>BKCP01010514.1:3551092-3589599 GCA_008636005.1 Striga asiatica | reverse complement strand
TTCTTTTTTTCCTCATGGTTTGTTTGTCAAATAGCCATTTGATCTGATGTACTTACACACCTTCACAAAATGTGGTTCTCTTTTTAGCATTTTGCCACACTAAAAAACTAGGAAACACTTTTCTCTAGCAAAAAGTTGACAATTTCTTACAGATTATCTGGGTTTTTGAACTGTGGATGAAGGGACAAGTTTTAGGTAAGTGGGCATTATTGGTTGTCACTAGAATTTAATAAAATTGAATGTGATGTACATTTATTATATCCTTTTGAGTTGGGGGAATGTATATTTAATAGGAGGAGGGTTTATGAAGTTAATTCAACAGCTCAAAGTGGTGGCTGAAAAACAAGGTTCAAAGGCCTCCATTCAAGGTGGGGACAAAAGTGTCCATTTCATAATGAATTGGTGAGTTTCAAATCTGAAAATGCTTTTATGCTCTGAGTACTTCACACTTCGGTCTTCACTGAGTTGGGCAGATGCTGGAAAACAACATTAAGCTGAAATTGGATAGGTAGAGATGAGTAGGTGCACATTTCTTTTGTAGAGTTAGTAATTATTTTAGTGAGAAAAATCTTTCACTCAACAACTACAAAGATAAATTAAATTTCTCACATTGCTCATTGACAATTTTTTTTTTTTTTTATTTCAGAAAGTGCGAAGGTTATTTGAATGAACTACATAACTGTCGTATATCAGTTGCATAACTATCGCATATTCATCGCACAATGCTTTCTCCTTTTTAACTTTTTCACCACCAAAAAGTGCGAAGAGTTATGCGAATGTTTTTCCACTTTTTGCTACCGCAAAATGTCATGACACAAATGTCTCATATTCGTCGAAAAAAGCATTCGCATTTTCTGGAGTGAAAAGGTTAATTTATCAGTGAACGACATGAAAAACTTTAATACGTTGTCGTAGTGAAGTGAAAAAGAATATTTTTATTTATTTTTATGTACATGTAGGTTTTCTTAAAAGTACTGCCTTAATATATATTCTTTTAAACACATTTTGCAGTCCTTACCAAAATGGAAGCAAAGCTCATAAAGGAGATAATTCTATGAAATCATATATGTACTTGCAAGATAGGTTCATTATATGATTAAACTCTAGTCCAGTAGCATAGGAGGATAGACCAGTCAAAATGGGCAAACGGGCCAGCCCCAACACACCCATTACACCTATTAATACTTNATTGTTATAGACATTACCTACAAATTCCCTATATAATTTACGAATGTGCACCCAAATTCCCTGTAAAATACAATATAGTGTATTATATATAACAAAGCTTATCATGTTACATATAATCCCCTATATAATTTACGAATGTGCTGTTGTGCACGTTGGTACAAAAGAAGACACACAAATCACTTCACCAGTAATCTCTGCAGGAGCACACCCCATCCTTAAAACCATGAAACCTACTCCTATCTCTCAAAACAATCTCCAAACCATAAACCTTTGAAATCAACCTCATCACATTATGACAATCTTTGCACACTCTCAAATTCTTCACAACCCTTAAAAAAACCGAACCCTTTCGCAACCTCGACATCCCAAAAGCCACGGCCAATTTCTCGCTGTGCGCGATAACCGAGCCCTCCTTTTCTTCCTCCTCAACATCATGCAGAACATTAACCACTTCCGGTACATAACCTCCTTCGACTCTAATCCTCGACATTATCTCATCCAATTTCCTATACGCCTCATGCATGACATCATCATCATCTCGTTTTCCCCCGGCCATAAAAGTATACATAGCCTTATCCACCTCAATCATGCTCCAACCCGGGATTTTACTCAAATTAAGATCGGTCATCGATCTCCTCACGTTCGCCACGTCATCCCATTTACCTTTGACCGCGTAAATATTCGAAAGCAAAACGTGATCGCCCGAATTATTCGGGTCGAGCTCGAAAAGCCTCTCCTTTACACGCGTGGCGAGATTCAAATTCCCGTAAAACCCGCAAGCTCCGAGAAGGGTTCGCCAGATGATGTCGTTCGCCGGAATTGGCATTTGGGTTATGAAATTGTAGGCCTCGATTAACCGGCCGGCCCTTCCGTATAAATCGACCATGCATCCATAATGCTCGATTTCGGGCTCGATATTGTAAACTCGGGTCATTTTATCGAACACCTCACGACCCGCCTCGACTAGACCAGCGTGACTGCACGCGTAAAGTAATGCAACAAAGGAAATCTTATCTGGGCCTGTCCCGGATTTCTCCATCTCGTGAAAAAGGCCCAATGCCTCCTCGCCGTGCCCTTGCATGGCCAGGCCCACGAGCATTGAAGTCCAAGAAACGACACTTTTATTCCCCGGCATACTGTTGAATACCGAACGAGCCATATCTACGCGACCCGATTTGGAATAAGTATCAATTAGAGCATTATTCACCGGAGTTATCGAAAATAAACCGACTTTCTCAATAAACCCGTGCAGTATCTTGGCAAATTCGAGCGCGCCTGAATGTGAGCAAGCGGATAAAACACCTGTCAGGCTCACTTCATTGGGCTTCATTCCCATAACATGAAACTTCCGAAAAAACCCAAATGCCTCGTCGAAAAACCCGTGTTGTCCCAACCCAACAATCATGGTGTTCCAAGACACGTCGTCCCTCACAGGCATTTTGTCGAACAGTTTCCTTGCCCGGTTAACCTCGCCCAACCTCATATACCCTGCAAGCATTAAATTATACGAAGTCAAGTTCTTTTCAGGCATTTGATCGAACACTCGCTCGGCATATTCAATGTCGCGACATCTAAAGAAACTAGTCACCAGCGCATTCCAAGTTACGGTATTTGGTTCAGGAATTTCGTCGAACACCTTCCGGGCGGACTCGGGGCACCCGCACTCTGCGTACACGCTGATCAGCGTGGTCCCAACAAAGAGATGCGAGCCGAGCCCGCGGGCCAGGGCCTGGCCGTGGAGCTGAGCGCCGGTTCTGAAGCAGCGCATGTTGGCGGCGGATTTGAGCGCGAAGGCGAGGGAGAAGCTGTCGGGAGGGGTGTCCAAGGCCCGGAGCATGAGGGAGAAGGTGGAGATGGAGTCCCGGGGCGAGTCCGAGTCGGAGAAGCCGCGGATGACGGCGTTGTACATGAAGGGGTCGGGGTTGGGGACGCGGCGGAGGAGGAGGCGGGCGTGGTCGAGGCCGCCGGAGAGGTTGACGGCGCAGTGGAGGAGCAATTTTCCGGCGACGAGTGGGTTTGTTTCGAGGCCGGTTTTGGTGGCTCGGGCCTGGAATTGGTGGAGGGATTTCAGGGTTCTGCAGTTGTTCAAGAGTGAGAGGCAGAATTGCTCTGCTGCGCTGTTCATTGCGCCACAACTTGATTCGTGTGACCAAGCCCAAGGCAATTTTTATTTGATCTTGTGATCCATGTTTTTCATGTCATTAGTTGTATGCACAATAAGTGAATAAGTGATGATAAATTAAACGAGTTTGGCTCAGCTCGACTTGGCTCGAGTTCAGCTCGCCTCGGCTCATTTGATAAACGATCTGAGTTGGAGCTAATTTAAAGCTCGTGTGGTTAAGGAGTCGAGCTCGACTCGGTTCGATAAACCTCGATAAGATAAGTTTTATATAATTTTCGATAATTCGATTCGTTAAAACTCGAGATCGGCTCGTTAAGGTTCGAACTCGGCTTCTTATTATTGATAAACGAACTGAATTCGGGCTCAAGCACCCCTAAGCTCAAACTTGGCTCGGCTCATTTACAGGCCAGTGCACATTACATGTGGTCTTGTCTTCTTGACAAGAGTGTAACATTATCCAATCCAAGCATAGCTATGAATCAGCATCGTTCGATTCTACCGATAAATATTTGTCCCATGAAGTTTTTAACTACGCATTTGCACACGCACACGTTTATATGGGCAAGGTGATTTCCGCGATGAACTTTTAATTGTACAAATATGGATGAAGTTCAATAAAAAATATCAATCGTGAATGTCTAAACTCCACTTATAAGTAGACATGGCCAAAGGGTCGCCTGGCCCGCCGACCCGGCCCTGGTTTTGGCCATGTCTACTTATAAGTTATAATGATGTGGCATGAAAGAGAAAGAATAAATTGCAGAAGTCCTTATACGTGTAGAAGTCCTGTTAGACATGATGAGTCATTTTTTCCTCTCACTTAATTCTTTTTCTTTAATTAAACCAACAAATCGATTAAAGAAAAAGAAGGTAACTGTTATGAGAAGAAAAAAAATACGTGAACCACTGGAGACTTTTTATGAGTTAGAATATCTATTTCTTTCACGTGGATGGAAGACCATCTATTTAGTTGCCACATACACTCCAATTCATGCCCACCATTGGAGATGCTCTAAAACCCGCACACTTGACCGGGCTTTTTATAGCAGTAGACATGGCCATCAACTGGGCCGGTTCACGACCCGGCCCAGCCCACCAGGTCACCGACCTCAAGAGCTTGACCCGGAGCTAGCCTGACTACATCTAAGGGCCAGTTCATTGAATCGTCTCGACCCAGCGATTCGTTTTTTAATAAAAAAAAGAAAAAACAATTCGGACCCATCTTCCGACGCGAAATTGGGTCGGAACCGACAGGTCAAAAAAAAAAAAAGAAATAAGACTTGGAACCGGCCTAGTTTTACCACGAGTCCAATTTCAAGACCGTAGATCCGGGCCGGGTCGGCGGGCCAGGCCAACCCTTGCTACCTCTATATAGCACTTGTTCTCTCCAGTTGGGCCTAACAATTCAAAATTGCAGTCAGACCATTTTTTGTGATGCAGTTCCTTTTGTTACATATGTTAAATGGTACATACTGTATAGCCTGGGCTTCGAAACACAAACTTCGAGCGGAAATTGCAAAGAGAATTGTCTTACCATCACCACATTAGTTACACGTCTTTTAGCGTCAACGAATCATGGAACAATACTCAATTTGTCGTCCAAATGATGTATGGCTAATAATTGTGTATAATTATATAAAATTTATGAATTAAATCAAGAAGTCAAGATGGCCGAGCGGTCTAAGGCGCCAGTTTCAGGTACTGGTCCGAAAGGGCGTGGGTTCAAATCCCACTCTTGACAAAAGTTAACAAAAAAAAAGAAAAAAGAATTTTTTATTAATTCCCAATTTATTCTTATAAATATCTCATGTTCAGCAGGTGCCCCTTGGGAGAGAAAGGCATTTTGGTCATTTAATTGGGGGATTATTCTTTTTTTTTTGACGTGTCATTTTTTCCTTTTTTTTGGTACAAAGAAGGAGGCCAAGGCCTAATAGTTAATCTGGGACTTGTCGAGGGTAGCACACCCCGATGATATCGTGCTCGAGCCAGCGACCCAACCCAGGTGGCGGAGTAGACACCACCTCAAGTCCGATCGGAAAAGTTGCTGCCAAGCTAGCCATATAATCTGCCGCAAAGTTGGCTTCTCTGTGCACATGCCGAATCTGAATGGTCCAATCCCTTTGACTCACGTCGCGTATTGCCTTCACGATTGACTCGTGTGCCCCAAAATTATTTTCAGTTCCAAGGATCATGTTTACGGCGCATAGACTATCGACCTCCGCTATAACTTGGCGGTATCCTTTCTCCCAAGCGAGATGTAGTCCCTGATAAAGCCCCCATAGTTCAGCACCCGTAATAGTGCAATATCCAATATTCATGATGAATCTCGAAATCCACCCACCTGAAGAGTCTCTTAATAAACCACCTGCACTGCTCAAACCGGTGGAGTTGTCGAAAGCCCCGTCGGTATTGATCTTTATCCATCCCGAGTCAGGTGGGGACCAATGAATTAATCTAGGCATGGTCTGCTTCAGATCGGCCCCAGCTACAGCGTACGCTTCCGTTGTGCGTAAATAATTTTCCATTCGGCTCAAAACCTCCAATCGACGGGCCTCGCAGCTCATTGTTTTGTGATTAAAAATTCGGTCGTTCCTCCAGTTCCACGATCTCCAAATCGCCCAAGAGAAAAGGCAACTCCAATTCCGAATGTTCCCCATGCGTGGCTTAGTTAAGTTTTTGAAGAGCCAATATATAAGGGGTTGTTCAAAAAAATCATGTATATGAGCGACCGGGAGTAATCGATCCCAAAGGCTCCGAACGAAAGGGCAATCTCTGAGCACATGAAGTACTGTCTCACTTACGCCACAAAAGCCACATTCATCCGAGATGGAGATGTGTCGCCGATATCGCTCATTATTAGTGAGAAGGCGTTCTTTAGCAGTGAGCCACAAAAATTGACGTACTCGTTGAGGTACCATAGTCCGCCATATTATCCTCCAAAGGTTTGAAACAGGGAGTCTATCCGGGCTTGAGAGTGAGTCGTAGGCAGTTCGTGTCGAGAAACTGCCATTGTGGGACCATCCCCAAATAATCCGGTCCTCTCCAGACATTGCTCTCGGAGGTAGAGTTGCAGCGAGACGGAGGAGGACAGAAGATGGGAGGTGCTCTTGAAAAAGGTCCCATGCCCAGTCACCATTTTCACCAACAAACTCCACTATTTTCTTCGATAAATTCTTCTCTTGTGGATAGGTGGTGGTAAAATTAATCAAAGGTCCTGTCATCCCCAACCATGGGTCCAGCCAAAATCGAATCGTTTCACCATTCCCAATTATCCATCGCACGCCTCGAATCACATGAGGCCAAATTTTATTAATTGCTCGCATTAGAGGCGAGCTTTGTCGACGAGAAAGACTCTCTGAGCTTGTCGAGGGATTAATATCGTACTTTTCCAGAAGGACCCTCACCCATAATGTATCTTGTTTTGTCAAAAGACCCCATCCCAGTTTCATCAGCAGTGCGTTATTCATATGACGGAGACTTTTAATGCCCAGCCCTCCCTGTCGCTTTGGTCGACACACGTCTTGCCAAGCGACTAGGTGAATCTTCCGTTTTCCTTCGGTTCCACCCCACACAAAGGCTCGACATCTTTTTTCTAGGTCATCGGTAATTCCACAGGGAAGCAAGGCGGATTGCATCGCATAGAAAGGCAACGTGCTAAGAACAGACTGAGTGAGAGTCGTTCGACCCGCCAAAGAGAGCGATTTCATGCGCCACCCGGATAGTCTGGACTCCACTTTTTCCAGGATATGTGCATACGTATGCTTTGTTACGCGCCCATGGATCATAGGCATGCCCAAGTACTTACCCAAATTATCCGTGAGTGTGAAATTTAAAAGGCCTGCAAGTCTGGCTTGTTCCTGGTGATGCACAATATTTGAGAAGAACACTTGCGTTTTTTCTGAACTTATTTTGAGACCCGAAGAGCCACAAAATATATCCAGGACTTGCTTGAGGACACTAACCTGATCATCAGAGGCCTCCATGAAGAGTAGCAAATCATCCGCAAACATTAAAAAAGGTATCGTGACAGCCCCTCTTCCAATAGATATAGGTCGCCACTTTCGGTCCTCGACCTTATTACTGATAATTTGCGCTAATCTTTCCATGCATAACACGAATAAATAGGGAGATATTGGGTCACCTTGACGAACTCCTCGAGTAGGCAGAAACTCCTCGCAAATACCTCCATTCCACAAAAGATTCATAGAGGCCGAACGAACACTAGCCATTACGCCCGAAATTAGTTTGGTGGGGAAGCCAGCTAGTTTTAACGTTTCTTCAATAAAATCCCACCTCAGATAATCATAGGCCTTCTCCAAGTCGACTTTGATCACCATATACCCCTTTGTCCCCCGTTTATGTCGCATCGAGTGTATCAACTCTTGCGCAACAATAATATTATCCGTTATCTGACGACCTGGGACGAAGCTGGCTTGTGCGGGGTGGATTAGATTCGCTAAAGCTCCTTTCATCCTGTTCGCCAATACTTTGGTGAAGAGTTTGTAAATCACATTTAACAGGCTGATAGGTCTGAAGTGCTTCAACGTAGCCGGCTTTTCAATCTTGGGAATAAGGACTATCAACGTTTTATTCACCTTGTTAGGGACAATGCCATTCTGCCACATTTTACGGATAAAGACACATACTGAAGGGCCGACCGTGTCCCAATTTTTCTTAAAAAATAAGGCATTTAATCCGTCCATACCAGGAGCTTTAAGAGAGCCCATGTGCTGCAGGGCTGAGTAGATTTCTCCGTCTGTAATGTCCTCGGCCATAGTGTTCAGTAGCGCCGAGTCGCATCGGGGGAAAAGATTAGGTGCAACCTCATTGTTTAGGGGCTCCATCTCTGCCGAGTAAATATTTTGAAAATACTTCATTGCGATACGCCTGAGTGATTCCTGGTCTGTTACCTGATTGCCAAGTTCATCCACCAGCTCTACTATTCGTCCCCGCCTTCGGCGATATTGAAGTTGTCTGTGGAAATATGATGTATTTCTATCCCCTAGGTATGCCCATTCCCGGGAAGATTTCTGGAGCAAGAGTAATTCCTCTTGAAGGATCACATCATCCAGTTCTTTTGCTCATAAATAGTGTGGATTGATTTTTTCTTATGCTAATAATGATAACTGAACCTGCCTTCAATAAATAGAGTTGTTTGAAACGAATTTCATGCAAGCGAACCAAAGTGTTCATGGGCCAAATCTAGCTCAATTTCTTAAGAATTGGGTTTGGTTCGACTAGTTTGGCTCATTTACTGCTCTTTTAGTTAACTAGCAGTCGAGCTCGTCTCGATTCATTATGGCTCGAGAAATGTGAGTATGTACATAATTTTCTAAATTACTATCTTTGCATAGCTCATTAATTTTTATAAATGAATTGAGTTCAAGTTCGTTTATCGACTCAATTAGCTAATGAGTTCGATAAAAGCACGAATCTAAATCACTAGTTTACTGTGAGCAATAAATTTGTAAGTAAATTAAATTAGGAGAATTGTTGAGGCTATCTCCCCATGGAACTTGATTTTAAGCTCATCTTTTTTCTTTATTGGTATTTTGAATTGATTTATGAAAACATGAATAGAGTTATGCTATTGTGATATTTATTTAGTGGTGATAGTATTTGACAAATGACCTATGAGAGGGTCAATTTCTTGCATCGTTTGCAAATTAATGATCTGTTTTGTTATGGGTTTTAATTAAGGTGTGTACGTAGCTAAAGGGGTGGTTTAAAAGAGGCAGTAATGTTTGACTCTTTTGTGGCCTAATTAATTATTGGATAAAACTTTTAAATCCCAACTTATCCGTTTTGATCGATTTATACATTGTTGATGTACTCTGTTGTGTATTCAAATTTAGGTGTAAGTAATTATATACCACGTCATATTTTTAAATAAAACTGCAATTTATATAAATAAATATGTTTATATTATTTATTAAATATATCACATATTTTTATTAAAATAAAGTAACAACCTATTAGTTGATCAAACTGTTTTTTAAATATATTACTTGTATATTAAATAATGTATACTTGTTAAAAAAAAATATAAGACCTGCTAGTTGATACTTTTAAAACTGCGTAACAACATCCTTCTTGTTACAATAAGAGGATGACCATTTACATCATTAGTGTCTACGTTAATGTCTTATTTCCATGGAGAAAGGACCATTCACTTGGAATTTTTTTTAGGCAATTTCTTTTGGTGTGTTCATTCTAAAGGTGTTAATTGTTAAGACTTAAGATCCGATCGACTCTGTTATCTCTAACGAACTTGACTAACTAAAACTCGATTTTTTTTCTTTTTTTTTTTTATAGTTTAACTCGTTAAAACTTGTGAACTCAGCTCGTNTTTGGCAGTTGGACTTTGCTGTGTGAATTAATTATTGCCTTCAAATTTGTGGGACGCGAAAACTCGGCGTACCCATAAAATAGATCAAGCTACAAATTACCTTTTTTTATTTCAAACACGTATTGAATAGCTAATAGTATATAAAATGTTCGCAACATTTTAACAATGGTCCTGTAAATCTCATTGTAATTCAACTAATTAATAGCAGTATTTCTAAAATTAACCAATATTTTAACGATAAATTTGGCCCGGAATTCAAAATTACCCATCAATTTGAGGACTATTAACTAGAAATAAACTGAAGAAGATAATTTACAAAGCATTGAAGTTACAAGCATACTTGTCTTAATTACATTATTAGAACGATCAATTTCTGATCGGTCATGAGTTTATTAAATAGGCTTCTTCAATTGACCTTGTGGTTTTAAAAGTTTTAAAAGTCGAGTTGTAGCCTCTAACAAATATTGTATTTTGTTTATTCTTTTACCTGTATTTTTCATTACTGAAATCATCTGAACATGTATGATGAAAACTACCCATTTTTCCTAGGGGTGGACACAATAACCGATTTTTACCATACCTAAGTTGTCTCATTTTACAAAAAATTGGAGGAAATTAACCCAAATAAGAACAAAAAAAAAATGTCGCAAATGTTTGGGTTCCATTATGTCGGTTAGAACTTAGAATAGCAACAATAAGAGAGATAGATTTTTGTANCATACATGACACACATCATTAACTCATACTAATATTATGATAAGAATACAAAATAGTTTAAAAATAATAAAACCTAATCTTATCCATCATTTAATTTTTGATGGACCACAAGACCCATAACTAGAAATATGGTGGGCTGTGATTGGCTGAATTACGGAGTTCTTTGATGTGCAAAAACGGTCCACTGCGAACACCAGCAGCAGCAGATCATTTGCTGGCACACATGAAAAGGAACTAAACGACAGTGCCTCCGAAACCTTTGACTTTTTCAATGATATATTGGCGCTCAAGTCAACACTCAACACCGTCTCCACCTTTGATTCACATCGGGCATTCAATGGCTTATCGCCTTGTGGGGCCTTTTGACCCCACACGTGTCAAACTCTTGTACAATCTCTATATTTGTGTAATTGTGTGATTGTTTTGTAAAGGAAAACACATTATTTTTTTGTTTTGAATAAATGAAAATCATTCATCCTGTTAAGTTTAATTATATAAATAATTTATAGAATGAAAAACATGAAAAATTATGGATTGTGATAACTGATAAGGATATTATCACTAAAAAAAACTAACATGTTCAGACGGAAATCAACAGTAAAATATAGTTTTATCCCAAAAATTCAATCATAAATTCCAACGAAATTATTACAACCCGGGGAAGGGGGTGCAGTCCCACTAGATGAAGTGCACCATAAGAGATGTGGGTCTAGTTGCACCTTAGTGAGGTTCCATCCCAAAACCAATTGGTGGTAGGAAGAGTAGTCCACTAGACTTATAAGTTAGGTCTATTTTTTCTGATACCATGAAGAAACGAGGGTTGACGGGTGCGGTCCCAGACGTGAAGCGCACCAAAGAACGGTGAGTCTAGATGGATCTTAGTTGAGCTCCATCCTAAAACCAATTGGTGGAAGGAGGAGTAGCCCATTAGACTTATAAAGTGGGTCTTTCATATATGAACGATGTGGGACAACTCACAAATGATATTCTAACATGACTGTTTCATTGAAATTTTATTTGGTGTTTGTTGGTTCCAACAACCATTTTTTCCAATGGTTTATTGTCGTAGAAATTTTGTTCGAATTGATTATTTCAAGATATGTTTCAATTGTAGAAAAATTTGTCGCTGGAATCTTCAAAATCCAAAAAATACTCAGTTAAATATTCATTTAATTAAATAGAATATGTTTGTAGGAATCTATTGGAATATTGAAAATGAATAGTATTGAAAAAGTTCTTAGAATATATTTACATTGAAATTTTATTATTTTCTTATAGTATATTTTGATTAAACATAAAATTTTGATTTACAAAATGAAATTTTAACATACAAATAGAACATTTATTGTATAAATTGAATAATAACATTGAAATTATTTATCAAGTATAATATAAGTCAAATGTATTGTGATTGTAGTCAGGTAATTATTTATACAAGTAAGAAGATATGAGTAATAATTATATTTTAAGAATAATATGATTGATTAGTAGTATTATTTAGAGTTGAGTCGAGTACTTCGTGTTTGAGCTCGTATTCATGCTTCTTTAATAAACGAGTCAGCTCGACTCTTTTAAAGTCGTGCAAGCTCCGCTCGACTTGATTCATTTGACAAATTCAAAATAGTAAAGAAGTTGTTCGCTACAAGATTATGCGTTCGCGAACAATGCATTGCTTGATTGTTCGCTTGAAACATATAAAAAGTAAAGGAGTAGTTCGAGAATGGAAGAATTGAGCTCAAACTTTCGTGAACGATATAAGTTCATAAGATATAAGAATATGTTACTACAAAAAAAAATGCATATTACAATGGAAAATAATACGCTAATATATTCCAATGGAAATTCTAACGGATATTCAAATGGTATAACTTCCGTTGGAATGATTCCAACGAAAATTTCAACAGAACTATTCCGTTGGATGGAGTTTCTATTGGAATTTGGATGAAATGTTATCATTCCAACAGCCATTAATCCAACTGTTTTTTACCGTAGTAATTTCCGTTATAATATACAATTTCCGTTTGAAATTTTATTTTCAACCATTGGAAATGTACCGTTGGAATCGTCAAAATCCAATAAAAAACTCATTCCAACTGAATATTTTTGTTGGAGTAATTTCCATTGCAATCCATTAAAAAATATCAACAGAAATAATAACATTGAATATCCATTGAAATTATATATCGTTGGAATTACATTGGAATATATTTCCGTTATAATTTTTTGTTGGAATTTCATCACATTCTTGTAGTGTGTATTATACGGTAAATCTCGTCTACAAATTATATTCTATTTATTAAAAATGTTTAGTATATTATAAAAATAATTAGAGTATGTTTGTTTATAAAAATTTTTGGTTTTGTTTAGATTTTTTGATTTGGTTTGGTTAGTTTTGAAAAAGGTGGTATGGTTAGTTGTTAGTGGGTATATTAAAATAATATTTAAAATAAAATAATTAAAATTGATTTGATGTAAAAGTAGGAGAGAGAGATTAGAAGTGATGGTTAGTTAAAATAATGTGAGAGGATGAATAGTGAATTAAGGTTGATGTTGTGTGTATGAATGATTGATTGATATTATTAATTATATTGATAATTTTTATGATAGTGAGGTTGAGTTAAAAAAAAATGATTGAGTTAAAATGTTGGAAATTTTTTGAAAAATTTAATAAACAAACATGCTCTTAAGGTTTGTATACGTATTGCTATCCCAACTTTTGTCTTATTTGCAATTTGTCTACGTGTCCATTAACAGAATAACAATAACACGTGTTGTTCGATTTCCCGCACACGTGGTATATCTAAAACCCCGGTGAACCAGTGATTTCCAATGGCAATGGCCCTACATTTTGACAAATTACGCAATCAAATTTAATTTTAATAATTTTTTAAGTAAATGTCATTATCAAAATTTGGAGAGATGATTATTGCACTAAATGTATTCTACTATCATTTTCAAAATATGGAGACTTCAAAGTAAAGTGGTCCAACATTGAATAATATTNTTTTTTTTTTTTCAAACGATAGAATCTATATAACTCAAACAAAAGATTTTTGTGCATATCGGTGATCCACTGATCACAAAGGGACCAAGCTACACCTAAATACTAGATCCAACTTGGGAAAAATTCAAACCAATCATGGGTACAAGCAAAGAGAACTGAGTCTAGAGCCAAACTATTACAGCTATAAAAAAAAGAGTGAAGAGAATAAGCAAAAGAACAACAAGAAAATAGAGAAGCCAACTGGATGATGTCTTCGTTTATAGCCTTCAAATTAGAACTGAAATTCCCTGGCAGATTAAGCTTGCTAGGAAATTTTTAAGATTTCGTAAATTATAGTGTATTTAACTTAATGTTTTAATAGTTTCAACAGTTTCAAGATATTAATTCGAAATTTTAAAAAGTCTTAAAAATAAAGAACTATTTAACTTATTTGAAAATATGATTTTTATAGATTTTAACATTTGCTGACATTTCAAAAGAAAAAACCATCCACGATATCTCACATTCAGGATTTCAGGCATAAGATTTCGTAGGATTTTTCATAAATATGAAAATTTTAAAAAATCTCAAATTTTAAAGAAATTAAAACATGTCACTCAAAATCTCAAACGAAAAAAAAAATGTTATAATTTCACATAACTAATAATATGAACATAACAAACTAATAAAAATGCTTAAAAAAAGTGAACATATATAATCAGAAATAAACCTGAAGACCCCTAATTTCTTTATAAGCAAAACTTCTAGATTAAACTGTATTAGCTCTTTTAATTCAGTTGATTTAATTGTTATCTAGTTTTGTGGTTTTCTATTTTTCATAATATATTTGCCAGATTAAATTGTATTAACTCTTCTAATATACCCGATTTAGCTATCATCTAGCTAGTTTGTAGTCTTCTATTTTTATTAATTATAATTACATATACAATTTCAAATAAATAAATATATATTAGAAAAGTAAACTCCCAAACTATTAAAAAACCTAATTTAAAATACTAGCCCACTTACCAACTTTATTCTATAAAGTCAAGCCTATGATTTCTATATATACATTACAACAATATCCTCAACTTTCAAAATTTTCCCATATATATTTCCAAAATCTTACACAAATCCTTACACACTTTCTCTAGTCTCTGCTCCATACAATGCATCCCTAGGAAAAAGCCAAGTAACACTCAATTCAAAACCCCAACTAGAAAAGGAAAAATAAAAGAAATTAAAGGGAATAAATAAATTTAAAAACCCTTTTAAAGAACAATTTTTTCAACCTTCTTTTCCAATTTTTTGTTTCTTTTATATTTGTTTCTNTTTTTTTTTTAAAAAATAAATTTTGTTTCTTTATTCACAAGGACAAGTGGTAAAATAAGCAATTTTGCTGTAAATCCATAACTTGAACAGTAATATTTATTCATTTTTAATTGTTAGTAGTAACACCACTTACGTACACTAGTATTCATTCATTTGAATTGCTCTTTCAGCAATATTACAGGTTAAGCGCTTAATTTTGTTAGATAATTATATTTTTTCAATAATTTTATTATTTATAAAAAAAATTAGAAAATATAACTAGATAACATTAACAATTTTTTTTTTTCGGTTGGTACAATCATATTGAAAGCGGTATAATAAATATTGAACAGTGAGGCTAGATAACTTTATCAATTATCACCGCTACTTGAATGCATATGAAAAGTCATCTATTTTGTTTTCTTGTCCGGTCAATTTAATTAATTAAGTTTTATTGATTTTTCATTTTCTTAATTTGGTTGTGTGTATATATTTTCAGGCTTGCTTAGATGCAGCAAGAGTTGCCGGCTCCGGTGGACGAATTACCTCCGGCCGGGGATCAAACTCGGGAATTTCACTGAACAAGAGGAGAAGATGATTACCCACCTCCAAGCTCTTCTTGGAAATAGGTAATTGTTTTTTAATAATTCAAGCATTATATTATTTAAATTTTATTTTAGGAAATTGTTATTTTGTTTCAACTTAGTTTAATTAATTTAAAGTGGTAGTGTTGTCTTAGTAATGTTTAGACTGATCTATATATATTTGCATACTTTAGAACTTAAATATCATACTTAAAAAAATAATATATATATTCCAAGTAAAGAAAATTCTAAGGGACATATATGTAATAACTTAATATGTACTACAAAGAGATCCATACTAAACCTTTTTCGTGGAATTATAATTGGAATTTGATGTTTCAATTCTATTATTATATTGATATTGTATTTCCCGTCAATAATTCAAACAATTGAAAAAAAAAAAATACTGTTAAAATCGTAAACCTTCAATACAAATATAAGTGGAAAATCAATTCCAACATAACTATTGTCGAAAATTTCCAACAAAATTAATAATATTTGAAATATTATTTGAAATTTTTGTTGAAATTCTGTTGAAATATATTGTCATTGGAATTTGATAATTGCTTAACAATAAACACAAAATATGATATTTCATATTATTATAAAATGTGTGTTTTTTTAAGGTGGGCCGCCATAGCATCATACCTCCCTCAAAGAACAGACAACGATATCAAAAATCACTGGAACACACACTTGAAGAAGAAGATGGCAAACAAAACTAATAATGAAAATGGAAATTCATCAGATATCACTAAATCTCAGCCACCTTCAAAGGGCCAATGGGAAAGAAGGCTTCAAACAGATATCCAAACAGCCAAACAGGCCTTGCGCGAGGCCCTTTCACTAGATAAACCATCAGGCCCAAAGCCCAAGCCCTCTGCCCCACAAATTGCCAGCCCAATCTATGCATTGAGCGCAGAAAACATCGCTCACTTACTCGGTGATTGGACGAAAAAGTCCCCAAAAAAAGTTTATAGGCCGGGTTCGCCCGACAGTAACCCTTCATCGGCGGGCCCGACTTGTAGCCCGAGTGAGGGGCAAATGAGTAATTTCACTTTTGCCGGGTTCAATGCTTTAACTTCGGAGATTGACCAAGATGTAGTTGCAAGTTTGACTAGTGCACATGAAAATGAGCTTGTCCAAGATCATGAGGGTAAAATGACCCAAATGCCGCTTTGCCTGCTGGAAAAATGGCTATTTGATGAGGCGGCTGCACAAGGGCAGGATGGGAATTTCATGGATACGGCCTTGGGACAAACTGCTGATTTGTTCTGAATTACAAATTTAGAATTAAGGACAAACAAAAAAAATTGTAATTTTGTTAAGCAGTTTGGAAGGTGTTTTGTTCAGCAGGTTTATACTTTTTAGGATTTGAACTAATAGTTTTTTTGTTTTTTTGTTTTTTCTTTTTAACGTCTAAACTTTTTCAATATATGATGTCATGTGTTTGGAGAACAGAAATAAAGCTTCAGATAACACTGACTTTCATGAACATTAGTTATTACTCATTAATTTAAGTGGTTCACATCACAATATACAATGTAAAACATTACTCCCTCCTATTTTAAATATTTGCCATCCTGGCAATCAACACACTAATTAAAAAATATTTTTTTTTCAAGTTTAACCCTATTTAATGACACAATTGTGGATGGATATTCTTGGGAATATGAAGAGACAATGGGTATTGATGGATGAGTTAAAAGGGAAAAATATGAACAAAATAGCCAAAACGACATTTATTTAACAAATGATCAATTAAGCTAGAATGACAAATATTGAAAATAGGAGGAAGTACAATTTTCTAGCAAATTAAACANCTTTAACCGCTCGTTTTTCCGATTGGTTCGAATCGAGCTTCACTGGAGACTTGTTTGGCTTTTGCAATGTATCAAAATTTCTGACAAGAAAACTCGTGCCTCTCGAAGCCATGACGATATCCGTTTGGATGAACGAATAACCAATACAGAGAAGTATAAATATAATGGCTCTATAAGTTAAGCAGAACATTTTTCTCTCTCTCTTTTTTTTTTTTTTTGTTTTTGTTTGTTTATTTTTGGGGAAGTAGGGCAAAATGAAAGGGTTATTTATCTGTTTGGAAATTGTGAGGCTGCTCAAGTGCTATAAAACTGGGTTATTTGTATCAGCATTTTTGTGGGGGGATTAAAGCAAATAAAGTGTAAAGAAGGGCCCAGTGCATGAAGATTCACTCCCAATCATAAGAAGCAATGTGAAAAAAGGCTGTTTTGGAAGGCCCTTGGCAGGTTTGAACAAAAAAAGGTTTGAGTTTGGAGTTTGTTTTTCTAATCACAAATTCGATCTATTGTCTTTTCTTAACAAAAAATATTCACTGAAAATGTCATACTTTTGTTTATATTGTTTTTTAAATGTGTGTCACTGGCTCATTTGTATGAAAGTGATGCATATTTTGTTAAAGACACGAATTTGGTGTGGGACAGTCTAACTGTTAGGCGGGTTAATCACGCATACTTTTGTAATTAAAATGCATATATACTTATATTTCGAAATGTCATATTTTTTCTTATATTGTTTTTAGAGTATGACATTTTAATTGGAAAATACGCATATTTTTTGAAAAAATATTTATTCTTTCAACAATAGGAACACGATCATTTTCTTGTATTGCAACTAAAGTAAGAAGAATAAATAAACTCATCTATTATCAAATTTGATTAATCTACAAGTTTGATTGCAATGTGCTTTTTTTTATCAAATCTCCCATCTTTAGAATTCCAAGCTCTTCTCTCAATGCAAATGGCAATTAAGAGTTTTGTGGTTTCTTGTGCTTAATGGATTTCCTTTATGCTTTTCTTTTGCTCCATCTTTAGATTGTATAGAAAACCAAGCACGCCATTCAAACTTGTAACAGTCCTTCACATACACTTCTCATCCTTTGCTTTGTACTTTCTTTTGTTATATTTTCCAAGAAAAAAGAAGGAAGAAAATTCCCACTCACCTATGCATACATTTCTTTTCAATTTTATAGGATTTACAACTACATTTATTTTATTTTATTTATTTATTTTTTCATATTTTCCAAGAAAAAAGAAAGAAATTTCCACACTTACCTATGCATATCGTTCTTTTCAATTTTATGGGGCTTACAATTACATTTATTTTAGATTTCAATATGTGTTACAGCCTATTAGAAAACACTTGATGGAGATAGTTCCACATTTTATTTTCAGTAATGAGCAGCAAGATAATTGTTAGACAGGTCTTACGGTAATACAACTATATTTGTGCACAAATATGCACATTTGAATACTTAAATACCTTACTATAAAATACAACATAAATAAGTGTTAGAAACCCATATTTTTTAAACATATATATAAACAATTTTTCATACTAAAGTACCTTACTTTGAAAAACAAAAATTGTGACATTCATAATATAAATATGTATTTTTTTTTTTCATACAAAAGTGTGAAGGGGCACACAAGAATTTGTGTTAAATTAGATGTAAGGATTTCCAATTGAAATAGAGGAGTTTGTGCATAAATTTTACTAATTTCACGTATCATGAATGTGC
This sequence comes from Striga asiatica, assembly GCA_008636005.1. Classification (NCBI taxonomy): domain Eukaryota; kingdom Viridiplantae; phylum Streptophyta; class Magnoliopsida; order Lamiales; family Orobanchaceae; genus Striga; species Striga asiatica. The sequence continues at coordinate 3,570,786 of BKCP01010514.1, read as the reverse complement.
TAGAAATTAGTGTTGTTAAATTAAACGACCCTGGCTCGGCTCAGTTCAAGCTTGGCTCGTTAACGCTCGAGCTCAAGGCCTTAACGAGCCGAGTTCGAACTCATTTAAAGCTCGTATGATTAACAACTCAGCTCAATAAGGCTCGGAAAGAGTATTTTTATATAATTTTTTATAATTCGACTCGTCAAAACTCGAGATTGGATCGTTAAGACTCAAACTCGACTCGTTAATAGTGGTAACCAGTCGAGCTCGAGTTCATTTAAAGCTCGTTTGATTAACAACTCAACTCCATAAGACTCGAAAAGAGAACTTTTATATAATTTTCTATAGTTCGACTCGTTAAAGTTTGAGATCGAATGTTAAGGCTCGAACTCGACTCGTTAATAGTGGTAACGAGCCGAGCTCGAGCTCGATTTCTAGACAGGCATAGTTGGAATATAGTGGATTAGAGCATAAGCGGTATCAAATGACTTGGTACATTAGTAATTTAGTATAGATTACTACAAAAGAACCGAACTGGACTTGAGCTCTTTATACTTGAACTCGGGCGGGCTTTATTCGGTCCAGAGACAAGAGAATATGGGTTGGGCTTAATTGGGTCCGGTTAGCCGGTTGAGCTGAACTATGATTTTATGGGTCCAATTATCATACAATTTGGGCCCATTAACGAAAGTGGGACTTGGCATGCTCATTTTTACGGTTAATGGACCCATAATTAGAACGATGACAGAGAAACAGAGGTGATATATTTTATTTTTTATTCCAAATAAAACCTAAGAGAAACCTAGGGTTTAAGCTAACTGCTCGGAACCTCACTAATGGCTGACGAGTTGACTCCCGAGGTCCCGATGGAAAACGAACCGGAACCACAAGGCGCCGGTGAGCCGGTTCCGGCGGAGGAGAGTTCCGGCGACGGCGCCTCGAAGCGCGCCAGGGAGGAAGATGAGGCGGCGGATGAAAATGGAGAGAAAAAGGCGAAAATCGAGGGCGACAAGTCTGGAGATGGTGTTGAGACAATAGAGGAGGATGGGACGGAATCAAGCGGCGCCACCGTCGGTCCGAAAACGTTCGGGTCGTCCGTTGAGATTTTCGATTACTTCTATAAGCTTCTTCATGCCTGGCCGGCCAATCTCGACATTAACAAGGTACATGTGACGTCTGAGATTTTGTGATGTTTGCGACGCTGTGTACTCTGGTTTGGAGTTTTGTGATTTAAGTTGAGATTATGAATAGAGTGGTGTTGGGATTCAATTGGGGGCAATATATATGCTCAGCATGTTGAAAGCTTTTCATATTTGGGTCATCTCTTAATTATTTTTTTTTTATTTNAATGTCTTAAAAATGAAACATAGTTTCATTCAACAGGAATGAGAAAGTGCAAATGAATGTGGGGGTATTGCCAAATTACAATCTTTTCACTCTCTATTTGTTGTCACCCTTGTTTTGGTCATGAAACACAAGGGTGGTATTTTAGCTGAAACAAAGACAAAAGATGGTATTGTTACAAATTTCCAAATGATTGGCCCATTAGTATCTTTTATGGAGATTATTGGGAGAACTTTGGAGGAAAAACTAACTTCTTGATGAACTAGGTCCATTGATATCTGATTTTCTGTTTAATTCTGTATAAATTCACTGATTAGGAACTCTATTTGTTCTCACTTTCCAGTTCATCATGGAAATACACCTTGTTTGGAATGAAAATAATGTGGAGATTTTCATTGTCTACACTGTTCTTTGTTTTCAGTTATACACATGTTGTTGGATAGAGTAAAGACTGCACTATGATGTTGTTTTGCTGATTTGGTTGAATGTTAACTTGTTACTAGAAACTTCTAGTTTAGGCATTGTGAGGATGAAAAATCCAAACGTAGAAGTTTTTTCCTTGCTAGAACTAATGAAGCCAAGCACAATAGTCATGCATTTATTGATTGAATGGATCTAATCTAAAATCAACGGAGTTTATACCTTGATATCCGTATGTTTAACTACTTGCACCTCGGTTATGGGATTAAATTGCCTGATTAGTAAATGTTAAGCCTAAAAGAATGTGATTATGCCATCCAAAAATACAAATGAAACTAAATTCTAGATTACTCTTGGATCTCTATCTCTTGTATGATGTATGTTCCGGTTTTAGGTTGTGTTTGGTAAGCATATAAGCTAGCTTAGCTTATTTGATTAGCTTATAAGCTTTATGTATTCAAATAAGCTTGGTTTGGTAGGACGGACATTTTTAAAAATCTCGATCTTATTTCATAAGCTTCCTTGGGTAGCTTTTCAATATAAGCCCATTAAAATTTTTAATTTTACCAAACACTTTTATCATATAAGCTAGATTTTCAGCCCTAAGTCATAAGTTATCAGCTATAAGCTCAAATATAAGTTTACCAAACATATCCTTAACTGCCCACTCTAAATCTGCTTCTATGTATACTATTGCAAGCTCACTCTGTCTTATATTTCTTGCTCACAATTAGTATGAGCACTTAATGCTGCTAGCACTCCTCAAGAAAGGCCACTCAGATGCAGAGAGAAAGATAGGGAGTGGGATTAAGGCCTTCCAAGTTCGTTTTCACCCTCAGTTTAAGAGCCGCTGTTTTTTCCTCACGAGAGAAGATGGATCGACCGATGATTTTAGCTTCAGGAAGTGTGTGGATCAGATTTTGCCTTTGCCCGAAAATATGCAGATAAAAAACGATGTTAATAAGGCATTGCGTGGAAAGGGAGGTGGCCGGGGGCGTGGTCGTGGTCGTGGCCGAGGTGGGAAATGAACGGAAAAAGAGAGAGAGAGAGAGAGAGAGAGAGAGAGAGAGAGAGAGAGAGAGAGTCCCGGTGCTTGTAGTTTATTAAATTCTGTTTAAGTTTTGCGTTGAGCTTTCTTGAAACTTATTACTTGTGTGATTTTTTGTTTTGACTTGGAATTTTTTCATTTTGCCATTTGATTGCCTTCCAAATGATGTGGCTTTTTAAATGATTCCGTTTCAGTTGTTTGTTCTGAATTTATTTTCCCTTTGTGCGTGTGCTATATGGATATGCAGTTTTAATTTTTAAACACACGGGCTGACATTAGACAAACACTGGCTGCTGAACAGCCTGAACTTTGGTTCTTGACATTACATACCTTAAGCTTTATGTCGAGGTTTATATATGTATATGTATGTGTGTGTGTGTCTGTTTTAAATAGCATTTTCCAATTGCCAAATTTGCAATGCACTATCATAAGTCATAAGTTTTTGTGCGAAACAACTTAATTAGTTGGATTGTATATATATTTGTCGTTTAATAAATATGCAGTCATGAAGGAGACAACATAACTAGCATACATATTTTTCTTTTAATAAAAGTTCAATTTTGTGAAACAAACTAACTAGCACTTCATATTAATAAAAATGTTGTCTCGTCATATACTTCTTAATAAAATTGCATATTCATGCTATACAATATCATAGCATACTTCTTTAATAAAAAGTACATGTCCATACTATACAATATCCCAATCCTAATTATATAGCATACTTCTTTAATATAAGTACGTGTTCATACTGTACAACATCCCAATCCTAATTATATAGCATATTTCTTTAATAAAAGTGCATATTCATATAAATGTTGCGTTTTGAAGTTATGACATTTGCAATGTGCTAAATTATATAGATGTTAAAGCGTTTTGAAGATATAACATTTCAATCTATAAAAATGTTTGTTAGATAAAAATATGAGCACGGGAACAAGTTTTATCGATTAGCACCAAAACGCGACGTAAGAGAGGCCAACGGAATCAAAACCCACCGGAAAAACTCCGATGAACGCCACCCATCAAGAGCAGACGCTCATCTCCCTCATAAAATCCTGCTCCCACAAATCCCACCTTCTCCAGCTCCACTCCCTCCTCATCCGCACCTCCCTTCTCCACAGCCCCGCCGTCTTCCGCCCCTTCCTCTCCCGCATCGCCCTCCCTCCCTTCCTGGCCCTCTCCTACGCCGGCAGAATCTTCCGCGATTTCCCGGCGCCCGGCGTCTACCTCTACAACACCATAATCAGAGCCCATTCACTGAGCCCCGACTCGGCCCACGACGGCCTCCGCCTCTACCGCGACCTGCTCGGTTCGAACATCCCTCCGAACTCACTGTCGGCGGCCGTGGCCGTCAAGTGCTGCGCCCAAATCGAGTCCCTCCGCGGCGGGGCCCAGATTCACGCAAGGATATGTAAAGATGGGTTTTCCTCCGATGGCCGTTTAATGACCACGTTGATGGATCTGTACTCTTGCCTACACGAAGGTAGCAGTGCGTACAAGGTGTTCGAGGAAATGCCTCACAGAGACACCGTTGCTTGGAACGTGTTGATTTCTTGCTGCACGCGTAACGGGCGTACCCTTGATTCATTAACCTTGTTCGAAAGGATGATTAGCAACTCGAGTTGCCCGCCGGATGATGTCACGTGCTTGCTCGTCCTCCGGGCCTGTGCGAACCTGAACTTGCTCAACTGGGGCAAAAAGGTCCACAGCTACATTTTAGAAAACGGACTTTCCTGCGCGAAAAATCTCTCCAACTCTCTCATATCGATGTATTCTCGATGCGGAGCCATTGATAAAGCATACGAGGTTTTCCAAGAAATACCTGATCGAGATGTGGTGACATGGAGTGCCTTGATTTCGGGCCTGGCGAGCAATGGCTACGGCCCAGAAGCCATCCGGGCCTTCCACCAAATGTGTGCAGAAGGGATTTCTCCAGACGAGCAAACGTTCACCGGGCTTTTATCTGCCTGCAGCCATTCGGGCCTGGTGGATTCGGGCCGGGCTTTTTTCGAGTCCATGGGCCGAGACTATGGCGTGCAGCCGAGTATCCACCATTACGGGTGCATGGTGGACCTATTTGGCCGTGCGGGCTTACTAGACGAGGCTTACGAGCTCGTGAACTCTATGGAGATAATAAAACCGGACCCCACGATGTGGAGAACGCTGCTCGGGGCGTGTAGGATTCACCGTCATGCGGCCTTGGGAGAACGGGTGGTCGAGCGTTTAGTCGAGCTCAAGGCTCAAGAAGCAGGGGATTACATTCTCTTGCTGAATATTTATTCTTCTTCAGGGGAATCTGAAAAAGTAATGGAAATTCGGAAGATGATGAAGGAAAAGAGCATACGAACAAAACCGGCTTCCAGCTCGGTGGAATTGAAAGGTGAAGTGCATGAATTTTTCGCAGACAATGTTTCGCACCCGAAGAAGAAGGGTATTTATGGAATGCTTGATGAAATTAATCAGCAGCTGAGAATTGCTGGTTATGTAGCGGAAATGGAGCCGGGTCGTGAGGTTTTGTACCATAGTGAGAAATTGGCTATTGCTTTCGTGATTCTCGAGACGCCACCTGGAACGACTGTGAGAGTGGCGAAAGATTTGCGTATATGTACGGATTGTCATAATTTTTGCAAGATTTTGTCGGCGGTTTATGACCGGAAAGTGGTGGTTAGGGATCGGAACCGGTTTCATCACTTTCGAGAAGGAAGGTGCTCGTGCAATGATTACTGGTGATTCAGTTGGCCGCCATTTGTAACGGTAAAAAATTTATACGGAAAATGGTCAGAAATTTTGGTGTGGAGAACACAAAATCGAAACACTGTATTGTTTCTTCTTTTCCCTTTCTTTTCAGATAGAAAAAAAACCTCAAATCAATATTCAGAAAAGGTTCTTCTTGATTACTTGATTAGTTTGTTAGGATATTATGCTGTGTTTGCTTGCATTGATTGCATATTGACATATATACCTGGTAAAAAGAAGCAAGAAGTAAAGGAAAGGAAAAACATTAGGAACTGACATATACTTACTATTATTGTTTATATAATAATGTAACTCAGTATTTTGATTTATGTATCTAGATTTGTATGACATTAAAAATATTATAATATTTATTATTCAATATATTTGGTTAAATTATTTGATGAACATAACATATTATGCATTTTTATATAATGATGCATACTTTTATCTTGGCTTGGTTGATGTAACCAAAGTGGATAGGTCCACTTTACATTAAGCTCTTAAAACTTGATATGTTTCAAGTTCTAAGCTTGTTTAGTGGAATGCAACTATGCAAGTTAACAGTTCAAATTTGAAAATTTATCCAGCACAAGTAAATTATTGTAAGTGCAAGTTTTACTGTAAAGAAAACAAAAAAAAGCGAAGAATATTTTTGTCACTCCCAAAAAAGCCTTCAATTAGTTAACCAAAACGTCTTTTTTTACAGCGAATTGCTCCAGGGCCTACAACTACAAATAAGGCTAATGTTAGGTGAACTTACCATAGGAAATTCTAGTGGTCAGACTTATACTAGTCAGGACTTTATTATATATGTGTACCATATATATCCTCAAACATTAGAAACTGTATTATACAGTTTTGCTCTCCTGATTAGCTCATCTTCTAAGTTAAAACTTCTATGATTAGTTCGATTTGTTTATTTATTTATTTATTTATTTTTTTCTGTGATCTTCATCATAGACTTGAATTGATTGTGGTAATAATTTATGTTTTTTCTTTTAAATATCTTGTGGAAGCTTTAATTATTTGCCTTAATATCCTAATACAAGGTAGTTTGCAGTTGGTTAGGATCCCTACCAATATTAGTTCATCAAACTTCCTCAACCCTTTTTACCTGTTTTTCTTTCTTTATTCAAAAAGCATCCCCATAATGTACTTTCTGTTTTTATGTTGTGTTCTCAAACCATATATAAATATTTTTTTCTCAAGTATTTTTTCAACAATGGTCAGGCTAAAAATGGTGACAATAATACCATTTTACGCAATTTTTTTCTCGTTTTTTGCTAGTGGATACAACTGCAAGGTGGTTCAATTCATCTTTGGGGATTCTCTTTCAGATGTTGGTAATAACATTTATCTATCCAAGAGTCTAGCTCAAGCTAATCTGCCATGGTACGGTATTGATTTTGGGAATGGCTTGCCTAACGGTAGGTTTTCTAACGGGCGAACTGTGGCTGATATCATAGGTAAGTTTGAAGGAGAAAAAATAACTTTATACACTGTATATATTCCACTACTTGATAATTAGATGTTCGTATATTATGTAACGATGATATCATCTCAGGCTAAATTGCATTTTTAGTCCAGCTGATTTAACGTCGTAGCAATTTCACTCGACTGAAATTGCAACAAATTCCCAAATTTATAGATTTTTTTATTAGCAATGGAAGTACTATAATTTAAAATTTTGTTGCAATTTATGTCCTGTCAGCAACAAATTAAATCATATGACCAAAAGCGAAAAGTTGGAACATTGGGACTAAAATTGCGATAGTGTTAAACCAAGACTAAAATGCAATATTTGCTATCATCTTATACACAGTGATATTCACAACGAGTTTCTAAAATTATTTTTTACGAATCCACAGGCGATAGAATGGGACTCCCGAGGCCTCTTGCTTTTCTTGATCCATCTTTAAACGAGGACCTCATACTCGAAAATGGAGTGAATTACGCGTCTGGAGGAGGCGGCATTTTGAACGAAACAGGATCGTACTTTGTAAGTATACAACAACAACAACAACATAGCCTTTTAGTCCCAAGCTTTGTACTTCTACATATAGCATCAAAATTATTCTCGTAAAAAAATCCATTGCAAGTCTTGTCAGTCCAAAACTGTTTCATTTTTTCGTAAAGGTCCAGAGATTTGGCTTGTACAAGCAGATAGAGCTATTTCAGGGCACTCAAGGTTTGATAAGGGCCAAAATCGGAGAAAATGAGGCTGACAAGTTTTTCAATGGAGCTCGATATGTGGTGGCACTTGGTAGCAATGATTTCATCAACAATTACCTAATGCCCGTGTACAAAGACTCGTGGGCTTACTCTGACGATGGTTTTGTCGATTATCTTATGGATACTCTCGAGGGTCAACTCAAAGTACGTTTCCGTTTATGAATTAAAAGAACCGATGTTCGCTTAAACTAGAACATAAGCTTGGAATGACAATTAAATGATGAAGAGAGAGAAAAAAAAAAGTTCCTTAATTTCGACTATGTGATCTTATTCATGCTTAGGTAGGTAATGGCTAAATTGCAAATTTGGTCTATATTAGATTATATTAGATTGTGAAGGTAGCAATTTAGGTCTCATTGGAGTGACATATAGCATTTTTAAGTCCTACTCTGGTGCAATTTCATTTCAGTACTTTGGCTGTCAAAATTCCTAATTTATATATTTGGGATGGATTTTGATTAGCAATTTACGACTTATGATTAAAATTTTTGTTGCAGTTTTAGTTATTTTAACCGTCAAATTGATTTTGAGAAATTTAATTGCAGCAAAATGTTAAATTACATGAATTAAATTGTTATATGTCATTCCAGTGACACCTAAATTGCTACCTTCATAATCTAACTTATAGGACTAAAATTGCATTTTAGCCATAGGTAACTGTAGTTTCATAGTTAGACATGCCCAAAACCGGTTCTGAGTCAGAACGCCTGTTTCGGGCCAAGCGGCCTGAACCAACCCGAACATATGCGCAGGCCGGTTTGGTGAACCACCGCGGCTCGGTTCACTAAAAATTAAATAAAAAATAATAACAAAATTAAAAAAAAAAATGACTGAACCGCCGGTTTCGGTTCCGATTCCTATAGCGGTTCACAAAGTATATATGTGTGGCACGGAACCGGCCTAGTTAAACAACAGACTCGGTTCAAGGCCCGTTGACCATGGGCCGGTTTGCCGGTTCGACCCATGGTCATGTCAATTCCTAGGCTATGTTTGGTAGACAAATACGCTAGCTTATAGATATGTACTTTTTACTACTTCTATGGGCTTTTATTGAAGTACCTTAAAACACGAGGTTGATATTTGTTGTTTAACATGCAGCTGCTGCATAGCTTAGGCGCTCGGGAGCTGATGGTATTCGGGCTGGGCCCAATGGGTTGCATTCCGCTCCAAAGAGTGTTGAGCACGTCAGGCGAATGCCAGGTCAGGACAAACAACTTGGCCTTAAGTTTCAACAATGCATCTAGCCGACTCGTGACTCGACTGTCGAGCACTCTCCCAAATGCGACCTTTAGGTTTGGAGATGCTTACGATGTTGTCAACGAGTTGATAGCAAATCCGAACCAACATGGTGAGCCAAAAACATGGCATTACATCATTTTGAGCCGAACTTGTGGGAGTGTTTTAGTATTTTTTTTTAGTGGCTAAATTGCATTTTTAATCCTGCTGGTTTAACGTGCAATTTTAGTCTAAAGATTCTAACAGATCCTGTGATTTAGTATTTTGCCGCAATTTCAGTCATTTGAGTATTGAAATTGCAACAAAAACCAACCCAAATTTGTAGATTTTTTATTAGCAATTTAAGTCTTATAATTTAAAATTTTGTGGCAATTTCAGTATGTAATTTAAAATTTTGTTGCAATTTCAGTTCTCAAATGACTGAAATTGCAGCAAAGTATTAAATCACATGACTAAAAGGTGAAAAGTTGGGACCTAGCGACTAAAATTGACGTTAAAGCACCAGAACTAAAAATGATTTTTTTGCCATTTTTAGTTTGAGTTTGTGTTTTGTGTTTTTGGTTGTTTAGGCTACCTTAGCGTAGACCTTCCTCTAGATTCAAGTAGCTGATAGATTCGGTTGTTTTTAATTATTAGTGTGATTATTATAAAATCTATCGTTTCGAAAAAAAAAGGTTCATTTTGAAATGCAGGATTTAGTAATGCTGATTCGCCATGTTGCTCTTATGGGGTTATTAGGCCGGCTCTAACATGCACACCTGCATCGACACTGTGTAGAGACAGAAGTAAGTACGTGTTTTGGGACGAATATCATCCTTCGGATAGCGCTAATCAGCTTATTGCAGACGAGCTTATAAAGAAGTTTGGATTCGGGCCCGTCAACCAAACAGGGACTAGTTCCCCTGCACCTGCCATGGCTCCATCGGACTTTTGGAAGTTAAAGACTTTCAGAAATCGTTAAGATTTGATATTTTTTTTATTTTCATTTTTATTGTCGGAGTGTGATTGGATTGTATTATATGAATCTGCTCAACAGAAATTTGTGTACTAACCTCAATATGATAGAATTTTGTTTTAAAGAATTATTAAACAGGAACATAGATCCGGAGATCAAGGTCAAATGACTCCAATCTTCAAGATCAATTTGATTATTTTTCTTGGTAATTGAGCATTAGAAGTGATATTAAAATATAAGCTGTGAACATATTAAAATATACTCCCTCCTATTTTTAATAAATATTGTTTTGAAAAGTTGCACATTAATTAAGAATTTTTTTTTTCAATAATAACCCTAATTAATGAGAATAGAGATAGATGTTTTGAGAAAAGATGAAGACTGAATATGAAAAGACGTAATGTATTTATGAGCTATATGAGGGTAATAATGAAAAAATATGTACAAAATATTCAAAACGTCATTTATTTAGTTAATTGTTGATAAAGTTAAAATGACATTTAAAAAAAATAGGAGGTAGTATATGTTCATCATGTTACTTTCAAAACTTTCACATTAGTTTTTCACTCAAATCATTATTAACTTTTAATTAATGTCACACTTGGCTGTTTCCAAATTAATTGAGCTATCTTCTTCAATTGTTGATACCAAAGGGAAAATTTTGAAATTTGCTTTCTCAATTAACTTTTGAAGCACAACCCAAGTAAATTTGATGCATAATTTCACCACTTAACTACATTAAATTCGTACTCCCTCCTATTTTTAATAAGTGTCGTTTTGAGAATTTTTTTTTTGTTAATAATAAACCTCATTAATAAAGATGTGAAGAGTGAATATAAAAAGACGTAGTGTATTTATTAGATAGATGAGGGTAATAATAAAAAAATATGTACAAAAGATTCAAAACGCCATTTATTTAGTTAATTGTTGATAAAGCCAAAATGACATTTAAAAAAATAGGAGATATTACAAAATACAGATGAAAAATTTAAGGCCTTCTCCAAGAACCTTGGGCTAAAAAAAATATGTGACCGAAAATCTGTGAAAAAAACAAGAGTAAACATTGGTTCCAACTTGTAATATGCGTGCTTTTGAAAATCGCAACCTACAATATGTTTTTGTTGTAAATTGCAATTTGAATTTCATGAATATTCATAATTTACACACTTCTTATTTTTTGAATATACAATCATCTGCAAAAATTGACATGTATATGGTCAAGGCGTAGGTTTTATCACAATATGGACATTTATAACAAATCTTTAGTAATAATACAAAAACTATTGAACCTACTAATAATATTAATAAAAAAGTGTGAAGTTTATCGTGGACATATATAATATTATCCATTCACACTTCTTACTTTTTGAATATACAATCATTCGCAAAAATTGAGAGGCATATGGTCAAGGTGTAGGTTTTATCACAATATGGACATTTATAACAAATCTTTAGTAATAATACAAAATCTATTGAACCTAATAATATGCTAATAATAATAAAGTGTGAAGGTTATCGTGGACATATATAATATTATCCATGCACGATGCTAACAATTTCCAATAGAAAAAAAAAAAATTGCCGCGTGATGCGTGAATATGAGTCGTCAACTTAAAGCTTCATTAATGGCGAAATATGGGGAAGCATAACACCATCTCCAAACTCCACTATATATATGCATGTTATTAATGGAAAAAGAGAGCCATATGTACAAATTAAGCGAAAATCTTAAAGATTATTTCTGCCAGAGAGAGAGAGGGAATAAAAAAAATTGATAACAATGCACATCAAAGTGACAAACTCAACTCTAGTGAAAGCCAATAAAGCCACACCTAATACCAACCTATGGATCTCCAATTTTGATGTCCAAATGCCCACGGGCTTCCACACCCTAACCCTATATTTCTACCGCTTCACGGGCCGGCCCAACTTCTTCGACCCGAAGGTGCTCAAGGAGTCCCTGGCCCAGGCCCTGGTCGACTTCTACCCAGTCGCGGGCCGGCTAGGGCTGGACGAGAATGGCCGCAAGGAGATCATTTGCAACAACGAAGGCGTGCTGTTTGTGGAGGCTGAGGCCGATGGCGAGATGGACGAGTTGGGCGAGTTTGGGCCTAAACTCGGCCTTGCTCCGTCAGTTGATTATTCGAAGGGTATTTCGACCTACCCGTTGTTCTTAGTGCAGGTGGTGAATTTTTTTAAGTTTTTTTTTTTCTTTTATGAATAAAAATATTTAATCATTGTAATGACAACAAAAAATTTCGTTTCGAAAAAATTACACTAATATAAAATTTTATAGGATAAATTGTATATGTGCTCTCTCTCTCTCTCCATTCACAAATAAAACTTCTACATAAAAATCTGATATATCCTGAAAGACTAATTGTTTAGAATCATGTTACATTGACATAATGATTGACATAAATTTTGACATAGGTGGCAAGATATATATGGTGGTTGTATTCATCACGTCACCTTTAACATCAACAAATTCTATATTTACACGTCATTTAAATAGTTTATTATGTCAAAAAGTTAAATTAAAGTAGCATTACTTCAATCGTAACATATTACAGGTGACCCGTTTCAAATGTGGCGGGGTTTGCCTAGGTTTCGCGTACGAGCACAACCTTTCTGACGGATACTCCGCTATTCATTTTATCAACACGTGGTCTGACCTCGCTCGTGGCCTACCCATCTCGATGCCTCCTTTCCTCGACCGAACAGTCCTCCGCGCGCGCGATCCGCCCAACCCTATGTACCGGCACACTGAGCTCCAATTCCTCACACCAACAAAAACTCAACTTGTAAACCAATCCCCAATGAAGTACTCGGCTTTCAAGCTGACCCGCGCTCAACTCGACACCCTCAAGTATAAGTGCCAACACGCGTTCGGGGGGGTCCGTCCCGTGCCTTACAGCACGTACGTGGCCCTCGCGGCCCACGCCTGGCGGGCCGTCTGCAGGGCCCGTGGGCCCCCACCACCCGAGGATACTTGCCAGGAGACCTGGTTGTACATCCCGGTTGACGGGCGATCAAAGTTAGGGCTATCGAGGGGATACTTTGGAAACGTGATTGTCAATGCCGTGGTCGTTGCCTCGTGGGTCGAGCTCGTGTCGAGCCCACTGGGCTTTGCTGCGGGGAAGGTCCGCGAGGCGGTGGCGAAAATTGCAGAGGGGGCCTATCTGAGGTCGGCCCTCGATTACCTGGAGATGCACCCGACTAGTATGGGGGCCCGGACGGGTAGCCCATACGGGTGCCCTAACTTGGCGGTGATCGAATGGGCCAAACTGCCGTTTTACGAGGCGGATTTCGGATGGGGCGGGCCGGTTCACGTGGGCCTAGCCGAGGCCCCGTCCGAGGGAGCAACGATCGTGATGCAGAGCCGGGAGAACGATGGGGGGTTGTTGTACGCGGTCTCACTGCCGGAGGAGCAAATGGAGTTGTTTAAGGAGTATTTTTATGACATTTGACGTGTTTATGCGTGTGAACATGACATAACATGACATTTGATGCATGTGTAATGCTACATTGTCAATGGATGTTTTCACTTGTGTTGTCAACCTAGTTGTATACTATGTTGACAATGTAGCATTACGGATTTCGATTTTTTGCATTATTGTCTAGTCTAATATAGTGGGTGTGAATTGTGTGATTTGAGTCTTCTCTCCAAATATCATGGCTATGCAGGAGAATCGGTCTAAAACCAGGACCGGTTCGAATGGTTCACCGGTCCAAGTTTATGAATTTGAACTTGGTAGATTGTGAAGTGGTTTAAATAGCACACATATTTTACTTGTATTTCCTATGTGGGATATATTTCATTGCTGAAATTATCGGGCTAATATTGGGCCTAACAAACAAAATTGTACTCATTAAAAAAATGTATTGTTATTTAAAGTGAATTCTCTATTGAGCAATATTTATTTCTATTTTTTAAAGAAAAAAATAGAAGCAATTTATTTTATTGTTGTTTGTTATGCACATTATTTTTATTCTTTTAATCAATAATAAAAAATTTAAAATGTGATTTAAAATGAAAATTTAGTTGTTTCTACCCTCTCTATTTTATAAATTAAATATAGATTAAAATTTTAAATATAAAATAAAATAAAAAGTTAACAACATTATTCAACATTGTCGGTTGTATATATTATTGAACTTTTCTTTAAAGAAATGTCATATACTATAAAATTAATAATAAAATATATTTAATTATATATTATATATATAAAATAAATAAAAAATTATATATTAATTAAAACGGTTCGACCGATTCAATCGCTGATCCGACCAGTGAACTATTAAACCAGTAGCTTCACTTGTTCAAATAACATATTCGGTTTTAGAACCATGTTAAATATACAATGTTGCCTAAATCTAAACATACAGTCCGCAGTCATACTCTCATCTTTCCCTCCGCCGTGAGCCACCACCTACACACCAGCCTTGAGCCACGCATCATATCAGTCTTCATTTTTTTTTTCTCTCTCTAAGTTTCCTTCCACCGTACGAACTATGGCAACAGCCACCGTCGGAGTGTACTCCCAGATATGAGACACCGCCGGCGAGCATCCCATCTCCGAGATACCGCCAGCGCAGCTACCGAGCCCTAAGCCATCTCCACTTGATCTCTCCTTTGTCAATTTGGGGAGGGGATTTCAACATCGCGACTCACATAGCCTGCCCTAAGCAACCGCAGGGGCACATAGCCCTAAAAAACTGCGGCGCACCCCAGTTGGTCCACCACGCGCCTCCACCTTCACTTTGCTCCACCATCGTGGCTCCACCTCTGCCTGGGTCCACCACCGTCACAAGGTACTCTATCTATCTCTTTTTCCGTCTCCCCTTTTTCTCGCCCTCTTTGAGTATTTTAGTTTCATATGATCTGTGTTTTGTGTGTGTTCTGAGGTATGGTTTTGTTTTTGGATATTGGATGCCTTGTTTTGGATGAAACTGATTTGTGTTGATTTTATAATTGGGGCTTTTGGCTGGTAGCAACACCTGTTTTCTTGCTTCTTAGTTGCTGCGTATTGCTTGCTAACCCTTTTTGGTCCTCGGGTTCCAGTTAGCCAAGTTTGTTTATTATGCAATAGTTGACATAATTTGTTGTTGGGTGTCATCGTTTTGTTTTATAAATGTTAAGTTTATACGGGGAGCATATTGCTTAACTAAAACTACATTTCCATATTAATGGTAATGTTATATATTTATGTTCATGTATTATGGATTTACTAATATATATACTGAATCATGTTAATTCTTATATGTATTCTCTTATAATTTTATCTGGTTATTAGTCTAGCACGTTTTATTCAAATGAGCTTGGTGTTTTGTAACACGACTCTGAAAAAATGCAGCCTTTTCTATTGCTCTTAAAGGGGTTTACAAATTTGGAAACCAACTGCAAGTTAGAAAGTCTATCATCAGCCACATACCACGTACATTCCATTTTCCAAGAAACCAAGAAAAATAAAGTAACACTATAACGAAAAGAGAAAATAATCCAGAGGTGGAGAAGATGAGGCAAAGGAGAAACCATGTAATCCCATTGCCTGCTGGTGGTGCTGATGACGTTGAGAAATTCACCTCCACGAACCTTCACATCAAGAAATCACACACATCTCTATCCAAAATCTTTATCTTTTGTTTGGTTACTCGAATAATCAATTCATTGCTTGTACAAACATATTTCAACCCGGATGAACACTGGCAGGCTCCTGAAGTAGCTCACCGAATTGCATTTGGGTAAAGCCAAAATGTAACTAGCTATTTTCAGATTCTTAGTTTCTTACTTTATATGACGAAACAATGAAATTTATGGTCTCAATTTTCAGATATGGGCATTTGACATGGGAATGGAACAAGGGTATAAGGAGTTACTTGCATCCTGTTCTTTTTGCTGCCCTATATAAAGTTCTTGCACTTTCCCATCTGGATCTCTCTTGGTTCATGGTACTTGTTTTCTTCTAATCTTAATTTCAACAATGTCGACCAACGTCATTTATAACTCGTCGTAGAATTTGATATTTATTTCGAAAAGCTTGTTTTTTTATACATTTGATTGCCACCTGATGAAGCATGATGCCTTGTAAATGGCTTAATGGTTTGATAGATTAACTTTGATGTGATTTTGTAGTCCGTCTACACTGTTATTGTTTGTAGATAAACTCTCAATAAAAATGTGTGACACTTTCGTACACCATCGATCTTTCACAGATAAGGGCTCCACGTTTGCTGCAGTCTGTATTCTCTGCTATTGGTGATCTCTACTTGTACAAATACTCAAAGGCGTTGTTTGGTGACAATGCTGCCTATTGGGCTGTATCCTTGTTCGTTCACCTCTGGATTAATTAAGCAAAAGATATTTCCCTTTCTTTTCGGAGTTCACTTTATTTTAGTTCACGATGTTCTGATTTGTTCTTGTTTAGAGTTTTCACACAGTTCCTGATGCCTTTTTCTCTTCCTTGCTCTCCATTTTTTTTCCCTTCTATTATTTTTTTTTTTTGGATTTGGAACGATATATTTTGTAGTGCTTAACTTGGTGACAGCTCTTTGCGCAGCTGACCAACTGGTTCATGTTCTTCTGCATCACTCGTACTTTATCTAACAGCTTAGAGACTGTTCTTACCGTAGTGAGTTTATATTACTGGCCCTGCATGAGACCCTCGTCTTGTTCAGTTGTATCTGTTTCGAGAAAACGTGCTCTGGCTATAGCTGCATTGGCATGTGCGGTTCGGCCGACAAGTGCTATTTCTTGGATTTATGTTGGCATTCTAGAACTCTTTACGACACGTGATAAGCTAAAGTTTGTCCTTGTTGAAGCCGTTCCCATTGGGTTAGTATGTTAAATTATGAGTTGTGCTTCTTGTGCTTGTGAACTCTGCTTGGATATAAGATTTTTTTTTATTTTGTTTGGATTTTTTGGTTTTGTTTAGTTAATTTTGAAAAAAGTGGTATTATAGTTGTTAGTGGATTTTGAGTTTATCTTAAAATAATATTTAAAATAAAATAACTAAAGTTGATTTGATGTAAAAGTAGGAGAGAGATGATGTATGTGAGTGGATGAATAATGAATTGAAGTTGATGTATTATGTAAGAATGATTAAGTGATATTATTTAATTATATTGATAATATTGAGGATAGTGTGGTTTGGTTAAAAATGATTGATTTTTTTTGAGAAAATTGGTATCCAAGCATGCTCTTAGAGTTTCCATTTCTCTCTAGTTTTAGTTAGTTTTAGTGTAGTCTTATATTGGCAAACTGATTATATACATTTCAATTATGTATATGGTCACTTGGAATTTGGATTACTGACTACGTTAGTTCATTGAACAATTTTTAATGGGAGTTATCCTCTGACTCTCCACTTCTGGACCAAAATTGCCAGCTTGAATGCTTTAAAAGCTTATCTGTCACCTTCAAATATTAATTTGCAGTAGTATATAAAGTGGTTTATGAACTATGAAACTAATATTATCACTTCACGTGCACGTCTGAGAATATTAACAGTGAAAAACTTACGAGCACCTTCCAGTAATTCACTGCAGTAGATGATTTTCCAGAATATCTCTTGAACCTAATTTGTGTATAGTTTTTCGAGTATTCTTTTCACTTAGTCTTTATTGATAAATTTTGAAAGATAGTGCTATTGACTACATTTGCCTCAGCAGTTATAGATTATCTTTTGTAGGCTTATATTTTCATTGAACACAAATATAATTATTTTGCACTCGGCATATACTATCAGGGGGCTTGTGCTCGGTTTTATGCTCTTATTGGATCGTCAACTTTATGGATCGTGGGTTGTGGTGCCCCTTAACTTTGTAAAGTTCAATTTCCTTTCTTCTGGAGGGGACTATTATGGAACTCATGCATGGCATTGGTACATCACACAAGGCTTCACGATCATGCTATTCACATATATACCTTTTTCTATAGCCGGTATTATTATGTCCCAAGAGTGGAAGCTTTCTGGGCTTATTATATGGGTCTTGGGAGTATATAGCCTTCTCGGCCATAAAGAATTCAGGTACAATGGCCTCTGATTATATTATACGTTCATTTTTTTTAATAAATTTATTGTTTTGGAGCAGTAATAATTCTCATTATCTTCATATTCCAAATATATAATCAGGTTTGTTCTTCCAGTGCTACCCATAGCGTTGATTTTCTCAGGGATTACATTAGCCAATTTACATCAACGTGAAATCTCAAAGAGGAAGCAAACTTGGAACTCTCGTAAAAACCGCTGTTCCAGACTGAATATGTCAGTCCTTTTCCTGCTTGTAACTAATCTCCCGATGGCTCTATACATGAGTTTGGTTCATCAGGCAATGTTAATGTTTGCTTGTTATTACATGTTTTCTTGTTTCTGTTTTTTTACATGAGTTTCTTTGTTACACTTACACATATTATATAAATACGTAAATACAAGGGAAAAATGTATATAATGGCACCACCTTTAAGGTTTTTGTAATTTAATCACCACCTTTTACTATTTGCGTGTAAATCACCACCTTTCATATGTTTTGCAATCGAATTATAAATTTATCTTCTATTACACTTTTCTTCTGTACCTAGTCAGCCATGTAGACATTCCATCTATGCCCAAGTCAGCTCCAATCTAACGGAAGTTAAATTTATGCTTCGATCTCCAAAATGCAAATAGCAAAAAGTGGTGATTAAATTGCAAAAGTCTTAAAGGTGGTGCCTTTAATTGCAAAAGTCTTAAAGGTGGTGCCTTTATATGTTCGCCTGAACTGAAAATAAATATGTATCTTTTTGTGGTTTTTTTTTTTAAACAGAGAGGGGCAGAGGATGTGATGAACCATCTCTCGAGAGAGGCTAGAGACAATAGAGTAAAAAGTATCCTCTTTTTGACACCTTGCCATTCTACGCCATACTATTCGACCCTACATAAAAACATCTCTATGCGTTTCTTGGATTGTACACCAAGGTACAACATAACATAGAACTTGTGTCTTGTGGATTTCATTGCAATTGCATCATTGCATGATCTTTAAAAAAAAAATGTTTTGAGCAGTGAAGAAAGAGGAGAGTTGGACGAGTCAGACCAATTTTTACACGATCCCCTTGCTTTCGTGACAAGACTTGCGAGAAATTGGACTCCGCCGAGCCACATTGTTCTATTTGATTCCCAAGAAAAGTCGTTGAAGGAGTTCCTTGTCTCTAACAAGTTTTATGAGGTTCGAAAATGTTGGTTATAGTTTTATGGTCTTATTTATTTATTTATTTTTGGTGATATTTATTTATTTATTCTTGTGAGATCTTTATTTTTTGTGATATTACTCACAGGTGAAAAGGTTCTTTCATGCTCACTTCAAAGTGGATCGGGAACTTCAAGGATCAATCGTTGTGTACACTTCTCAAGGGCAGTGAATTTTGGAGTCTGTAAGTTTTGTGTGTGTTAGGCTTTTAGCTTGTGTTGTTAGCTATTTGGTATTTGTTTGAGTGTGTTTCGACCAATCTCTTGTTAGTTCTAGTGCGGATAACAGAAGATGAGTCTAATTTTATCTTGTGCGGATTTTAGTTTCGTCCCGTATGGATTTGTTTTTACTTGTAGCTCTGTGTGTTTTTGTTTGTGGTGAGTTGCCTGCAGTTACAAAGTTGGAGGGAGAACACGACCTATGACTTTCCGATTAATACCTCATCGTTCATTTTTAGTAGAATTTTGTTATATTGTATCCAATTGGATATGATTTTAAGTTATATAAAGT
>BKCP01010514.1:3517169-3545775 GCA_008636005.1 Striga asiatica | reverse complement strand
ATCCCCAAAGTTCCTTATTGATACTAAGCAAAAATTGAACAAAAAAAAAAATCACTTGAATGTCTGAATAATCGTGTTGTGCCACGGGTCAGAAATGTGCTGCACAAGGTTGTCGAACGGCCCTTTTCCGGTCACATTGTGCTGCACAATAAATCCCAAGAATGCCAACATTGCTAGCCTCCCTGCAAAAAGTGAAACCTAAAATCAATCCTCTGTTTTTAATCAAACTAAACCTCGGAAAGTTCAAAAAAGAAAAAAAACTTCCAAAGCTTCGGTTTACCATTGGCAATCTCTTTCTCCTTGGCTTCCAACGTTGGTGCGAAGTTGAGTGGATTGAATATTCCGCCCGGATAGCCTACCTCGTTTGGGGGCAGGCTGTAGCTCTTGAAAATCGGGTCTTGGTTTACGCTACCCGGGTTTTTTATATCTTGCCACCGCCTAATTTCCACGTAGTGGAAGAGGATGAACTCGATTACGAATAAGGTTGATGACGAGGCGAAGTAGTCGGATTTTCCGGCATCGTACCATTTGGGGACGTTAAGGATTCCGGCCGAGGTTAGGACCTCCGGTAAGAGCATGCCGGCTACCCCAAGCATGGCCCACCTCCCGTTGACTAGCTCGGCTTGGACGAACCATTTCAAGTTTTCCGGGTCCTCGGCAAGCCCCAACGGGTCGAACCCATTGTCTCCAGGCAGACTGACCGAAAACTTATTAGTATATTCAGTAGTTTTTTATTTTTAAAAAGTAATGTGATGTGTAAAGTAATAAGATCATGACACGTGTCATCTTAGCAGTTCTTGATTTTTAAAAGGGATGCGATGTGTAAAGTGATAAGATCGTGACACGTGTCACTGTGTCAGACTCTATGTCATCTTTTATGTCAGTAGTGAAGTATAGTATGACTAACCGAGACAAGTAAGATTGTGAAAATATATCAAGTTCGATTTTTTTTTTTTTTTTTTTTCTATGGTATAACAAAAATTTTTGCATTACGAACCTTCCATTGAGGTAGGCGGGAGAAGTAAGTCCCGGTAGCCATTCGCCTTTCTTGGCTTCAACCTTAAACGAGGCGTAAGAAGAAGACGATTGCCTGATCGAGACTTTTCGGTTCAGTTTTCCGAGTGAACCGGTCAAGAATCGGGTTCTCGACACGCACGGCCGGAATCCGGCGACCGAGGCTTGTGTAGTGACAGTTGCCATTCTTCAATTTTTTTTTAATTTTTCTTGGACTGGAAATTTGTGAAGGGGAGGTTTTTGGTGAGGCTATTGAAATGAATCTTTTGAGTAATTGTGTGTGCATTTGTATTTCCTTTCAATGGTGAGTTTGTGGAGCTGATTGGAGGTTGAATTGTGACTGTTGATATGGGAGATTTTGGCATCCAAGGGCTGTGATTTGATTTTGTAGATTATCCTTATCCATGTTGGCATATCCATAAATCTATTTCAATGCAGCCGTTGGCTCTTAGAGATTGTGAGGGCCCTTTTCAAGTCCCAAGTGGCTTTGTAGATTTTAAAACGAAAAAAATGAATATCTTTTGTATTTGGTGTATAGATCATACCAATTGGCTCTTGACATTTGTGTAATTTGAAGCTTATGTGGATGATTTGGTCTATCTTGTCTTGCTTTCTTGAACCACTTTGGAAATGTGATTTGAAATTTACCAAGATCATTTGTGATTCGGTTAATGATTAGACTTATTTAAAAAGGCACTCATAATATATTTAAATAGTGTAGGTCATAATATTAATAGTTGATAAAAATATAAACTATAATGGGAGAATTCTTCAATGATATATATAGTGTGTTAATTTTGCTTCTTGGAGATGAGGTTTTCTAGGAAAGTTGTATTTGTGAAGAGTGTAATATATGAAGGATAAATAAAAGTAGGGTTTCTTGTATGTATATGTACTTCATTTGGGAGAATGATAACAAATAAACGAGGGGAATCATGAACAGTTTTGAAATCAATGAACCAAACAAAGAAAATGTAAAATTTCAAAAATCGAGGTTAGTAGAACATGCTACCCGTAAAATGAAATTGGCAATCTATTAACGGCTCGATTTTTTACAACCGTCTACAATATACGGCGACTTCTATTTTCTGTATAGTGGTAGTTAAAATACACAATATTTCGACAACTTACTCATGTATAAAACTCTAAAAAGGTAAACAAAAACAAAAGAAAACGAGATGCTATGTATTCTTATGTTTTAACTATTTGTTATCTTTATAAGGAGATTGTCTTCTTCCGATGAAGGATGTATTTGTATATCTCATTTTCTAGTATGATACATCTCTCAAATCTCCTGGGTGTTATTACTTTTAATTTTTCGTTATTATTTTTAATATATGTTGAAGAAAATACATGTTTATTACCTTTTTTCCCTAATATTCTAACTATTTGTTTGTTTTTTCATGTATATACATCGGATATAGATTGTGATTAGAAATACGTTTTTTTAGATTTTATTTTATTTTATTGAATAAAGAAAATTAAGATTGGAAAAAATTAGTTGCGTGAAAGTTTGGATTTGATTATGAGTTTGAGTGGACATGAGTAAAAATATAATGATTAAAGCTTATCTGATATAAAGACAATAAAATAATAATTGTAAATAATTAATAATTCAAAATATGTGAGTGCAACAGCGAATTTTGCTGAAAATTGTGTAGTAATTATTATTATTTGAAATTAATTAATTATAATGATAATATTGATAAAAGTTAGTTAAATAAAATGAATGATGCATTTTGAGTAAATAAATTATATCCAATTGTAATTTCGTAAAAAAAATAAATAAATATATAATTCAGCAAGACAAAAATATATATATATTTTTTTTAAAAAAGAAAATCCAAGGTTTTAAGATGACCCGATTGTCGAGCCCCATATCTAACTTCTCATTTTCATTTTACCCGAAAATGAGTTCAAATTTCTCCAAAACGAGGAACAAGAAAGGCTCCCCTCCTCAAGCCCGACCCGACCCGCCAGCCGAATCAGGTCACTCTCCTCTCCACCTTCTGCAGCCTCACTCGCCGACGGCGAGATCTCGTCCGCAAGCCCGAACCCGAGGAGCTTCCCTCGCTGCAACAACGTAGGTGGCGCCGTGACCCGTTGGTCATCATCGTCTTCAGGGAGCTCGTGGCCTGTCACGGTTGCCTCTGCTGTGGTCACGATCACATTTTACCTTAGTCGAAGGTACTTATCTCATTGGATAATTTTATTCTGAATTGTTGATTTTACTGATTCTTTCTCTTAGTGTTGCAATTGTAACCTTCGTCCTGTTTGCTCATTCAGTTGGGTTCTGAACTGAATTGGTCGATTTAAGGTCATTGTCTGATAATTTTGTCAGAGGCTTCACAGCTATTTGATTTATTATCTTCACGAGTTATTTTTTTCTCATGGTTTTGTGTACTCTATCATATTATCAATAAAATTATGTATTATATTGTAAGCTGCTCTTCTAAACTCAAATGTCTGCTACACAGTAGTTGATGTTTGGGTGTGCTGGGGCTTATTTAACTTCAGCCGATAATATCTGGAGGAGTCTTGAGATTCAAAATCAAGAAGTTGATTGTTTGAAATAGCCTAATCTTATTCTGCACATGTGTATAAGATGTATGTATAGGTTATACTGTAATAGATCATATATTATGTGCCTATCGTCTGCAAATATAGGTAATATGTTCGAATCACATTATTTATTGTGTCCGTTGCCCTTTCCGATTATAGCCTGTTCCTTGTTGTACTTGTGAAAGCAAAAAAAAATCAAACCGAATCAGATTGCTTATCTTGTCTCAAGAAATTGCTTTGCTCGTCTATATACACATCTACAATGTGGCTGAGAGTTAAAAAGACACACTTTACTGTTCTGTAAATGACAAAGCAATTCTTCCAAACAAGTTTATTACACAGAGTCCCATTATCTTTATTCTTTAATACTCTGTAGGTAAAGTTACTCAAAAGTTGGTAAAAGATGCCGTTTTCTGTTCTGTGCATACTTTAATTTTGTCTGTCAAGGAAAATGAGGTGACATCATCAACTAATCTAATTTTTTTTTTTAACAGACTGAAGATGCAAATTCCATAATCAGCCATGAATAACATATCAAGATTCAAGTGCTCGATCATAAATCATCATATGAAAAGGATCTTTCTTCAGCAGCCAAGTTTCATTCACATGGCAGCAATTGAATGGAGAACAAGGCCAAGTACATTGTCGATCGATCATCTAAATGCAGTCAGTGATTTCACCAGGTACTGCTATGAAAAGGATCTTCCCAAGGCAATGGAGGCCATGGACTCCATGCAAAAAAATAAATTCTCGGCTGATTCGATCACATACACTGAGTTAATCAAATGCTGTATAGCTCATCGTGCTATCAAGCAGGGAAAACGAGTCCACCAGCACGTTTTCTCCAACGGCTATGAGCCGAAAACTTTTCTTCTGAACGCACTATTGAACATGTATGTAAAATTTAATCTTCTTGATGAAGCAAAGTTATTATTCGATCAGCTGCCCGAGAAGAATGTAGTTTCTTGGACGACCATTATTGCTGCCTATTCTAATTCCGAGCTTCATCACAAGGCTTTGGAGATGTTAATAAAGATGCTTAGAGATGGCGTTATGCCGAACATGTATACATACTCGTCGGTTTTGAGAGCATGTAATGGAATTCCCAACTTAAAACAAGTCCACTGCTCCATAATCAAGGTTGGACTTGAGTTAGATGTTTTTGTCAGAAGTGCCTTAATCGATATTTATTCCAAATTGGGTGAATTGAAACCCGCACTTCACATATTTAACGAGATGTCAACTTCAGATCTTGTTGTGTGGAACTCCATAATCGGTGGGTTTGCTCAGAACAGTGATGGTGATGAAGCCCTCAACCTATTTAAAAGAATGAAGAGGTTCGGTTTGTGGGCCGATCAGTCGACTCTAACGAGCGTCCTTCGTGCGTGCACTAGTTTAGCACTATTGGAACTCGGGAGACAAGTCCATGTTAACGTTGTGAAGTTTAATCGGGATTTGGTTTTGAACAACGCCCTTCTAGACATGTACTGTAAGTGTGGTAGCTTAAAAGATGCTGATACCATTTTCAATCGTATGATTGTGAAGGATGTTATATCTTGGAGTACAATGATTATAGGGTTTGCCCAAAACGGGTACAGCCAAAAGGCTTTAACTTTATTTGAAACAATGAAAGCTTCTTCTGGGACAAAGCCGAATCACATTACGATTTTGGGAGTTCTTTTTGCTTGCAGCCATGCTGGCCTGGTTCGAGAGGGTGAATTTTACTTCAAATCGATGAAGAAACTTTTCGGTATCGATCCTGGACGAGAGCATTATGGGTGCATGGTCGATCTTCTTGGACGTGCGGGGAAAATCGAAGAAGCCATGAAATTAATTCACGAAATGAAATGCGAACCGGATGCTGTGACGTGGAGAACTTTACTGAATTCTTGTAGAGTTCATCGTAACATGGATTTAGCCGAGTACATTGCAAAGAAAGTGTTGAGCTTAGATCCTCACGATGCGGGAACTTATATTCTTTTGTCTAATATTTACGCCAATACTCAGAGATGGGAAGATGCGGAAAATTTGAGGAGGTCCATGAAAGAAATTGGAATAAAGAAAGAACCCGGGTGTAGTTGGATAGAGATCGATAAACAGGTTCATGCTTTTGTTTTGGCGGATAAATCCCACCCGAGGGCGAATGCTATATACATGGAGTTGCGTAAGATTATATTGAGATTAAAGGAAGAAGGTTACATGCCAGACACGAATTTTGTTTTGCAAGATCTCGAAGGAGAAGAACAGATGGAAACTTCGCTTTCTTACCACAGCGAGAAACTGGCGATTGTGTTTGGTACGATGTGCTTGCCTGAACAGAAGACGATAAGGATCCGGAAAAATCTGAGGATATGTGGAGATTGTCATGTTTTCGCGAAACTGGTGGCGAAAGTGGAGAATCGGAGTGTTGTTATTCGGGATCCTATTCGGTACCATCATTTTCAGGATGGAGCTTGCTCTTGTGGAGATTATTGGTAGCTGTAGCTGTAAGTGAAAATAGTTATGGCTTTTGTACCACAAGCTGGTGTGGGATTAGGGAAGAGCTAATCAGGAAGTAGTTGTAGGATGATAAGTCATATAATAAGCCAGCGTCTTCGTAGTGAAGATAAAATTATCTCAAGGAACATAAACATAATAACTTATTTAGTTTATTTAATTTTTTTCTTTATTGTTGGAAGTAAGATAATGGTAAATCAGATTGTTTATAAAATATGCCCAATCCATATTTAAAAGCTAACCTCACTTTAATCCAAACTATTCTCAATATTATCAACATAACTCCATTATTCTCAATATTATCAAATAGTTAACTAATGTCTATCAATCATTCTTACATATCACATATTCACTATTCATCTATTTATATAATTTTAATTAATCATCATTTCACATTGTCTCTCTTTACTTTTATATTAAAGTAACTTTAATTATTTTATTTTAAATAATATTTTAATACAAACTCAAAATTCCGCTAACAAATAACTATATCACATTTTTTAAAATTAACTCTGGTTAACAAAAAAAAAAAAAACTCGTTTTGAGCAAATATATTTGTATACAAGCTGCAGTTTTTCGAAACATATCGAAGTTCAACTTAATTTCTAAATGAAAGGAAATCTATCATGCTTTCTATATAATAATGAACTAGTACGACACATGTATATTAACTAAATGATGGAATATTTCTTGCTCAAAAATGAGAGAATCGAACGTAATTGGCTGGTCGGGCTTTCGGTCGACCCTTTTGAACCGTTTATCAAAGAATCGTTCAAAATATCGATCTTTGAAATTGAAACTGATCAACATAGGTTTGAACATGGCAATTTATTTTTTGAAACATTCAATATAGTTAAATATATTTTTAACACAAAATAAAAATATATTTTTAAATATAACTGATGTGCATCAAGTTATCATGTCACTTAATTCAGAAATTCTATGGCGCTCATATGGGCACCATAGAATGAATATTAGGCGTTGGATCGTGAAATTATGGCACCATATAGTGCTCATATGGGCGCCATAGAATTTCTGTACTTAATTTGGCCATTTATTTTGTTTAAATTATTTAAATTAAATCCATACATATATTTTTTTAAAAAATAAGGCATTTAATTTTTTTTTTAAAAAAAACATGAATATTTATTCATTATGGGTGTTTTTGCACCTCTGCAAATTCTTGAAACCCTAGTCACCAAAACAGATCTATTATTTGGGGGCGGCCCTTTGAACTCCAGACATGAAACCCTAGTGCTGCCTTTCTTTGTAGAATCTCTCTGCTTCTCAGTGAACAAATGGGAAGAAATTTTTGATAATTGATAAACAAAGTGTTGTGATTTTTCTAGGAATGTTTCTTCTGCCTATGATGGTGTTAAATATACTTTGAGTGTTTTCTCTATGAAAAGCATATCATCTGAGGCTATGAAGCATTTGATATGTTTTGTTTTGCCTTCCAACACTATGTTTTGGCATATGATGATAAAATAGACAGGGACATCAGAGCTCCCCTTTGGGAGAAAAGGATGACTTAGTCTAATGGGAATCTCTCTGATGCCTATGTTCAGATGATTTTGTAATTTCTTTTTTTCTCAAATTAATGATATTTACAATTTGCTAAGAAAATANCTTTTTCATTTTCTATATGCAAAAAGCACCACCTCTTAATTGTAATACCATTTCTTGTCTGTCGTTTTGGTCATGGAAGACTAGGGTTTTACTTTCACAGGCAAAGTTAACATTTTTGCAAATTTCCCCCTTTTATAGTGAACAATGCAGTTTGACCTGCAACTTTGCTTGCATTTTTCTGCTATGTTATGGAATTAATCAGCATTCAAGCATTTTCTATGGTAGTGTGGCTGTACTATTTTTTTGGAAAACAGAGTAATTTGGCACTCTTTCATTAGTTGAAAAAATAATGGATATTTATGTGCCAGAGTACAAATTTTGCATATTATTCTAAATGACAATGATTTTGTTACACATTAGATGTTTTTTCATGTTGTTAAAGGTTGGGTTTTTTCAGGTGTTTTTGAGTTCTATGTGTTGCTCAGTATAAACACTTTTGATTCAATTGATTCTTCTGTTAAAAATCTCTGAGTGAGAATTCAAGCATTGTGTTTGCCTGTGATGCATATTTGCTTTTTGTTTCCATCAGAATAAACATGATGATATGCAAATTGTCACTACCTCTGAGGCAAAAAACTGATGCTTGAAAATTATAAAATGATTTTATAATGTGCTTACATCTTCAAACAAAGTTGTTATTTTCTTCCAATCTATGATTTATTCTCATTGTATTATTTCTTCAGAATGTGCTACAATATATCAGAATTTGTGTTTTTAGATGCATTTTATGTGGCCCCATGCCTGATGATTACTTTAAAAGAATGGAGATTTGAAGGGTTTGCTCTTTGTTGAAGCCTGGTTTTATCACAGTGGTTCCAAAAAGCAATTTATGTAATGAACTCTTTTTGGTGTACATTAAGTCAAGTGATTTGTGATCAGGGGTGTAAAGTAGTCAGTTGAATAATCAAAAGTCCTAGTAGTTTGGGCTGGACCTGAGTTTTGAATAATACATTTATACGTAAAAGAATTTGATGAACCGAGTTCAAATGAGGTTTTTGCCGATGAATATGTTAAGTAGAGGTTTGATTGTCTTTAATTCTTGTAACTAGAAAATCCTAGCCATAGCCCTCTTGAGAGATCTTGTAAATGTTGAACCTTATGAAAAATCTAATAGTTGAGCTCTTGTTTAGTATGTTCATTCTATTCAACCTTTTTTTTTTTTTTTTTTTNTTTTTTTTTTTTTTTTTTTTAATGGTTTATTATTCCGCTCTACTTTACCTTAACCACATTTCGACTCAAGATGGGAGCTATATATCCTTCTAGTCACATGCCTGAGGTTAAAACTTACAAATCCCCAAAATTTGATTTTCTGTAGAATTTAAGGGATGGATATAATATTTTACCTAGCATAGTAGGGTACTTTGAATTCTTTTTCTTATGAGTAGTCTTTTGAAATTAAAGAAGGAAAATAAAAGGTTGGAAGTCCATACTGGTAAACATTCAAAATTGGATTTTTATCCTCCTTCCTTAGTTTCTTTTCATTTTTCAAAGTTAGCTTTTTTAGTATCATTATTAGAATTGCGAGTATAATTCTAATACATTTGAAACATGCTTTTCCACATAGTGCAAATCAGAATTGAATTATTGAAATTCATTTTGCATCATTTAAGAGGTTTTGAGACTCTTTGAATCTGTTAAATAATATTTATATTATATTAATTTTAATCATTATATTTTATATTTCATATTTATTCACATTTGAAATTTCTCTCACGCTCTTAATAAAATTACTTTTTGACCTTATCATGTCATTTTTTACACCACACGGTATTTCTAGAAAACTGAAAAATATCTGATATTCATTCTCACCGAAGTGTTGGTTAAAAACAATTCATGATTATATAGTCAGATTGAGAACAGTATGTTGGTTAAAAACAATTCATGATTATAGTCCACAGATTGAGAACACGTGATTCCTTTTGTTGGCCATAGAAAATTCTGGTATTGATTCAAAGTAATTTTCTCTCCACATTTACGTTTCCCTTTAGCTGCCAGATGTTCGTTTGATATTTGGTCACTATAACTGGTCTGCTAAATAATTTATTAGTGAATTCTTGGTGATTTAATAGCTGTAAGCAATGTTTTGTGACCCGGACCGGCCCGGCGGGTCGACCCGGACCGGAACCGATCCGGGTGGAGTATTTGGACCGGCCAACCAAGGAGCTGGTCAAATCCGGTCAAAACCCGGCCGACCCGGTCGAGACCCGGTCGACTCGGGGCATTGACCCGGCCGAGTCAACCCGGTTGACCCAGTCCATATATATTTTTTATATATTTTTTTTATTTTTTAAAAATAAAATTATGTATATATGTTTATATGGTAAATATTTATCATGAGATACATATTATTAACACTTTAATATACAAATTTTATACACAAAACATTTAATTTTGTTACTTTTATGTATATTTATATAACAAAAATACTATATATATAATTTTAAAAATTTTAAAATTAATTGTCCAGTTCAGCAATTGACTCGGTGACCCGACGGTTGAACCGGTGACCCGGTAACCCGAGGACCTGCCCGGGTCGATCACCGGGCCGGGTTTAAAAAATATGGTTTTAAGATGTGATTAGTCTTGCTTGATTGGTTGATTTAAGATATCATATTAAACTATTTCAGAAAATAAAATATACTAAGTAATATAGTCAAATTATTTAAAAAAAGTCCAGCAAGGGCAGTGCCCTAGGTGTATTTACTTATGACACTTGTTTTGTTATATTTTTGGAGTGGTTAATTATTTTATTTAAGATTATTCTCTCTTTTTTTAAAGAAAAATTCCAAATAATATTATAGTATTGCCGTCGTTTTTTGCTTGTGCAGCTAATCATCTTCTTCGTTACGTTTCCTCCATATCAATTATCAAATCCCTTTAACACTTTTTTTTAAACAAATTATTCGAATATGTAAAATATTCCAAATGACCATACCTAGTTATATATACGTGTATCCATTATTCATCGTTTCTTAGTTGCAATGTCTTATCCAAGAGACTTTCATCATTGGACAAAATTTCTAAGCTGACACATTGCCACGTCTTTCTCCACAACTCTCTTTAATTTCTTTATTTTTATTGAGAAGTATATTTAATTTTAGTAAATGGAAAAATATAAAGTTGGAAAAGGACTTTTGGAAAATGTAATTTTCATCAACCACCTGCTTCGTTTCAAGCCATAGACTCTCCCCCATTTCACAATCTTTGAAACAAACAATGCAAAGAAAAGATTTTTTGGTGTTGCCCTATAAGGAACACACACATGGTATGAGAGTTAGAGGAAGAAAAATAGTACTACTTAATAAGGCTTATTTTCCACTATTCAACAAAATTTATCAAAGTTAAATAGTAATAATAATTTTAACTTTTATGTATTCAATCAATATTCATCACATTGAAACAAGAAATAGATGAAAAAATTTCACAAAACTATTATTCATCTTAATTTACATTTTTCTCTGCGATGCAACTAACATAATTAAGTAAATAGAAATTATTATTATTATTCTATATTTTTTTTAACAAAAAATTATTATTCATTCATATATATTATGATTATCAATCTTATCAATTAATATTTTATTATTTCATATCGAATTAACTTTAATCATTATACTTTTATGTTAAATCCTTCCACAATCTATCTCACTATTTTCTTGTGCACTTTTGCATCTCTATTTTGGAAGGAGATAATTTGTGTGAGATTTCAAATATCAGTAAGATGTTTTATTAATATTGATATTCGACCCAATTATTAAAATCTCATTTGCAAGTCATTTAATTGCTTGAAATTTTGAAATAAAAATTAATGTTTGATTTTATGCTTAAAATTGATAATTTTTTCTCAAATCAAAATAAATAAATATAGAAGAATAACAAAGGCACAGCCCCAGAATAAACAAGATATCTTAGTATTAAATTTCAAATATTCCCAAANGAAATCAATTTCTTTATTCAGACCAATATTAATCACCTTATTAATTAGTTATTGCAAGACAAGAGTAACCCAAAAGCGAAAAAAAAAAAGTGCAAACAAATTGCACAACTTGATCCACAATTCTATATGCAAAATGTTCTCAATACAGCATTAATAAGATCAACAAAAGATAACATCTGAGTATAGATAGAGAGGCGTGAATTTATCTGCACTCTTTTGTACACATCAACAAGTGAACCGGTAAACAGGTTCACATACAAAGGGCTTACACCTAAAAAACCAAAAGCCCTGCTTAACAATTACCATACATAGGATGAAAGTTTTAAAAAAGAAAAATGAAACATATTTACATCTCTCAACAAAACCAAAAATAAAAAGTTTCTAAAAAAGAAAATTTCAAGAGAGACAAATACATGCCCTAGTTAACATTTCATAAATCTCTCCAAATTTCTTTTAAGCTGCCACCATAGCATTCCCATAGTCAGATTTAGCACTTCCATTAAGAACTAAATCTTCTAATTTCTCTTCCTTTCTTAGCTTGGCTACTACTAAATCTTCAGATATCTGACCAATTGAAGCCAATGCCAACAGCTCTGATTCATCCAATCCCTTTGCCGGGCCAAGATTACACCGTTCAGCCCCGTATTTAGCTAATGCATCCTTAAATTTCTTGATCTGTCATTAGATAAAATTGTAATAAAATCAAAACCACATACATGGATTTTCTCTCTTTCTTTCTTTTTTTTTTTTTAATTTTTTTAAAGAAAAACAAGTGACTGAATGGATCAAGATTAGAGCTTTACAGTGGCATTTGTGCAGCTAAAGCTACAGACTTTTCCCTGAGCACCTCTGTAGAATCTAAAGAATGGCAAAACATGAACATGAAGAGCATAACACATGGCCTTGTGCTTCTCATAATTAACCTTGAGAAAAATTGAATCTGGGTTCATTTCAGCAAGTTGGCAGATCTGTAAAAAGTAAAAAACATGGGAAAGAAAATTCATTAAACCATGTTTCAAAAATCTTTTAGCAACAACAGCTCAACAATTGAACATACAATTAGGATACTGATAGATTAATAAATCAATGAGTAAATTATGTAAGATGTGATAAAAATAGTACCTTGGGGTGTAGAGCCTTGCAACCACCACAGCCAGGGGAATAAAAGTCAACCACAACCAATTTATCCCCAGAATTAGACAAATAATCTACTAAATCTTGAGCTGAATTAATCTCAATCATGTTTGGTTGAAGAGATTTTTCCCACCATCTCAAAGCTTTGCTGAACAAAGCTGAAGCTTGTGCCTAACAACAAAAAAGGAACAAACCCACATAGTTATTAAGGGGAACCTAAGAATAATATTGATAAATAGATCTAAAAATAGGGGGAAATGAAAAATATAAAACAGAATACTCACATTAACAGGGTCTAAATTTGGTGCCCTAATACTAAAATTGGCAACACTTCTCAAATCCGAGGAATAAAGAGGTTTGCCCCATAAAGATTTTGAATTTGACTCCTTAAACTGCAGATGCCCAACTGAAGAGTAAACCCGAGAAGGCTCTTTGCCTCCATGGCTGATGAAAATATTGCTGGACCCAGAAAAACCAGCTTTCAGACAAGAAGCCATGTTTCGGGACCTGTAAATCTTTTTTTCTTTTTTCTTTGTTTTTTAAACCCACAAAAAAAAATCAAGAATTTCCCAGATTAAATACCCCTTCTTTTCTAGTATAAGAAACAGGGAAATATCAGATGCTTTAATTCTCAACACACAAGAAAGTTGAAAAATTGTTCCTTTTTTTGCAGATTTGGTGCTTGAGAAGGAATTTGGAAAAAAGGGTTTGCGGTTTTGAATTCTTCAAGCTGGGTGAAGAGAGAGAGAAAGCGTGAAGGGGGAGAATAGAAATAAATTTGAGGCAGCGGTTTTAAAGGGAAAAGGGCGTAGGGAAGAAGGTGGGGTCACGAATTTTGCCATTATCCGAAAGCCTTTTCTTTTTATTTTTCAGCCATTTTTAGGTTTCACATTATCTTAAAGTGGATAAAAGGAAAAGAAGCCGACTTTTATTAATTGCAAATATTTAGTTGAGAAAACATGGGGATTTGATAATATTTATGTGGATTATTTTATCCATTTTTTCTTATATGTTAATTTTTCCGAGTTTGGTGTGGATCTTTTTTATATTCTATTCTTATGCATAGAAATTATATAATACTTACTTTATTTATATTACAAATATAATTTAATATTTTAATTATTTTTTAGTCATTAGTTGTTCTTATATAATATATTAAATTAATCACCTTCTAACAAACTTATATTTAATCATAATATTGCATCAATAAACTAAAAAGTGTTGGAGAGCTACGAAGCTCCCAATTACTCATCACAATCCAATTTCCTGTCTGCAATTAGATTCAGTTATTGACTCAGATGATTTAGATATTGATGATGCTAATCAAGCTTCAAGCAGTATGATGGCCTTCTCATATGGCTGTCAGCCTTTATCTACGCCTACTTACTGTTCTATCTCGGAGCCTTCCTATGGATGCAGTTGCATCTCCGCCCGTACCAGTGAAAGATGCTTCTTTTGCAATCAGTCAGCCTGTGGTTCCCTAGTCGACTCAGGCTTGCTATCAGGCTTTATCCACTTCCCTCAGCTCCTACAGTTGGGCAATCCACCTCGCGGGAGATCACGGCTAATTAGGCGGAAACTCGAATTTCTTAATAAGGGATTGCCGCTAGCCCCACCTGACGTTGTTATTCAGTCTTTTGAAGATGGAAAGAGTGCTCCAAGCCTGAGCTGCGCGAAAGCCAAAACCTACTCCTAAAAAGTTGTTGAGTTCGGTTTTCGGGGATATCTACTTAAGGGCTTTTTGAATGTATAAAGAAGAGCCCTCTTAGGGCTTTTGTGTTTAAGGGCTGCTCGTCTTTTATATTACCTTTCTCATACTTTTACATTAAATCAATTTTAATTATTTTATTTTAAATATTATTTTAATATAAACTCAAAATTCCACGAACAACTTACTATACCACTTTTTTTTTTCTAAATTAACCCTAATTAACTAAAAAATCTCACTCTAAGTGAATTTATAATTAGTTTACAAACACACCCAAAGGAACATCAAATAAGCCATATCATTTGCTAGATATTATGAGGCAGACAGCAAAATGCACGCTTGTGTGGTTTACAGATAAAAGCTGGTCCATTATATTTATCAGTCTATACATGTGATCCTCTTGATTATTGAGCAATTTAAATTTATTGATTAATTGGGGGACCAAAATATAGCAGCTGTGTCAATTGTATTGGAACTATAATTTATTGTAAAATCAATCTTTTGGTGTTTGTCAGATGAGACTATTCCAGTCCATTTGGGGTATTTCGTAGTGTGTGTGAAAACTGACAATTATGCTGTGGTTAAATATTTATGCCTATTGTAAGGAGAAGAAATAAATAAATGAAAAAAAAAAAATGTCTGTTATAAAACTAAAGGGAGAAAAGAGAGATAATAGAGAAACTGTATTCTCGTAGGTGTATTTTTCATTATAACTGAAGTCCCTATTTATAGGAAAACTTCTGATGGTACAATCGTAATAATACAATTACATCAGGGACAAAATAGTCATTCACATACATTAAAATAATAACACGAGGTGCATGCGCACCTTATATTACAACACTCCCCCTTGAATGACTATTTCTTAAACATATTTTAACTGATTTGAACAAAGCTCAATCTGCACATCTTCAAGTGTATCTTGTGGCCATCAGGTACCGTTGCTTCAGCATGTCAGGAAAACCCGGTGGGACAAAACCTGATCATTGTGAAGTCATAACTTTGGTTCCTCAGGAAAACCCGGTGGGACAAAACCTGAGCATTGTGGAAGCACAACATTGCTCCCCCTCAAATAAATCATCTTTAGTGGAGTATCCACGTGCTGCCTCGTTAAAACCTTGTCAAGAAAACCCAGTGGGAAAAAACTTGATCGAAGGAAAAAGAGTACAGCTACTCCAGTCTCTCTTATCATCGTGAGGAATTATATCATTTATCCAGTAGTCCTCATCATACCATGAATATGCCTCGTTAAAACCTTATTAGGAAAAACCCAGTGGGACAAAATCCTAATGAAGGAAAAAGAGTACACTATTCATGTGAATATGCCATCCATGTTGCCTCATTAAAAACCTTGCTAGGAAAACCCAATGGGACAAAACCGCAGCCAAGGGAAAAAGAGTACAACGCGTATTCCATATATTCAACATAATATTTCCATAATTTGCATGAGTATCGTATAAATTCGTTCAGATTTCAGATACTGATGGTATGCCATACCATACTTTGTGCAAATTTTATTCTTAAACTCATTCTCATCATCAATTGATTTCAATGGTCTTACTGTCAATAGTTCCCAATATTCACATTTCAGCTGATTTCATCATCGTCAATATCATTTATATAGCGCTATTCATTTGTTTGTGTCGACACTTATTCATTTCCATTATTCCCCGTAATATATTGAGATATCTCACTATCAATTGATTTCATCAATATATATGTCTCCTTTCATCCCTTATTTGGGGAATTTCAATTTGCACAATACCAACGTCTCTGGTGTATTATTCCACCATAATATAATTTCATATATTTCTCCATCATCAGTATCATTCAGTTTGCATACTTTCAGTGTGATGCATATATCATTTCCAAATTTCAATTATTGATTTTCCCCCTCATCTGAACAGATCCCTGATCTGTATTTTTTATATTGAACTTCTTGAGGGGAGTTCATATAGTCTCTATTTTGTTCTCGATTTCAACATATATTTGGAGGACTTTGAACTCATATCATTTGTAATGTGCACATTTTTCTTTCAAGAGTTCATCATATCAATTGAGTATATTACTAGCTTCATCACTTTCATATGACACTTATTTTCATTTTTTTTTTTCATAATCATCCCATCTTGTAACTTCAAGTTACGTGTCATATTCACATTCTTTGATCAAATCATCTCGTAACTTCGAATCACACACATGTGGCTTACTAGTGGATCCATAATATCTAGTAGCACACATGGAGGGGTAGTAGGCCCATATATCGTACCCCTTTTTCATATTGATTCACAAATATTTAGCTAGTAATAATTTTCATCAATCGAGAACAAAACATCACATATCACAAATCATGCAAACCATTATCATTTATATCGGTAAACATCACAATAATTCATATTTATCACAAACATATCACATCATCTTTCGGCGGCAATAAATGCACTTCTAGTACACCTAATATTTAAATTCAGAAACGCGTATCATGCCTTCTGACATAAAGACTTTTAAGCTCTGTTTTTAGAGTCGTATCGCATACGCATCATTTCTATAAATTATCAGGTAAATCATTCAATCTTCCTTAACAAAGGTCCGAATTCACAAATGGATTTAGCACTCTCAAATATCCGTAAATATTATTCTTTTCTCCCAATAAATATCATAAAAAGGATATATCGATCTCGATTAGAAAGATTGAGGGTGCTAATGATTAATGATATACCAAGTGACATTCGATGGTTGATTGAAGCAAAAGTTCGATTGTCTGGAGAATTTCCAAATTCATACAAATATATGCCAGGTATGGGTAAAAGTACTTTTTCAAAGAAACGAAGAGCAAAAAGATTAGGTGGATGTTTCAAATGCGCTCGATGGACTTGTGACACACGATGTACATCTGTGGGGTTCGTGTCCAAAAATCGAGAAGATAAAATATCATTTATAAAGGATGGATTGAGTAAAGAATCTATGGATCAAACGATTCAACAGATTCTTGAGACACATCCGAGTGGTTACGTGCATCGAGAGCTTATGTCTCTATGGATTCGTTTCAAAAATGAAGAAGAACGTTATAGTCTCAAAAATATTGTTTCAAAAGATCAAGTTTGTAAAAATTGTTCTTGCTAGTACGAAAAATCATACTAATGCTGTTTAGTAGGTTGTACTGTAATTTTACAAAAATCCTTATAGCTGCCGACAGATAAGATTTATTTAAAACCCCATGCCTTATCTGTCAGTCGCAATTGTCAGAAGAAAAACAGTACAAGTATTTATCGTTTTGTAAAAACTTTCCTTTAAATAGCGAGTCATTCATCATAATCATATATCTCATAAACTTCTGAAAAATTCAGTTTATCAATAAATAGATGGATGTTTCAGAGTCTTCGCACGGTAATAATTTTCTTCCACCAATCAAAACCATATGTGTTCTTGGTGGTTCTAAACTAGTAAGTTTTTCTCAAAATATTGATATTGTAAGCCAGCTAGTAAGAGAGATGGGGAATCGAAAAATTAATTTACTATATGGAGGGACTAGCATCACTTTCTTTGATAACCTTTTAATGGCTGGAAAATGTTTTGATATAGAAGTGAAAAGTATCATACCTTTTCATAGAGCTTCAACAAGGGTCGTCAAAGATTCCACAAGTTTGATGCTAACCCATTCTATTTATGATTGTATGATGGATATGGTGAACAATAGTGATGCTTTTATCATTCTACCAGGCGGTTATAGAACTTTAATGACAATGTTTACCATTGCTTCTTGGGCAGAATTGAAACTTCATAATAAGCCCATAGGTCTATTGAATTGTAATAATTATTTTCATGGTTTGCTTGGATTTTTAGACGAAGGAGTATATCAAACCTTTATATCTCCTTTAACGAGAGAAGTATTCAAATCTGCAGACACGCCTTCTGAGCTTATCAAAAAGCTTCAAGAATGCATCACATTTCAAGATTCTGTGGAAACACAAGGGGTTAAGCGAAAAAGAGCTTTTGATCCTTTAGATCTTTCATTATGAACCCAAATAATAATCATGGGTGGCAGAGTTACGGAGTTTATACTCTCGAGACGCACCCTCCTTTAATGGGTTCTATTATGTAATATTTTTCGCATATTTATTGAGGATTCACAACCTCTTATCTGTATTTCCATCATATGATCCTTATGTACTTGTTCTTCAGTAATAATAATATTTTTAGTTTCTTTGGGATCTTTACAAATACTCCTTCTAGGAGCTGCTCGATCTTCAAATCGAGATAATACTCATTGATATTTAACCAATAGTTTTATTATGACTCCGTCTATAAGCATGAGCTAACTTATTTAATCTTTTTACATAGTGTTCATAATCTATTTAACCGAGATGATCATTTTGTATATTATCAATATACACAAGGTTCTACCTTGAATTTCATACTTTAATTCTTCAGGAATAATTTTGCTGGTTGTACCACATCTTACCAACAACTTTATAATTAAATAATTTAATTATCTTTCATCTCGAGTACTCGAGTCTACACATGACTTTCACAAATGACTCAATAGTCATGGTAATTTTGCTGCCATAAATATTAACTTGCGGAATAATTGATAATGAGAGAAAGTTTATAAAATTTTGGGTCTCTGCGTAAACCCATAATCTCGCTATATTTACATCATACCACCATATCACATATAAGTAATCATTATCCTTCTGAGATATACTATCCTTCTGGGATATATCGTGTAGCGAGTAAAAACTATGCCTTTATTTTTCTTTCTATCTCAATCAATCTAAGCGCTTCTAGCACTTTCATTATTTTGATTCGGATCATTATTTGAGATAGTAAAGAAATTACATAGGCAATTATGTTGTCGACAACTATGATATTCAATTTACATTCTCTCGCGCAACTTCATATTTAGTAGACATATTTATAATCATTTCCCATAACATTTAATTTTGGCTATTCCGCATTTCCAGTACTATATATAATGATTTGATGCACGTGCAAGATGTACTGGATCAACTCTCCAGGAGTTTCTTTAGAAAGTAGTGTTAAATCTTGAATATATATATTTTCCGCGGACTTTCATACATCATATATTATATCACCTTATACTTCTAGCATTAAGGATTCAATCATTCCCTAGGGATTTTGCTTACTTTGTGGTACATTTAGATATATACAAATCGTTCACTCCATTATTACTATAAATTTCGTTTGGCAGAAATATAATATGAACTTCAAGTTCAATTTTAATGCGTGGTTTCAGATAATATTTCAAATATTTTACGGCATTAATAAATTTATGCTCATATCTCCCCCTAATGCCATTAAATATTGTCGCACAATACGTACCAAATAATAAATTGACCCCTATAATGGCCTCTAGGTATTAAAAATCCGACGGAGTATCATATCATACCTAGTTTATAATATTGGCCCATAAAGGTACGAATTGGTGGTGATATAAGATTGTGCATAATAATAAATCGCAGATGGGAAATGTTCAATTTTCCACGCACCATTTTGGGAAAAATAATTGTTCAATATGATTCAACTGCTCATGCTAATTATCAAATATATAAGTTGAGCATCAAAATAAATCAATTTTAAGTGAACACTATATTTTTCCTCCATCAGTGAAAATAATCCTTATCTAGATTATAATGTCTACTGGACATATCACTTTCAAATATTAACAATTAATGATAACAATAATAGAATACATATCAAACAAGATATGTTCATAAATAAGGACAATTAAATCAAGTAAATATAGTCTTATATAAGAGATAATTTTCTATCATATATCTCATTTGATAAATTATCCTTTTGTACATGTGCTTCTGGCACTTCATATTTCGTATCACATAAATATTTACATGTTCACTTACCAAATAATTTTCTCAATAGAAAAATACATACATTTCATAATGCCAATATATATAATTTGATAAATTATATCAATATTGGTCTTAAAATGAAGCTATCATTAGATTGAGTATTATGAAATTGAAAAATGTTTATATCGATAAACATAACTTATTCTGAATCAAAATATAATGAATGATTATATAAAAAATACTTATTGTGCCGCATATATAAAAATATTAGTATGATGGTGCCCACATCATTTGTAATCTCAATAATTGTTTTAATATTTATTAGTGGGAGTTTCATTTTAACACGTTATTGAAAAACTATTAGTGTAGGTCCATCTTACACTACATCCACTGTTCCATTTCTCTGTTATCTTCCATTGATAAAAAGGTCCGCATATCTTGAATTGAGATAGAAAAACCAGAAAAAAATATTGAAATTTTTTTTTTAAAAAAAACTCATAAGCGTACCCGTTTTTGTGCGAAATGCATTCGGTGAATTTGAAAATGATTACGGGCTGCAAAGCGATATCGTTGCCGGGTCAGGTTGGCAAAAACCCGAAGGTTTGCAGTTTGAGAGTTAATCGGGTTGTCGCTTGCATCCTGTCTAGTTCGGGCCAAAGTTCGAAACATATGCTAAGCAGCAACTTGAAGTCGTTGCAAAATCTCCCTTGAAAGTCTTGCAGGTGGAGAAATTAGGATTTTGCGTCCACTAATTTCCATAATTTTTTTCATGCTCTAAAGATAATAAATAATTTATAATTTATAATAATTCAATTTCTGATACAGAGGATCGTCTATAAGACGCAACTGTAGAGCATACTCTCGTCATATTATAAATCGAGCTCTAGAGGGCAGAGACTCGTGCTGATAACGTGTTATAAAACTAAAGGGAGAAAAGAGAGATAATAGAGAAACTGTATTCTCGTAGGTGTATTTTTCATTATAACTGAAGTCCCTATTTATAGGAAAACTTCTGATGGTACAATCGTAATAATACAATTACATCAGGGACAAAATAGTCATTCACATACATTAAAATAATAACACGAGGTGCATGCGCACCTTATATTACAACAATGTCATCTTTATGCTTGTATTTTAAAAAGTCACTTGGTAATCTCATGTACTAACATAACAACGTACCGTAAGAGGCCTATTAGCCCAGCTTATTAGAGCGTCGTGCTAATAACCTGAAGGTAGCAGGTTCGAGACCTGCATGGGCCATGTTATTTTGTTATATTTTGCTTATTGTTGACTGAATTATTTTGGGCTGTGTCCCGTCTTACTTTTTGGGCCATTTTTATAATACTTTTTTGTTTATTTTAATGATTAATAATTTTCTGAGTTGGGCTAATTGTTTGGGCCATTAAAATATTTATATCTCCCATTTAAAAGAAAATCCATCAAAATATAGGAGCGATAAATCGAATTATAGTGTCATATATTCAGATTTCACTATTATGCTTTAATATTATGTCTTATTTGCTCATAAAAAATTCACTATCATGCCTCGATATTATTTGTTTTATTTGTTCATAAGTGTGGTACTAAATTTAAAATTTAACTAAAATTTTTATTTTGTCTTATTCATATTGTGTTTTCTTCATTGTCTCTATAATCTTGTTATCTGATGGTGTGTAAACAACACGATCATTCCATAAAAAATATATATATCAAATGAGCAATATATGTGTATAAAAACAAACAGGGAGAAATTGATCTAATTAACTGGTCATTTAAATAATATGACATGTTGTAGCACCAAGGTTTCTTGACTTCGGTGGTTAGTGGATGTATTGTCCATCATGATGTCAAGGGTTCAACTATTGGTAAAAAAGAAGAATAGAGAAGAAGATGAGTTATTCTAAAATATCTCCTTTTTAATACTTTTTTTTTTTTCAAATATGTGGACTTACCA
Organism: Striga asiatica; assembly: GCA_008636005.1. NCBI lineage: Eukaryota > Viridiplantae > Streptophyta > Magnoliopsida > Lamiales > Orobanchaceae > Striga > Striga asiatica. The sequence goes on along the minus strand of BKCP01010514.1, from coordinate 3,523,507 downwards.
ATAAGAACTTATTAATGATAAATATTTACTTTATTTCATTATTATTATTTTTTGTTTTTTGTGAATATGTGGAGTTACCAAAAGGACTTATAAATGGTAAATATTTATTACACATAATAAATGTTAGAATTACATCTAATGTGAAAGTTGAAATTGACAAAGGATGGTGTTGGGATTTGTAATAAATAGTAAACATTTATTACAAATAATAAATTTTTACATATGTTATATAATATTCGAGGTGTTTTTATTATTTTATACATATATGCTTTATGATTTTTTACGTAAGTTAATTTTATGTATAGTTTTCAACAAATCGATATTATATTACATATTAACCCTACAATTTTAATTTATAATTATTATTATTTACTGTTGTTTACCATGAATTAGTAATAGTTAGAATAATTACATAAGAGAAAATAGCAAACACACTACTCTTTCGCAGTTGATTTTGTAAACTAAACAAAATGACTNGGCTTCCACTAAATTCCCAATAGCCACCCCACTATAATACTCAACTAAGTACCCTCTCCCAAAATTCAAAAGCAATCACATACAATCCACTAAAATGGACACTACCAATACCTTGTTCATAATCCTCATAATAATAGCCTTCACACATGTGATGATCATCAACCACCACCACAACACGGCGGCCGCCGCCACCTTCAACAGCAGTAGGCCCACCCCACTACCGCCCTGTAAGGGCTCGATAGCCGAATGCGACCGGGATTTGGAGGTTCTAATGGAGTCAGAGACGAGCAGACGATTTCTCACGCAGAGGAAATACATTACGCCGGGTACTCTCAAGAGGGATCAACCGGTTTGCAATGGTGGTGCGCCCGGTCAACCTTATACGAACGGAGGTGGTCAGTGCGTGCCGAGCTCGTCAAATCCTTACCATAGGGGTTGCCCTCCGTACTACCGTTGTAGGGACGATTCTTGAGTTTTTTCGTAACGTGTGTGTAGTAAGGCGAAAAACAATCAGATATTATATCTTGACCTATCTAAATGTATGTTGACCATGTTAAGGTTTTTTATCTTTTTATCTTATTTGTCTCGTTTACTTGTCCTGGTTCGTTTCTTTCTCTTGTGTAATGTTTAAATTGTATATGATCCTCATAATTCATAAATCAATAATAAAATTGAAGCCTTGGTTAACATAATTTTTTGGAGTTCATTGTTGGGTAGTTGTCACATATAGAAATGAAGTGCAAAAGATGAGCTTGTTTGGATGACTATGTAATTTCAAGGGGTAGATCTAGTCTTTGTGTTGATTTTTTCATTAAAGATGTACTCATTTTGAGTTTTNGAGCTTGTTTTCTGCTAGAACTATAATTCAGGACCAACTTTGGTCCCAATTTTGAATCACCATAGTGAAAATAGGCAAACTCTCCAAACCAAATGCAATAAACAAACACAGCTACCAACAAACCTAAAAACATCCATAAAATATGAAATTGGATCAATAGTGCAGAAAGATTGGTGGAAACCAGAACACAAATATAAATTCCCTCACAATAACATTAACCAAAAGAAAAAACCGCGTGCATGTTCGCCGAACAAACCTTCGCCGCGAACTCCACCAGAAGGTCCCTCCAACAGAACCTCTTCTTCCTTCTGCAAAACCTCTGCAAATCCCCAAACCACCTCTCCCAAATCCACGCACAGATCACCACCAACGGCTTTTCCGACAAAGCCTTCATCCTCACCAAGCTTGTGTCTCTGTACGCGTCCTTCGACGATCTCCCGCGCGTCCACCAACTGTTCGACCATGTGCGCAGCCCAAGCACCCCTCTCTGGAACCAAATCATCCGTGGCCACTCGATTTTCGGCGACCCTCGTAAGTCGGTCGAGTTGTTCGCCGGCATGGCTCGTTCTCCGGCGCCGCCGGATGAGTACACGTACAATTACGTGATTAGCTCCTGCACGAAAGGGGGGTTGTCGGCCGAAGGCCGCCAGGTTCACGGGAAGGTTCTGAAGATTGGGTTTTGCTCCAACGTCCACGTCTCAACGAGCCTGGTCGATTTCTACACCAAGAACGGCGGGATTGTGGAGGCGAGGAAGGTGTTTGATGAAATGCCCGTGAGAAATGTGGCCACGTGGAACTCATTGCTGTCTGGGTGTTTCCGATTTGGAGACGTTGATTGCGCGCAGGACATGTTCGGTAAAATGCCCGTGAGGAATTTGGTGTCTTGGACTGTTATGATTTCAGGGTATGCGAAAAACGGGAGGTGCAAGGATGCAATCGGCCTTTTCCACCAAATGCGGCGGGAAAACGTGGAGTTCGACCAGGTCACGCTCGTGGCAGTCCTCTCGGCTTGCGCTGAGGTAGGCGATTTGAGCCTCGGGAAATGGGTCCACGCACACGTGTTCGATTCCTTCATCTCCAAAAAACGGGCCGTGCTCGTTTCATTGAATAACGCGCTCATCCACATGTACGCATCGTGTGGCGAAATAGATGCCGCGTTTGGCGTTTTCCGGAGGATGGAGAAGAGGACAACTATTTCTTGGACGAGCATAATCACGGGCTTCGCCAAGCACGGATATGCAAACGAGGCCCTCTCGGTTTTCCAATGGATGTCGAGTGTTAGCGAGAAGGGTAATATCAATATCAGGCCCGACGAGATCACATTCTTGGGCTTGCTCTGTGCATGCAGCCACGCAGGATATGTGGATATGGGCCGGTACTACTTTCGGGCCATGACCGACGAGTACGGGCTCGAGCCCAAGATCGAGCATTTTGGTTGTATGGTCGATTTGTTGAGTCGGGCCGGGCTTTTGGACGAGGCCCACGAGATGGTGAGGCGTATGCCGATGAGGCCCAATGATGTTGTCTGGGGTGCGCTTCTTGGAGGATGCAGGATACACAAAAGCGTTGACCTTGCTTTGGAAGTGGGAGATTTGTTGACCGACGGGCTTGACCCGGGCCTGGCCGCAGGGTACTTAGTGCTTCTGTCGAACGTGTGTGCAGCGGCCGACAAGTGGGGTGATGTGTCGGCTGTGAGGAGGAAGATGGTCGATTCTAAGGCGAAGAAGCCTCCCGGGAGGAGTTGGATTCAGGTAGAAGGGGAAGTGTACGAGTTCTTCGCGGGGGATTGGTCGAATGAGAATGCGGGTTTGATTTACGATGTTCTTGATGATGTCACGAGGGAAGCTAGGTTCCGAGGTGACGGTACGTACTTTGAGGATCATATTTTTTTTATGTAGTGTGATGAGGAAAAGAGATTGTTTTTGTTCCATTGAGGTTTTTAGGATTTGTGTTGTGTTTTGTAGTGGATTGAATGATTAACTCATTTTAATCTTTGTGTTTGATTATATGGCTATTGACTTGGTGTTACCAAACTTCATTTCCATGAGAAAAATTGTAGTTAGCAAAAGAAGGTTTAATTTAATTGGCCTGTTCAAGCACCCAATTTGCCATGAAAAAATAAATACAACTTCCCGTTTGGACGGGCAAATAGCTGGGCGGTAAAATAGTTGGGTTTTATGTGGAAAGACTCACACAAGTACTGCACTGGATAAAGCACCAAATAGGCTGTCTTTTTTTTTCTTTTTTTTTTTTTTTNGTAAAATCTACAAAGGGTTAAAACAAAAGATCAATCAGCATACATACTTTTGTTTGGGAAAACAAATGTATACAGACACAAATATATTGAATTTGTTACTGTTTGGAAGGGCATTTTTGGAATCCATGAGACTATGACCTTCCCAAGTTTTTGGCAATTTTACCCTTAAGAACTGCGAAGAAAATGACGAATGCCATGGAATGCATAATCGATACTTGACTTGTTTCGTTCACATTTGACTGTATATATGACGTGGAGACGCTTCCCTCACATTAATGTTCTTGACATTGAAAGCTCTTTGCAAGTTTCTTTCATTCACGGCGAAAATGAAAACGACAATTTATTTTGCTAAGTGCTTGAACTTTAAGGAGGCCATTATTTTCCTTAACATTTGTCATCATGAAACAGCTGTAGGGTAAGTTAATCTTTAGTCAAGATTCTTGTTTAGGATGTCATGATTGGCAATCAAGAACCTTGATCGGTCCCGGAAAAAGAAACAATAAAAAGGAAAAAACAATCTAGTGGACTGTAACTTGAAAGGTCTCTGAAGATCAAGGGAAATTCAACAGCAAGCTAGTTAATATAATGTAGTTTTGACGTTGGCATGTTATTAAATGATGGACCCATTCCCCTTTTGCTCAATCAATTCAAACTCCCCTTTTCTTGTCTATTTAGAGTGAAATTGCAAATGAAATATAATATATATTTACATTCCTCCCTATTCTCTTCGCTATTGTCTCTTGTTCATTGCCCAAAGTTTGGCAAATACTAAGATAATAAAGGCAGTTTGAAGATGGCAAGACTGCAAAACCGTTACAAAGGCGTTCGCCAAAGGCATTGGGGCTCATGGGTTTCAGAAATCCAACACCCCTTGGGGCTCATGGGTTTCGGAAATCCAACACCCCTTGCTGTAAGTTCATCTCTCTCTCTCTCTCTCTCATCACAACAGACGCAGTATGAGTATGTGCGTGAGTATATGTAGATCTATGGTGAAAATGGGACAAAGATTACCGTTTCGAAATCGTATTCTAATTTCCGTTTCATTTTATTGTTGGATGATTGACACGTGTATAATTGTGATGTCATCATAGACACGCGTCATTCATCTAATGAAATAAATCATGAATTTGTAATGAGAAATCCCATCCCGTGAAAAAGGGGTCACTATCAAGGGATCGAGTTCCGAATATGCTTTCATAAAGTTTGGGTACATTTTGACCGATTTTTGCAGAAAGACTAGAATATGGCTCGGGACGTTCGAGACAGCTGAGGACGCTGCAAGAGCCTACGACGAGGCAGTTAGGCTAATATCCGGCCCACTAGCCAAAACCAAATTTACGTACGACCCAAACAATCCTTATTGTAACAATCACTCTAATTGACTTCTCTCGGCAACTTTCATGGCCAAGCTTCGAAAATGCTACATGGACTCACTCAACTTGATGATGATCGACAGACGAGACGGTTACTCCGCAGAAATTACCAAATTCCACACCCGACCTATCGGGTGGATGAGTTTGTACGGGTCGACATTCTTGCAGTTGTCATCGGCAACCAATAAAGCAGTTTGAGGAAGACAATGTGGAACAAATGATCAAAGAACTACTTCATTATGACTCCATTGAGCTACTATGCTCTTCCTCAAATTAGGCAATGGCAAAATTGCATTTTTAGTCTTGCTGGTTTAACGTCATATTAATTTTAGTCCCAAAGTTCCAACATTTCGCCTTTTGATAATGTGATTTAATATTTTGTCGAAATTTCAGGCATTTAAGAACTGAAATTGTAACAAATTTCCAAATTCCCAGATTTTCGATTAACAATTTAAATTCTGTAACATAAAATTTTGTTGCAATTTCAGTCTTCTAATTTAAAATTTTGTTGCAATTTCAGTCCTTTGAATTGCAACAAAATATAACAAAATATAAATCAGGAGACCAAAAGGCAAAAAGTTGAAGCTTTGAGATTAAAATTGCAGACAAAAAGTTGAAGTGTGAGATCAACAAGACTAAATCTACATTTTTTACTTAGACAAATATGGTTTCGTATTCATAGTCAAATTTCAATTGTCATCTTAATTATCATTGGTTATTATTTTGTTTATTGACGTGGAATGATTTGTTATTATCATTATCAATTGTCATTTTCGTGTTGGCCCGCCAATCACGCAATAAATTCAAAAGTCTAGAGACTACAGAAAAGAGTCGTCTCTGCAATTTAATATTTTGTACATAGTTGAAGATTTGACCAAAAGCTCGTGATTGTAATATGGCGACTAAAATATATATACCAGCAAAAGAAGGTTCTTTGACCAAAAGCTCGTGACTATATATATATATTTTTATTTTTTTTTAATTTTTATTTTTAATTTTGTGCAACAAGCCCTCTGATCATATATCACTAACATCACATTACAATATTGCTGCCTGGCAAAATCATTAGCTTCAAATACATTTAACTGCAAAAAAGTCTGTATAAGATCTCATATTCCAATGTTGTGTTTTCGTATTTCATTCCATTAATTAGAATGGCATGTGTTCATAATAATGCCATAATTTACACGTGTTATTCATTAAATTCAATAAAATGAAGCACGAAATAGAATATAAAGGAAAAACAAGAGATCTATTTCTCTTTCATCGTGCGTGAGCAACATTTTTTAAAACATCCGCTTTCGAACCTCCTCTCTATGAGATCGTTTTTGCTCTAAAATTACCGCGCTGCAATGAACTCAAAACGAAAAATGCACTACACAAAGAAAGGGTA
>BKCP01010514.1:3502569-3517110 GCA_008636005.1 Striga asiatica | reverse complement strand
AAAAAAAAAAAAGAAAAAGAAAAAAAAAAACAGACAGAAACTTATGATAGTGGAGATAAACAGAAAGAAGATGATGAAGATGAATTTTGAGTTCTGTGTCTACAGCTTCTTACTCCAAAACTTTTCGAACTGTTGCTACTCAATTTATGTCGATTGGAAGTAGAAACAAACCTACTGGACTGACTTGTTAGCTTTTTCTTCTCACTATTCCTGTCTTCAGCTCTGACATGGCGCACCTTTGTCTCGTTCAGACCCGCCGGGAGAACACAATTGCAGAATAGACCTTCGAAAAAGTTGCAGAGTAAAAAAAAATACTTTCTCGTTTATGAAAAACCACTTGAAATCTTCATGAGTTGAACCTTTTTAAGTCCATAAATCTACCACAGTGTACATATACACACAAAAGAGAAAGGTGACTTCCAATGTTGTTCTTGTGAACAACTCGAAGGATTTGCAAAATCTTTCTGCAGCTAACACTTCATTGATTTTGCAAATATTGCAATGTTTATTATTATTATTATTATTATTATTATTATTATTATTATNTTTTGCAAATAAATAAGCGGGCTAGATGACAGATTATTTTGTGCCTAAATTGCATTTTTAGTCCTGTTGGTTTGTCGCCATATCAATTTTAGTCCCAATATTTTAGCATTTCGCTTTTTGGTCCTATAAATTAATATTTTGCTGCAATTTCAGTCCTCAAAGAACTGAAATTGCAACAGATTCCCAATTCATATCTTTTGGTTGGATTTTTTATTAGCCATTTAAATCGTGTAATTTAAAATTTTATTCCATTTTTAGTCATGTAATCTAAAATTTTCTTGCAATTTCAATCTTTTTATTGCATTTTTAGTCATGTAATTTAAAAGTTTGTTGCAATTTCAGTCTTTGAGGATTGAAATTGCAGCAAAATATAGTAAATCACAGACTAAAAGGCAAAAAGTTGGAACTTTGGGACTAAAATTACTATGGTTTAAACCAACAGGACTAAAAATGCATTTTTGCCTTATTTTGTCCATTATCCCTTCAGAGCAACAAGCCTTATACTTAATACTCCAATTTTCTTACTTCTATCGTACCTAAACCGAATCAAATACTACCAAAATAAACAAATAGAATGGGGAAAACAAAACAACCAAGAACCACAAAAAAGCTAAGATTGATCCTTATTAAATATGCATCAAAGTTTTTAGAAGCGAGAGATGATTTCCTCGAACTTAGAACATACACGCATAATTCACCAAAAGCGGAAATCGTAACAAGTACTTAAAATAAGTGTGCATACCAAGTCGAGCAAGACGATTGACCCATCTCGGTATCGATTTTCCAGTCAATCGAAGGCATACATCATTGCAGAAGTGATTGCAGTTCTTGGTGATGAGATTATACGAATTGCCCGAGTATTCTTCGGCTAGTTTCTCCATGAATGCCCTGATCTCCTTGAGACCCAAATCCGATCTACCGATCAAGATGGACTTTCTAAACGTGAATCCCGGGCAACACTTCGGCTCCACCTCAAATATCCCTGTTGTCGAGCGATCGTGTGCGCCAAATGCATATTCAACTCCATGAACTGCCATAAGAAGAAATAAAGATCAATCAAGATAACCCTACAAAAAATCCAAAGTATCTGCTGTTTTTTTTTAGGTCAACCAGGAATAATTCCCTGCATCATGCTAAAGCCTAAAATCAATTTCCTCTAAGGGAGAAACTCAGATCATCTGGCCCAGACAGCAGAAGAACTGAACTACACAATATTTACTCAAAACTAAAACTGACCTATTCTTCAAGATCTACTGATCTACAGCTAACAAGTAACACCCATTTAAGCTTTCAGCCTATAAGCTAAGAAAAATCCAAGCTTTCGTAAACAAAATAACACAAAAGAGTGCAGGAAACACACACACACAGAGAGAGAGAGAGAGTTCACTGAAAATATAAAAAGGGCATTTAGCGCGCGCGCGCACACACACACACACCCAAAATTGACCTATTCTTGTATGGAATATAAAACATCTACTCATCGAGAGCTAACAACACCCAGAAAAGCTTTTAGCCCATAAGCTAAGAAAAATCAAGCTTTTGAAAACAAAATAACACAAACGAGTGCAGGACACATACAGACACACTCAGTCCTGAAAATATGGAAAGGGCATTTAGCACAGACAGAAAATATTCGACCTTGAACTCCAGAATGGTAGATGCCGAGGCCGAGCCAGTACGCGTAGCCGTTGATCGGCGTGAGATCGTACACGTTGAGGTACACCGGCACCGTCCCCGTCTTCCTCTTCCGGCCAACCATTCTACACAGCATCATTCTACCTGCAAATCGGAGAATTGACTTGGGGACGAAGCTAAAAAGATTCAATCGGAGAGAGAAATCGAATTTAGGATTGCTTGGGTTTTGAGGAAATTCTCCTTGCAGACTGTGCGTGTTCAGTGTGCGTGCGAGTGCGTGTGCGTTTATTTTCTTTATTTATGTTCCTTTTTAAATTTTAATTCTTTTTAGGGTTGTGAATTGTGATTGCGCCTTAAGCGCCTAACATTATGATTATTAACAACAGACGAAATTGAATTATTGAACGCCGACATTCTGCAAACTGTCGATGCACGCGTAACTATTAATGAAGCACAAGTTTTCACTACTTTTTAGTTTTTAAATAAAATTACACACTTATTTTATCATTTGTAAAATAAGTACGAACTTATTTGATTATTAGATTATTAGCTGTGAATATTGAGTCATAATAATTGATTTGACTATCAATTATCTTAACAATTTGTAAATAATTATTTAATAAATAGTGGTTTGTATAACTACATTGAAAGTATTTATATTGACATGTAAATTCTCTATTTTCAATTTTTTCATTTATCGAGATTTTACAAAATTAATGTTTTTGGTCAAAACGGTAATAAAATATACTAACAAAATTAATTAATGAATATTATCGATCAAACTTTTAAATAAAGTTTATTTTGTTAATTTGCATCCCTCGCTATTAGAAAAAGTTAGGTCAAAAATCAAAATCTATTACTATATAATAAGGAGAAGAAAAACTATTTGAAAAACTTTGAAAAAATATTTCATTTCCCGCTTCTTTAGTCATTCTTTCCCGCTTCTATTTTTCGTTTTGAACAATTTTCAGCAAATATTTTTGAAATTTTTTGCATGTCCCGCTTAAACAATTTATTAACCAATAAATCACATCCAATGTTTGGCAAGTAAATCACATCCAATTATATATTATTTGACAAAGCACATTCTTTTACTAGTTAGACTCATTTCATTTCGTTGGGGGAGAAAAAAAAAAGGAGTCCTTAGATTTTCAAAAGAAAAAGAAATAAATTATTTGATTATTAATCAAAATAAGTAATTAAAAATTATGAAATTATGTGACCTAAGTAATATGTACTTAATATAAACATAAAATCAAATATTGAATATTTAATATCATGAATGATATAAATTTAAATTTACTACTAAATAATATTTTTTTTTCACGTTAATGTCAACAAATTATTTGATTCAAACAATTTATCATTAAATATCTAATAATCAACAAATCGTGAAATCCCGTGGCATAGCACGCTACAAAAATATGACATCTATTAATATATAAAAAGACAATGATATTTACTTGAAATAGTAACTAAAAATCAATAAAAAAATATTTGGTTTTCCCGCCTAAAAATTCAGAATTACTAAATTGGGCAATTCTTTTTTCTTGCCAAAGTTTGAAAAATCCTGCCTAAGTTAATGTAATTAATGTACAAAATTATTTTGGTCAAATATTGCGGCTATTACCTTTATTTGTTGAATAATTTAAATGTGAAATATAATATATTGACAAAACTTGCAGCTATTACCTTTATTAGTTGCATAGTTTAAATTTGGTATATAATATATAAAAAAATAAAAATATTTTTATTTAAAATTAAAAATAAAAAAAAAACAATTATTCATAACTTACGGGTCAATATTAACTTAGACGTGAATGAAATAGTCAATTATTTATAGTTCAATAAATTACTCAACTACTTAATTTTTTTTATTTGAATAGTTTATACAAAACTAAATTATTTTAAGTAATGAAACAATAAAAATTTTATATTTATAATTATTATTCACATATGTTGTTAAATATATGATAAAATTTTACCAAAATAATTGTTTTATGTAATCACATTATAGTCAAATCGAATTTCTGAATAAAAAATTTGAAATGACACTTATTTTGAAACGAATATAATGTAATTTATTATCAGTTATATGTATCGCATGGGTTGTGTACTAATTTTAAATAGATATTTTTATGTAATTTTTCACAATTTCAACTTTATATAATATTTTCAACAAATTAATATAGGTATTTGATTCTATATTTTTAATTTACAAATATTATTTAATAAAAAAAAATTAATTTATAAATATTAATGAATATCTCTTACCCGTGCAGTGCACGGGACTCATACTAGTATAAATGAACAAAAAATGAAGTCCAACTTTCACTCTAACGTATAACTAGAACAATTCCCGTGTATTACACGAGTGTTGAATTAGAAAGCTTTTACAAAAAATATTAAATTTTTATTTTTTATAAAACTAAAATAATTTAATTTTATACAAAACATTACTTTGGATTTTAATTAAATTGTTAAATTATATTCTTTTTAATCATAATAATTAAACACCCGTACATTAAATGAAAATGTCAACCCGTGTTTAGTTTTTTTACTTATATCGTATAAAAATATCGATATTAGTTACTATTACATAAGTACAAAAATATATATCTTAAATAGAAATAATATGGTGATATGTATATGCATAATTGTAGAATATGTTTATTTAATATTAAGCAAAATAGATATGTTTTTTTACTTAATTAGTTGCCTAATACATCAAGTGTCGTATCAGTCGTGCTTCACAGTTTTTTAACTTTATATGTAATTTTTAAATTTAGATAAATAGTTATTTATTTTTATTAGATTCACATCATACCAATTAGATTTGAAATAAATACCATTTTTAAAAAAATACATACCAATTTCTATTACTGTTTAGTATTTTATATATATAATATGAATGTTAAATCGAAAATTGTTACAAGATAATCTGAGTCTGGTCTGATTAATTATAATATTTTTTTATTTGCTAAAAATATCATTTTATTGATCTTCCATACCCGACAAGTCTCAAATGCCAAATATTTATATTTCGAAAGCTATGTCTTATTTGAGAATCTGAAACATTTAATAATTGAGCATTGTTTAAAAAGTACTCACGAACTTAGATACATAAACAATAATAGGTTAATTTATTGCTAGTTTGCTACAATTAAATATTATATATTTGAAGATTACTTAGGTCAAAACTAGAAAATGCGGAGCAAAACATTCGAGATTATTGGATTAAATATATATTTATTATAATAAATATGTTCCTAATTTTAAGGCATGAAACTTTGGAAGGAATATATTATTATGATAAAAATAATTTATATCCAAGCCTAACTCCAAATCATGATTTTTTTCCAAATAGAATTCTGAAGCATGAGAGTTTGCCACGTAGGCTCAACGCATTTTCAAATTATATATAGAGGGGATTTGGTCTCATGTCACGAATCTGAATTTGGATTTGAATTTGAATCTTTAGAGTAAACTAACTAAATCGGTCGTGTGCCTTATAATAGTTCCTATATGGAGACTAAGAATATAAATACTACTCCGTCCTTTTTTTTAATAGATGTCGTTTTCAGAAGTTGCACACTAATTAAAAATATTTTTTTACTAATAATAACCCTCATTAATGAGGGTAAAGATGAATGTTTTGAGAAAAAATTGTTGTTGTATGTGATTAACAACTTAAAATTATAAACAGCTGGATGTGTTTAAACAGAAATAAGAAGATAATCGTATTTTATTGATGATATCACAAGAGTACAGGAAGTCGGTTTTTTTTGTTCTTGACCGAAATCATTTCTAGTCCGTGTACAATGTGTGTAAAAAGATCCCCGTACAACTATAAATTCTGCTATTTATAGTACGGTCGCTTTTGTCTTTTTGTCCGAGGTAGATAAGATCGCATTTAATGTTGAGAAGCTTCAATAAAACTGTGTGTAGTGGAATGAAGAAACATCAATGATTGCTTTTTGTTTTGATGGTCCAATCGAATATGTAGAACACCTCTTGCTTGGAAATTCGATCTCCTCGGATGTCGGATGAATGGATAATTTTTAATGGACATAATCACAATGTTGGTGAAGTCGGTTGTCGACTTCTGATAAGTTGTCGGTTCTACTTTCAGTCAACTGGAAGTCGGTAATCAACGTATTTAACTGGTACCGACTTGAGCTAAGTTCAGTTATTTCTGAGGGACTATTAATCGAACGAAGCGATTTGTCTTTAGCTCTAACCTCATGAAGCCAAGTCGGCCATCAACAAAAATAAAGAATGAATATGAACAGACGTAGTTTATTTATTAGATAGATAAGGGTAATAATGGAAAAATATGTACAAAAATTTCAAAACTTCATTTATTTAGTCAATTGTTGATAAAGGCAAAATGATATTTATAAACAAAAGGAGCTAGTACGTAATTTGAAGCTACTTTGGACTGCGGGTGCCTTAAAACAAATTGGATCCCGGCCCATTGTCAAGCCTAATTTAATAAAGTGAAGAAAAGGGACATTTTATGCCTTCTATTGGGCTTTGAAGTTGGAACAAACGTAAAGATGGGCAAGTTTTGGCTGGTTTTCGCAAACGAAAACCCTTTCAAATTTGTACAAAGCTCGTTTATTTATTATTCAATTCGAGTTGGAACAAAAATTCTTTTACAAATATTCGACCTTAATCTAATATATAAATTATTTATTCTTATTTTACATTTAATTTTTTATAATTTTTTAACTCTATATTTTTGAACTCGAACAATTCCGAACAAATCAAACTCGAGTTACTCAAGCAACTTTAGTAAGCACGTTACTAAGTTATGTGAACTCGAACTTTGGTGAACAGTTAAACAAATGAGTTCAAACATACTCTCGGCAAACAACAGTGGAAAGTAACCAAACTCAAATCATAATGTTAAGGTTTACTCTTTCAGTACTGATATGGGATACCACACCAGGTCAACGTGACTTGAGAAACAATTTGACTGAACAAGGTAATTCGTTAGGTTGAATTCCTCGAACGGTGATCAAAGGCACAATATATTGAAGAACCGTCAGATTGATGAGGACACAACGGCTCCAATGAGCACATATAGGTCTAGCTAGGACCCTCGAATGGTCTAATTGAAACTCGACCTGAAGGCATGACTGGTCGATGGATAGATCAACAAAGCATACCAGATAAGCACATGTAGTACTGCACCTCGAGGTGATTTAGGTTAGTCGCACTATTTGACTGTCCAATAAGACGGACTAATGGATAATAAGAAATAAAATCGCCTTGAACGATAACAAGGTTCTGCATTTGGACAAGCTTGGGTAACAAGGTAAGATACATCTATATAAAAGGGTAAGGTATATTTATTGCAACATTACATTATCTACACAGTATATATTTACAGAGTTTTACACAACTGTTCATCGTCTTCTTCATCTGTGACTGACTTGATCGTCGGAGTGCTAACAACGAAAATCCTTCACGGCCCATTTTGCAGGTCTACGAACAAGTTAGAAGTAGATTCAGGTCGTGCAAATCCAATACAGGTTGTTTACATACTAGGTACTATCGCAACCTAATTATTATCATCTAATTTGGCAATTCCAAACTAAAACATGCTTAAATTTCACGACGACGTTGGAAGAAGAAAAGAAAGAAAATAATGATAGAAAGAAATAGACAAGAAAGTCGAGGGACTAAATTGAAAATACATTAATTTCCTCTCGAGGAGAAAGATGACAACAATACAAGGGCCCAAGAAAATGGGAGAACATGGATCAACGCGAACAGCGGCATTGTCTTCTTCCTTTCGATTCAAAATTTCGTTCTCAATGCGTGTAATGTAATGTACGTACATTCGTAAGCGAAATCATACTGTAACTCGCACTCAGAAACCCAAATTTTCTTTTGGATTTTTTTTTTTGTTTTTTTTCGCCGATGGGTTCTGATGGGACCTCTTCAGCTCAGAAGCGAACCTCGAGCGCGCTTCCGACAACCGTCGCCGCCGAGAACGGCGGCGCCCCTCGCGCCGCCCCCGCCTCCACCTCGGCCCTCTCCCGTGGAAGGCAGATCCACAAATCCTGCAACAACATCAAGATCACGATCCTCTGCGGCTTCGTCACCATCCTCGTCCTCCGCGGCACAATCGGGCTGAGCAACCTCGCTTCCTACGAAGCCCAGGCCGAGAACCAGCACCTCATCGAGGAAACGAACCGGATTATCGCCGAGATCCGGTCGGGAAAAGACCCGGACGACGACGACCAACAACAACCGGAGGAGGAGTTTCCCGAACCGAACCAAACGGCGTCGTTCTCCTTGGGCCCCGAAATCACCACCTGGGACCGCGACCGGAGACTCTGGCTCCGCCGCAACCCTAATTTCCCGAGCTACATCAATGGCTCGCCCAGGATTTTGCTGGTGACGGGCTCGGGCCCAAACCCTTGCGAAAACGCCGTCGGAGACCATTACCTACTGAAATTCCTCAAAAATAAGATCGATTACTGCAGAATCCACCGGATCGAAATCGTGTACAACATGGCAAATCTGGACAAGGAAATGGCCGGATATTGGGCAAAACTCCCTCTAATCAGGCGGCTAATGTTATCCCATCCTGAATTCGAATGGGTCTGGTGGATAGACAGTGATGCCCTTTTCACAGACTTCACCTTCGAGATACCCTTCTCGAAATACAAGGATCACAATATGATCCTCCATGGAAATCAAGATTTGCTTTTTAAGCAGCAATCTTGGGTATCTCTCAACACTGGAATCTTCCTGCTGAGAAACTGTCAATGGTCTCTTGATTTGCTCAATGCTTGGGCTCCAATGGGGCCAAAAGGCCATGCCCGTGAAGAATCCGGCAAGATTCTAACAGCCAATCTGAAGGGTCGGCCGGATTTCGAAGCAGACGATCAGTCAGCCTTGATATACCTCTTGATTTCTCAGAAAGAAAAATGGGCAAGCAAAGTATTTATCGAGAATTCCTATCTTCTTCACGGGTTTTGGGAGAATCTTGTGGACCGTTATGAAGAGATGCTAGAAAAATATCATCCGGGCTTAGGTGACGAGAGGTGGCCACTCGTGACACATTTCTTGGGTTGCAAGCCGTGTGGGAGTGAAGGGGATTATCCGGCCGAAAGGTGTTTGAAGAGTATGGAGAAAGCTTTCAACTTTGCGGATAATCAGGTTTTGAAATTGTATGGGTTTAGGCATAAAGGTTTGGTTAGCCCGAATATCAAGAGAGTAAGGAATGAGACTGTGGCTCCTTTGGTGAATGTTGATCAGTTTGCCATTCGTAGTTCGGTGCATGAGAGAGTTATCACACGTCACGTATAGGTAAAAATACGAGATTTTTCTGCTGTTCTTGTTCTTGTTGTTGTATTAGATTTTGATTTTTGCATTGGAGTGACAAAGAAAAATCTTAGTGTTGAATTTACTTTCAGCTTATATGTTAGCTTTAGCTTTCTAGATTGTTTTGTGGGGCGTTTTTTTGGTTGTATTAGCCTATTAGGCTTCATTCAATTCATTTTTTTTTTTTTTTTTGNTTTGGTAATCATATTGGTTTTGCCTATGTAATAGAATTATTATTTTTGTATTTACTTCGAAAATGGTGCAAAGCTTTTGGTTCATTACCTTTTCTCCAATGAGCTTGATTGATGATTATTGTTAGGGGAAAAGGAAAAAAATGGAAGAAAAAAAAGAGACTACATTTGTGAAATCAGGTGAAAGAGATTGATGAAGCTGCATTTTGCTGTTCAATGCACATGAAAATTCCTAACACTTGCTACAAATGTTAACTCAAATGATAAAAATGTGGTTCGTTTTCGCACTTTATCTGCAATTGTTTGCTGGTTGCATTGTTACTTCGAAAACACGTTCAGTCTTGGATTCTGTATATTTTGTGAGATGCGTGAAAAACGAGCAGCAAATTCGAAACACAAAAGGTTAAAAACATTCAAACCATAATGTTAAACACTTAACTCAGATTCATGTACTATTGAAAACATAAAGAAACCAAAACTAAAATCAAGAGTTCTTAGATTCGATACGTTGCAAAATGCAACAGAAAATTCAACTCGATTTATCAAAAAAGTACTAACCCTTCAACCTCCTAGCAAAGCTTAACATCACAAAGAAAGCAAAACTAAAAACAAGAGTTCTTAAATTCGTTACGTTGCAAAAGGCAATAGAAAACTCTGCTCGATTTGTCGAAAAAGTACTAACCCTTTCAACCTCATAACAAAGCTCAACATTATAAAGAAAGCAAAACTAAAATCAAGAGTTCTTAGATTCGATACCTTGCAAAATGCAATAGAAAACTCTGACTCGATTTATCAAAAAAGTACTAACCCTTCAACCTCATAACAAAGCTCAATATCATAAAGAAAGCAAAACTAAAACCAAGAGCTCTTAAATTCGATACGTTGCAAAATGCAATAGAAAACTCGACTCGATTTATCGAAAAAATTACTAACCCTTCAACCTCATGACAAAGCTCAACATCACAAAGATAGCAAAACTAAAATCAAGAGTTCTTAAATTCGATACATTGCAAAATGCAATAGAAAACTCGACTTGATTTATCGAAAAAGTACTTAACCCTTCAACCTCATGACAAAGCTGAACATCACTACATATATCTTTCTGGTACACTAACACCCAAATGTAAAGTCAAATCCAATGTCAAGCAAGCAAAATTGCTTTCAAGTTGTGCTATTATCATCATTTTCACAATGGCACCAAGTTGAACATTGTAGCATAAAATATAACACAGAATTTGCGGCACTAATTGAGGTCTTTATCCTCAAATACTATATATCCAGACACAAAAGGTCAATCCTTCATAACAAACAGGTGAGTGCTAATTTAGTTCCATCCATAATGCAATGGAACCTAATCCAACTCCAAAGTCAATTATTGTAAGCTAGCATTTTTATTTTTTTTAAAAAACCAAGTTGAGCCTTTCCCAGCTGGATACGCGGTTTGAACTTCTTTGCACCGATTCACTCTAAACCGTCGTTGCCGCCAACTAATAATTTTAACAGAAAGTCTACACATAATAATACGGATAATTACACAAACTACCCTGTAAGTTAGAGTAATTACAAACAAAACCTTGAAGATCTCTCATTTATGCAAAACCCACGAGTAGCATCGAATTTACCATATTTATCCAAAGCTCGATCGTAAATTGGACTCACGTATCGTAGAATTGAACTCATAGTTTGTCATTAATTAATTAATCCACCCACCTTTTTGAAATATGGTAAATAGACAAATCTAATGCCACAAATTTGTAATTACATCCAACACCTTCTCTAGTAACTAATATTTTGAGAAGTGCAATTACTCCAAACTTCCGGGTCATTATTTAATTAATTTCATGATACAATGAAAACCACATTATTGTTCGTCATAATAATAATAAAAAAATACTGAGGAAAAAACAGAGAAATAGACATTCTCATTGCATTACAACTTACAAGATCGCACGTTCTCCTCAACATGCTTACAACCATTTTTCACATCCCTCCAAAGTCTTTTACCTACAAACTCACAAATCACAATGCTCTTTGTCCTAACAAAAAACTATAGACTAAACTAAACCTCTTGCGATACTTTGTCAAAAAAGAAAAAAAAAAAGTCTACCCAATTTCCACACTTTGTTTCCTCCCTTATGTCCACCACCACCATACCACCACCGTGAGTCTCCATTCACCGCCATGAAAACCGCCGGAAAATTTCCCGGCCCAATTCTAGCTTTCTCATACATCCTCATTTTACCACAATTCATCAATGTAGCCTTATGCGGCTCGTTTTTTCAACCCGCCGATAACTATCTCATCAACTGCGGGTCTCCCGAGCCCACCACCCTCGACGATGGCCGCACATTCATATCCGACCCACAATCCGCTTCTTATCTATCCACCGACGAGGATATCCTAGTTTCCGAAAACTCCTTACCAAACATCCCCTTAACCGGCCGTTTGTACCTATCCGCAAGAATCTTCCGACACGAGTCGATGTACCGATTCTTCATCAATAAGCCCGGCCGCCACTTCATCCGACTCCATTTCCACCCACTTCCGAACCCTTCCGTCAACATGACGTCATCAACATTCTCGGTTTCAACCGACGAAACCGTACTCCTTCACGGCTTCTCGTTCAAAGATCGCCGTCTGAATAATAGTAAGACATCGACCACCATCGTCAAGGAGTACCTCGTGAACGTCACCTCGGAAAAGCTCACGCTCAAATTCTCGCCCTCGAGAAAATCAGCCGCGTTCGTCAACGCCATCGAGCTAGTCTCTGCTCCCGACGACCTCATCCCCGACTCCGCCTCGTCCGTGAATTCGCCACGTGGCGAGTTCACAGGCCTCGACGCGCTCGCGCTCGAGGTCCTCCACAGGGTGAACGTTGGGGGCCCACTCGTGACCCCGAAAAACGACACCCTCTGGAGGACATGGCTTCCGGACGAAGAAAACGGGTACGCGTTTTTACCTCAAGAGGAAAAAGACGTAATCGTCCCCACGGACATGATACGGTACTCGAGAGGTGGGGCCACGGCCCTCGTGGCCCCGCCTTTGGTCTACTCAACCGCGGCCGTGATGGCGGATTCCGACACGGCCGACCCGAACTTCAACCTCACGTGGTCGATGAGAGTCGACCCGGGCTTCAACTACTTAATAAGGCTCCACTTTTGCGACATCGTGAGCACGGGACTCAACGAGCTCTACTTCAACGTGTACCTAAACGGGCTTTCCGGAGCCTCGGCCCTCGACTTGTCGACCCTCACATCGGGCCTCGCCGTTCCTCACTACATGGACTTCGTGCTCAACGCCTTGGTTATTTCGAACGGGACGGTCACTATTCAAGTGGGCCCCACCTCGAACGTCAAGGCCGTACAACCCGACGCCATACTAAACGGGTTCGAGGTGATGAAGCTAAGCAACTCGGCCGGAAGCCTCGACGGGCTTTTCTCCTCCTCCTTCTCGAAATTCGGAAGAAACTATAACATGTCGAGAGTTGCCTTGACCGCTATCGGACTTGCATTAGGATCGACAACGTTGATTTCGATATGCATCGGTTTCGCCAGAAGGCGAACGAGGCGTAATAATAATAATAAAGGCTGCGAGAAGCAAAAGTCGAGAATGTTCTCGTCGTGGCTCCTCCCGCTAACCGCAACCCAGTGCAGCAGCTTCTTGTCGAGCAAGAGCAAGATCAAGAGCACGACTTTCTCGAGCATCATCGACCCGAGTAGCCTCAACCTCGGGAGGCACTTCACCTTAAACGAAATCCGCCGCGCGACGAGAAATTTCGACGAGAAGTCGGTCGTCGGAGTCGGTGGCTTCGGGAAGGTGTACCTCGGCGAGCTCGAAGACGGGACCCGCCTCGCTGTAAAACGGGGCAACCCGTCCTCGTCTCAAGGGGTCAACGAGTTCCAAACCGAAATCCAACTCCTCTCGAAGCTCCGCCACCGCCACCTCGTCTCCCTCATCGGTTACTGTGACGAGCAATCGGAGATGATATTGGTGTACGAGTACGTGGCCCACGGGCCGCTCCGCGACCATCTCTACGGTGGTGGCCGGCCCGTGCTGAGCTGGCGGAGGCGACTCGAGATCTGCATAGGGGCTGCGCGTGGGCTTCATTACCTCCACACGGGTTCGGCGCAGGGGAGTATAATCCACCGGGACGTGAAGACGACGAATATTCTTCTCGATGAGAATTTTGTGGCTAAGGTTTCGGATTTCGGGCTTTCGAGGGCCGGGCCCGGGTCGCTAGACCAGACGCATGTCAGCACGGCTGTGAAGGGTAGTTTCGGGTACCTCGACCCGGAGTATTTTAGGCGGCAGCAGCTGACTGAGAAGTCGGACGTGTACTCGTTTGGGGTCGTGTTGTTCGAGGTGCTGTGCGCGAGGCCCGCGCTTGACCCGGGCCTGCCGAGGGAGCAGGTGAACTTGGCCGAGTGGGCCCGGAGGAAAAATGCCAGGGGCGAGATAGGGAAAATTGTTGACCCGGTTATTGCGGGGACTATTTGTGGGGAGTCTTTGAGCAAGTTTGTGGAGGCGGCTGAGAAGTGTTTGGCCGAGTATGGGGTGGATCGGCCGAGTATGGGGGACGTGTTGTGGCACTTGGAGTGTGCCCTGCAGTTGCAAGGGGCCGCGGAGGAGGACTCGACTCGGGATGATGACGTGGGGCCCACGAAAGGGAAGGTTGGGGGCCTTGTGGCAACTGTAGATATGAGTGATGACTCGGGGGTGGTTGTGAGTTCTTCCATGTTTCTTGAGAATTTTCAGGGGAGATAGATTGAGGAAGTCTTAACATTTAATTAAATTTGGTTTGATGTTAAGAAAGATTTGTGTCCCT
>BKCP01010514.1:3484951-3502562 GCA_008636005.1 Striga asiatica | reverse complement strand
TTCTTGTTTTAAGTATTTCACTATTTAATGTATTTCGTTCTATTTCATATTCTCTACCAGGATCTGTAAAATAGATGATCTTGAGATGGGTTATGAGCTACAATATGTTTGTATGTCTTCGTGACATGGAGATTTTTGTGTCTTGTTACCATTTACATGTATTTTTTAATAATCATAGGGGTCAGGTACCAATGTTGATGATGACTTTCAGACTTCAAGATGCAAACACAAAATCTGACATAATCATGGTATTAGTACAAGCTGGGGCAACAAGTTTACAATAGTCGCCATAAGAGAACACAAGATAAACAAAAAGTTGAGATCTTTGCTATTCAATGTTTCACTCCCTACTCTCTAATTGTATACCCAACATTTAGAAGGAACTTGAGCAAGTTCCTCTGGGGAAAATATTCTGTAAGAGAAAGGATCTACAAAATTTGGTTTTTCCGGGTAGCGATAGATATTAATTCAAAAAAGCATATACGACCCGCCATCTCAGCAGCTGTGACCCCAAAAAATGTACTAAATAGGTTCCATTTTTCACAATTAATAAAACACAACGATCTACTTGAACGACTGCATCGCACTGCGGCTCCTTGTAAGCAAAGATGCACCGAGTCCGGAGAAAGTTCTAGCGATCACACCAGGAGACACGGTTTCAGGTTTTGTGTCTATTTTTGTTTCTTCAGAGTGACATTCGGTTAGGCTTGAAATCCCAACATCCTCAGATATCCCACCAAACTCCTGATTTATATACATACATATATGCAGAGGTTACACAACGAAGCCAACAAGTTACAAGTTATATAAAGTTTGGTAAATTGGGAAATCATATTATTACCTTCAGGCCTGACGAAAAAACTTTACTCTTTGTTGAATTCGAAGGAGAGAGTACAGCCTGTTTGCTTCGGGAAGATTCACTGGCCTTGTTAGAAGGTGATGGTGGCTCGGGTAAAGCATTCGGGGGCAAAGACACTACCTGTGAAGCACAAACAAGTGAAATTGATGACTGGCTAACTATATAAATGGATAATGAAATGTACTTTTACCCGTAATGGAGATACTTGTGGCAATTCAAGAGCAGGCCTAGCAGAACTTGATGCGCCTCCCTGGAAAGTCCATTCTAAAATTAGGAAAAAGTTGTAACAGTAGAAAAAAGGGGGGGCCAAGAAGATTATAATCTTACCTCGATCTGTTCCGTACTTCTGCTATTTTCAAGATTCCTAACGAATGTAACCAACTTCCCAACTCCGAAATTCATTTCATTCTACACAGATGAGAACGATGATAAAAAAATGTAAATAAGGCAGAATAAAACAAAGTAAGAACAGAAGAGTACAGTAAATTAATATTACCTGTCTACCTTCGATTCTGCTAATTTTAGTTTCCTGTGACAAGGAAAAGGTCCAAGGTTGATTTTCCGGTCTCACCAAGCCAATATAAGATTGATTAACAGAAGAGGGAACATAATGTAGTAGTGAAGGAAAGAGATAGATCAGTCACCAGTGATCGGACGACATGGTGAACAGATTCCACATCTGAACCAATAAGTTTCACATCACCTCGTAGTTCCAATACCTATACAAGTTGATAAATCAGTAACTTGATAAGATTCGAAGAAAAAATAGGGAGCCAACTTCAATCACTAATTTCGCCTGACTTCCTCTTTTGTGGCAGCTGCATTATCAGCACACTCATCGATTTTACAATCTACACGGTCAATCCTTGAGGACAAATGTTTTCTCGTGGCCTGGTAAAGTTTACAGAATAATTAGTTGAGATGAAAATAGATGTCGTGGGCATTAGATATCTGCATATAAAATGCACTTGTGCATGAATCCTATCATTGAAGTTTTTTGTGTAAGGGCATAAACAACAAAAATGATCGACAGCTATGGCATTTTAACCATACATTGCATGCCATTGCAGCAGTTTGTCACCCATGGAAATGCATATTATGGTGCAAAAGCTTGCATGCATATGCGTATCAATTACATAGTAGCTGAGAGACTAGAAAAATCATTAAATGTTAAAGCGAATACAGTTCAGCAGAAAAAATAAAAGAAACACAAACCAGCATATTGTATTAGAATAAATACAGAACACCTAAGCAAAGTAATAACTGCCTTAAATATTAGTGGAAGCTGTTGAAAGGGAAAAGGGAAAAGGGAAAAAGCATATATATAAAAAAAAAAAAAAAATCCCTGTCATGGCCGCAATAATAAATTAATATTGCAGTTGAAAAAGCAAAAACTTGCCGAAACTGAGGAGTAAACATTCTCAAGCTGTTTAGACACAGATGAACAAGCATCGTTTAAACCACGCCTTGTTGCAAACATCATATCAGAAAGTCTCCAACCCTGCAAGTTGATAATTTAATATATTATATCAATATGCCTACAGAATACATATATCAGCAGAAATCCCCTCTAAATGCATGATATGATTTATGATGCAAAGGCAAAGAAAAGGAAAAATAAGTTTAATATTACTGCTCATATTGAAACATGAATATCCAAATTGACATATAAAAGAGCAAAATGAATCTGCTCATAGGGATGTTTTTCATACCACTCTGAAAATCTAGTACTGAAAAATCAAGCACTTCTTATTTTCTTGCTTTACAGTAGGTTCCTATCTTAGTTGAATATCAAGATGCATTGATTATAAAAAGGTTATAATTCAGCCACCTCCTAGGGAGGGTAGATTCTTCTACTCCAATTCAAAAATATTCCGAAACAGACACAACACTTAAAAGTAGTGTCTGTTTTGTAATGGCGTCAACAAACAGTTAACATGGCGAATCAAAAGTTCGTTTGCAGAAAACAAAGATGAGAGAGGTGGGATCTTAGCAATTCCTGAAAGAAAAATGGTCAATATAAAAAAAAATATATATATTTGTGCATTTCCATTTTCCATTTACTAGTTTCTACTGTTGGAAAATGTATTTTGTGAAGTCACCGAGTCCAATACCAAAACTGAAAATATCTTCGGTGGTTATGAGTTTGCATGACTCTAGGTGAATGATAGTTATAGTTTTGAAGTATGTTTTCATATGTGTGAGTAAAGTGCAAACGGTGTTTTGTCGTGTTTCCAAAATGCTATATCCATAAATGGTAAAAGCTGAAACTAAATTTGTTTTCAATGAAATCTTCAGTAAGAAAACAGAAATCTAATTCAGTAATTTCAGGAACAGTAGGAAAGTGAAAATGAATTTTGGAAATGGCATTACCTTCCACCAAATGTAACCATATCCAACAACTACAACAATAACAAGCACACCATATTTGCCAGATGCTGTAAGAAGTAGAAGATCCAGTCAGTTAATAGAATAACATAAAACATTTATGAATTATTTAAAATAAGAATAAAAGATCAAGCTGATACATCTACAGACATCCAAACTCATAGGCAGCTAGAAGGAGAGAATCAGGCGATGTACTTCAAACAAGACGATTGATTCCACTGAGTTTGGAAAAAAGATTGACAGTAACAGGATAGCAGACATTCGTATCAATACAGATAACAAGGAAACAATGAACTAAATGAAAAGCTGCCCATTTCTAACGAAACCAAGAAATTTATACAAGACCTAAGCCAGTCTTCCAACAGCAGAAAAATTAAAGATACAACACTAACAAATTATGGATAAAAGGCATAAAGAAACAGCACATGCACTATTAAGCACCAAAATATGAGTCTGTTGCATGATGCCAACTAAAGGATAAAGAGTATGAGAAGATGAAAAGGTGATGTAAAATACCACCATCAAAAACAAAATATAGATATTAAAAAGATCTTAAAAACTAGCAGCTGTACAAGATTTTACTTATAGGAACTACAGTGCATGAATTTGAAGTACATGCAAACTGTTTCAACTATAAAACTCATTGCAACATTTCCATCAGGAAAAGCTGAAACACATCAAAAGCTCTCGTTGTTAACTGAAAATTGCTACCTGATCGGTCACCGGTGACAATTGTCATAGATCTATTTGATGCCAAAAGTTGCAACTCCTGACGAATACTGTTAACCTGCAAGAGCTCAAATGGAACAATACTCAATAAATTCCTTCAGGAACATCACTCAGCAAATGTCTCTATGTAAAAACCAAACATGGATAGTTGGATGTCAAAGATGTAGGACTTCAACCAAATTTGGATAGTTGGACGTCAAAGATGTAGGACTTTCAACAAATGTCACAAAGTACACAAAAAGAGAGATCATACTAGCAGACAAGGAACCCTAATAAAACAACAACGAACCTGTTGCACCAGAAGATCATTTCTTGGCTTGGAACTCGAAGCACCTGAATCATCTTTTTTAAGTTGCTTGAAAACAATCTGGAAGTAAGCAAAAGGTGATGAAAGGTTTACAGTCATCAGAAAATTTGGAAAAGTTATCGCAGGCGGATATCTGAATTTACCTTGAAAGCACCAGAGAAAAAATCAGAAACGTTAGATATCCTGCCTTCTTTCGCAAGAACTGATCCTACAAGGCCTGCATATGGAACTTCATTGGTAAAGCATCCTCTTGAAGACTTCGTATAATAATATTATCATTTTACAATTTACACAACTACAACTGCATAATAATACAAGTCAGGTGTACAAATTGTGCAGCAACTCATTTTAAAGACAATACGGACTTATGATGGGTAAAAGCTTCTTTTTGCTTTTATGTCTTAACAAAAACCTACATCAGACCACCTAATGTAATACAACGATTAGGCCAATGGTCGGAGTGGGGTATTGGATTTGGGGATATGAATGTAGATAATGAGCTAAATTCGTCAACCTAAAATTCAACTTACAACCAGTAACATGAATCCAACAGTAACCAAATAAACAACATAAAGTAACTATCAGTAACAAGTTACCGAAAAAAAAAAAGCAATATATACATGGGCAACAGACAACAAGAAGAAAGCAGTAGCTGCCCTGTTTCTTGAATAGTTGAAATGAAATCGTGAAGTAGTGATCTAAGGGGACGTCTAGCGTCTACCATACCCTTATAAACAAACATGCGAACTAAAACTAAAGGTTGTGTTTGGATAACCGAAATTTTACTTTTCGCTCCTTTTCAGAAAGAAAAACTTCCAAAGTGTGATTGGCTATACGTCATTTCTAAAAAGTCGCACTTATTCAAAATTCTCTCTCCTCAATACATCCACACACTGAAAGAAAAGAGAAAAATATTACAACACAATATCCTGCAAAATATTTTCACACTTATTTCTCAGACAAGGAAAGCCTATCCGATCACATATAAAACCTTTTTTCTTAGTATAATAGAATTAGTTTTACAATTAAAGAAAAAATGGCATGTCAACTTTACTAACAGAATTGTTCAATTTGGGGGTAAAATTGTTTCCCCATTCGACAACGTAAATTTGTCGATGCAATAGGTATAATTACAAAATTATGTATAGTGTGACTTCCTAGCGAAAGCTATATGTATTATGTTTATCCTTTGCTCTCCTTTGCTTTTGTCCTTCACCAAGTTGTTTTCAGCAATATATAAACCACTGGTACCATTAGCTCACTACAATAAGACCCCACAACTCCAGCACCTCTAATAAGAAAAGTAAATTCAGTAGAAGCAGAAAGCTCAATCAAAATAAACTTGATATCAACAGCCCAGCCAAAGTATGCTTACACCATACAACTCATTGTAAAAGAAAGCACTAGCAACAAAGAGGTAATGTTTCAAAGGTAAAATCAGTAAAAAGAAAAGTGAACAAAAAAAGTATGACTAGCACACATGGCCAAGAAATCACTAACCTGCACCAAGTATGATGGTCAGCTTGCCGAGGGGAAGCGCCATGGGCACTGGTAAACCATAAAAGTTAACTCTTAAACAGAATTAACAAAAAAAACCGGACATTTACTTATTCTCCACAGGAAAAAAAAATGCCCTGATTACATTCAAATTCTCAAAGGATATTAACAACGACAGAGAAAAAGGCGAAACCCTATTTTGGTATTGGAAAACGAAAGAAGACAAAACGGGGCGATTAGCTAAGCGATAATTTGCCTACAGAACTGAGAGTGACGAATGTACAAATTTGCCCATGTTTGCTTATTGGCCAAGACAGATAAAGGTGGAATTGGATTTGGATGCAATGTTTTAAGCAAGGTACACTTCTCACTCAAGCAGCTACTGGTTAATGAATCGTCAAATTANAATAATTTATTAAATTTTTAAATATAATTATATAATAAACTATATATATATAATAATTTTATTTTTAAAATATTTAAATACTCAAACTAATTTTTAAGTATATATTTTTATTAATATTAAAAATATTTTAAATATATAAAATTTTATTTTATTTTTTAAAAATTGGACCTTTCTAACCAGTCGGTTCTAATCACTTTTAATCAATTCAACCGGTCCTTGGTCGTTTTTTATTAGTTCGCTGGCAACAGATTCATTCCTGCAAACCGAACAGGTTAACATACCATTTTCGGTCCAATCTGTCAGGTTTTGAAATCAATTGTTTTAAGACCAAGTTTGGCCGATTATGGCCTTCGCAGTACCATTCTCTCTCGTGGACAAATTGTTATTCTCTACATCAGTCACTCTATTTATTTAAATGCAGTATGTCATTTGGCTGCATCTAATTTGGTATCTTCATGGTATACATGATATGGATATTTTGTTACGACTATCTTTTCATGTCATTGCATTGGAAATGTTGACGATCATTTCTCTACTTACTGTCCAAAGCTGATATGCTGGAGCTCTAAGAAATAACATGAAACAAACAATTCAATAAAATAAAAAACATATACACATATACGATCTTACATTTCAATAAAATAAAGTAAAATAAAATACATATATATATATATATATCTTACATTTTAACAACATCACACACATCAAATTCTTGAGGAATATCACTTTTTTTTTTTCCATATATATACTTCAGATTCTTAAATTTATTTTTTTGCATGTCCTCATTGTGATCATTTTTGCATTCACCAATTGTCCACCTCTTTCCGAGCTTTCTTCTCGATTAGCCGTATTTACAGTTTTCTTCATGACATTTTTGGAACGAACTCACGAAGTTAAAGAGCTTTGTGGTAACTGGATACATACATGAAGTAATTACAATGGCTTAGAAATCCACAACTTTTGTTATTTTCAAATGTCGAGGGCCCGTGGATAAACAAATTTTACATTTTTACCTTGCTCGAATGGGCACCTAGCAGGATCTTCGCCAAAATATCGCGGAAGTTCATCTGCTTTTCTTATCTGCCGAACAATTTTGATAGATGAACCGAAGAATATTACCCGTCGTGAAAAAAAATACAAGACTTACTGTATAGCATTTAGTAAAAAAAAAAACATTATTTACCGCCGTGGAATATAAATCCGTTAAAGCTGACATGTCGGCCTGAGCTGCATCAATGAATTCCTTCGTCGTCTGCAGACCAAAAATGTTTTTCTTTTTAAAGTATGACATTTTATTACAGAAATATGTATGGTTGTCCGAGAACAACCTCAATTAAAAGCGTTTGAAAAAAGTACAATAATATAAATCCTATAATAATTGCAAATAAAAGATATAAGGTTACGTGTGTTTTGAGGTATTTGAAATTCCCTGATTTCAAAATTTTTAAAATATAAATTTTTTACTTGTACTGGATATATTGAAAATATTATAAATCAATTGTCTAGTTGGCTCCGATGGTGTTGACTCGCGGATGGCGTAGTCGTCAACGGTAATAAATAGTGTATTTTAAATGACTAAGTTTAGGGAGTCATTTAAAATTCTTCAAAATAATAACTAAAAAATATCTAACATTAATCTGAATCTCCAACTTTTATTACCATCCCAACTTGCACGGAGATTTGAACTTGTAAATTTAAAATTTATAGATTTCAAATCCCTCAATAAATCCTTCAATCCAAACGTAGCCATATCACTTTCAAATGAAGCTACCTTGTGAAAAGTTGCAAGGCTTTGATTCTCTAAATTAGCATTAAATTCATGCTTCACATTTTCTACACTCTTGTTAATGGCTTCCATTTCCTCTGCTAAAGTCTTCAAATGTACCTATATACAAGTCGAAATAATTTCTCGTCAAGTCTGTTTTTATAGTAATTAATATTTTGAAGCTTAGCATCAAGTCGTGGAATTTGAATCAATTAAGAACCTTTGTGGAAGCTTCCAAGTTGATCAAATCCTTGTGAAAATCCATAAGTTCTGGTGACCTTTCGGCAAGGATCTGAAAGCAAATAGAAAACTCTCAACACCTAATTAAGATGAAAATGATCGAACTTTTCGATTTCTACTAAACGTGTGTATGTTACTTACGGGTTACATTACAACATCCGTACATTACAACATTACGGGTTGATAGATACCTTACAAATATATTGCATAGGTGTCATCCTCCTATTGGCCGCGTTTGTATTTGTCAGTTTCGAAAGGCAATCAAGTTTAAACCCAAGAGGAGAAGCTGAATGAGGAAAGAAGTTATGAAGGTTATATAGTCCATTATCCTTAGCAAACTAAACATATAAATTTCGAACATATTTGATTCAGAAATTGAATCAAATATATATTACAACTTTAAACCCAAAAGGAGAAATTGAATGAGGATAGAAGTGATGAAGGTTATATATATAGTCCATTATCCTTAGCAAACTAAACATACACATTTCGAACATATATATATTTGATTCAAAAGTGTCGATCGAGAAGTGATTCGTGAATTTGGAGATCTTTAGAATCAAAATTCTATGATGAAAAAAAAAAAAATGTTCCATACCTATGGGACTTCTCGGACTCGATGTATTTCCTAGGAACAAAATTGTCTTCATAATTTCCCTCAGTTTTTTGGAGTTCCTAATCTAATTAAAAGAAAGTAAGACGTGAAGCTATATTCAAGAAATCAAGAAAAACAAGAACCGAAAATCTATCACGATCCTTAAAACGTACCTCCTCACTAGCAGAGTTGATAATATTCAACGTCTTTCTTAAATTCGTGACCTGATACGAAAATGCAAATTTTATCGACTCAGAATATCATCATATATATCATTAATTCAAAATTAAGATCACAAATGTCGAGCAATAAACCCGAGTGTTGAATCGAATCTTGAATACGAAAACTCTTAAGTTAGATTCGACTCGTGGTCCCTTCATCAGCTCCATGAATAAACTGAGATAAAAACAATAAACGGAAATCACATCTAACAAACCAAATTTAGATCTTCATCTTCAAAATAAAAAATGTTCGTAGGGGAGTTTGTTCAAAAATAGACTAAGTTTAAGAAATTGTAGAATTGGTTGCATAGGACTTGGCTACTTGCAACTTTGATCCTAATGTTGCGCAATGGTTGAAAATAAACTAAAACTAAATGAAAACTTTATGCATAAAATAGTTTTGGAAAAATAAAATATACCATTTTATTTTTTTGTTAATTAAAATAATTGAAATTGTTGTATTATTCTTGTCTGTGCAATAATTTCATATTTTCAATATCATATAATATGATCTATTTGACACATTATTTATGTAAATTTGACAAACAATAAAAATTTATTAAGTGTTAAAATTTAATTAAATTTAAGTGACCAAATATTTTATAACTTAAAAAGTCTAAGATAAAAGTTCAAATTTTGATTGATTATTCCTAAAAACTAGAAATGAAGCATATAAATATAAAGTACCTGAGATTACAAAGCACACAAATACACTTCCATTTGTAAAAAAAAATGGTAAGCTATTTGATGCCAGAAGTTCGTAAGCTAAATAAATAAATTATAAGCTATTTTATGATAATTGCCAAACTTAATCTAATGTCTCCTATCATCCTATAAANTGGAATTATAACCTTCGATTCACACGTAGACTTCTTTCTCATTCATTCAACCCACAGCCCAACATGAGCTGCCCAAGTTTATTTGGGCTCACCAAATATTTGAGCCCAAATATGGCCCAACGACAATTGTACAACCTCGCCTGGTCTACGGGAGGTTCAGCCCAACTCTTTAAAAAAAACCAGCACTTTACAGCAATCCTGTGGAAAGTTAGCAAGTTTGAAAGTAGTTCTTTACCAAGCGCTTGGGCCTTAAGAGGCCAGTCAAGAGAGGGAAGTCCAGCCCCAGTGTAAGAGTCTTTCCTAGTGGCATTCCTTCTATTGGTTGGGATTGTTCCTATGTACTGAAACTAGTACGTAGCCCGTGCTATACACGGAACATAAGTATTAAATGAGTCATTTCCATATAGTTTTTCCGTTAAGTAGCTCGTGCGATTCACGGGAGATATTAAATGAGTGGACCATAGAGCTTGTCCGTTCAGGCCTAAAAAATAATAGAGTTCTTTTTACATCTTTTCATCAGCGTCATTTTTTTTTTGTCGGAACATTAAACCTGAGTCTGGTAGCGCAAGTCCGTAAATTAATTAATATATTATCTCGCTCACATGTTTATAATAATATAAATTTGATTTCATTATATATATATTTATTCCTTGATATAAGAAAAATAACAATTTTACGTAATCTAGTTTCTCGTATAGTACTCATATTATTTTATTATAAAATTTATTGTAATATAATTTCATTATTATTATTTATACAAGTTATAAATGCAGTCTTCTTCTTTTTTTGTTTTATATAATTAAAATATTTAATGTATGTTCATATTATTTATTAATGTAATTAATTTAAATTATGTAAATAAATTTAAAGTAAAACATTTTGTACAACCATTTTACAAAATATACACAAATATTTTTTAAAATTTAATTTTTTTATAATAAATAAACATCTTTGAAATTCTATACAATTATTAAATATCTTTGATATAAATTCGAAATCATAATTGAATTCTATGCAATTATTAATTCTGTCCGATGTTATGAGAAACAAATCATTCGGAAATGATTATATGTAAGTTGAGATAAAATGAAATGTATCAAAAAAATCTGCTTATGATATTTTCCTTTAAATGTTTGAATGAATTTGAAATTC
Source organism: Striga asiatica (assembly GCA_008636005.1). NCBI lineage: Eukaryota > Viridiplantae > Streptophyta > Magnoliopsida > Lamiales > Orobanchaceae > Striga > Striga asiatica. Next base: position 3,491,564 of record BKCP01010514.1, on the reverse strand, counting down.
AAATTATAAATCAACCTCCAGTTATTCAAATAATTTTAAAAAAATTACCAATTGTAGTAAAATGTACGTGACAATATATTATAAATATACATGACGTCAGTAATGTTATGACTCTTTAAGTTCTTAGATATGAAACTAATTAACTAATATGTTAAGAATATATATATAAATATATGTATTGTACAAAATATACACGTGACAAATTATTATATTTGTTTATATATTGTTTAAATATATATTGTTTAAATATTAAACTAATTAACCTATATGTTAAGATAATATATATAAATATATGTATCGTATGAAATCTTTAACGTGTTTGTTAAATTTTCCCCCTAAAAAATTCAAAATACATTTAAGCACGTTTTGTTTGAAATTTGAAATGTAAATATGCATCTATATAACAAATCCCATGATTTATGCTAGCATTAAATATTACTTAATTTTTTATTAAAAAAATTAAAAAAATATATCAAAAATAGAATGCAATTAATATTCCCTATTTTTTTGCTTACTATTTTTTAAAAATGTTAATTCTTATTTTATATATATATATATATATATATATATATATATATGCCAAAGCTATAGTACTGGCAAGATCTTCTCAAGTGATCCCAAGCATTGAGTTGAGAGAGGCCTAACAGTTATTTCATATTTTAGGGGTATACCCGTAATTCCAGCCATTGGGATACCTACAGTTGGAGCCTCTCTCCTTTCTGTCCCTTAGGCCATGGGGACAAGCTACCCACACCGCTCTGATTCAAAAGGTATCTTCCAAAAATACTAGAAACGATGGGATCTCTACAACTTGTTCCACAAACTCCAATCAGTCAACTACCATCCACGAGTGTAAACCAAGCCCTCGGTGTAAGAGAGAGGCGATGATAGACAGATATGTAAAGGATCTAGTAAATAAGGTCCGTTTTTTCTACCCGTATCTGCTCCTCGTTGCCTTTATTACTCCCATCTTTATGGTTCTTGGACAAATGGAAATAACTTTTACCTTTCGAAGGCATTCATAGCCGCGGGAAGAACTGTATTCTGCGCCTCGCCCCTCTGTTCATCTTTAAGCAGCAGCGCGCGCGCACAAACCCGGTCTCACCGGCACATCTGAAGGGTAAAATTTTTGCTTTACTACTAGCATAAAGCCTAATCGTCTAACCCTAATCTCCAATACCTATATTCGTATAACCGAAGTTCATATAGTGTTAAGTGAGACTAATTTAATTGTTGTTGAGCTTGAGATGAATGTTCTGGTGTTGAGGTGTAAAAGGAACTATGATTTCGTAAGCCGTAACCTTCTGTTCTCGAATGATTGATTGTTTTGTCGAAACTGGTTAAAAGTTAAGAGTTTTCACATTTAGAATTTCAAGGGGTGCAGTATTTGGTTAATTAATTATTTCATTGTTTTTGGGCCAATATTTTGATCATTCCCTCAAGCCTAGCTTGGACATTTAGTGCTTGCGTCTTCATGAAACTAGTATCTTGGTGTAGAGAGAACCATCCAAAGAACTATTTTCCAGTAAAAGATATGGTTAAAATATGGAAATTGTTACTAATTGTAGTGATCTTCATAGGATTTGTGGTTCTGTATCTTTTCTTTTCATACCTGAACTGGCCCAGTTTCTATTTCCCAGTTTCTATTTTATGAGTAAGTTTCGTTGAAAATTCAAATGCTGCACAAAAACTGTTGTTTGATGTTCTTTTGTTTCTGCTCTTCTGTATATCCGCTTTTGATTCGAAACTATGATCCCGAAATGTATTTATTTGTTCTGGCCGTCTTCCTCTTAGTCTCTAACAGCTGTATGGCTTAGATTTCCAGGCAAAAGCAAATCGATTTTGTGAATTTCCTTTGTGAACAAGTAGTTTGAGTTGCCACATAAGTAATGTTGTCTTTTATGTGGTGACACTATTATAGTTACAATATTGCATTATGTGCCCCATGAGATTTTATTCTGTAGGAAGCAGCTTGAGAAAGGTTGTCTGTCGACTCCAAAAGTTGTATCTAATGCCACCAAATGTGGGGTTATATCTTATATTGTTCTTTATTTATTTCTCTCCCCCCCCTTTTTTTTTTTTNTCGAGAGTATTATGTCTTATCCATGTTATATTAACAGTTGTTGGCAGAAGTTTTCTACTATTCGTGTATTGTTAATAAGTCACATTCCTGTGCTTTGTTCAGGGTACAACTGGTCTAAACCTTCGTAGTGTCTAGTGTATCAAAACCTCTAATTGCTCTTGTACTATCCAAATAAGTATGAAAGGCACAGAATCACATCCCATTCCTCTGCCAGATAATTTGCTAGAGCCTCTGTATGTTGCTTCTGGGACTCCAAATTTGAGTAGAGCTTGCGAGTGCCTGATTGAAACTGCCAAAACACCCGTCGGGCGGCTAGATCTCGCCTCCAGAGGAATTCTTTTATCAATTCTCGAATTATGTCGATATCCACAGCAACTATCTCGTCATGACCTTATCTTATCCTTGAAGCTCCTCAGAAACTTGTGTGCTGGAGAAATTATAAACCAAAACTCGTTTATCGATAAAAATGGTGCCGAGATTCTTTCGACTCTCGTTAGCTCAATAGGCTTGATTTCTGGTTCTGACGATGGGTTACTTCCTATGGTATTACAAGTTTTGGGAAATGTTACATTAGCTGGCGAACATCAACGTCTTGCTGTATGGCGCCACTTCTTCCCCCATAAATTTTTGGATATTGCTAAAGTTCAACGCAAGGAAACATGCGATCCGTTGTGCATGGTTATCTACGTATGTACTGAAGGTAGCAACAAACGGTCTTTGGAACTGTTTGCAGATGCAGGACAGAATATCATTGTTGAAATATTGCAGACGGTTACAAAAGGTAGAGACGCCTTGTTATTTTCAAAATCCTAAACATACTGCTTGTTTCTGCTGAATAGAAAATTTTATTCTTTTTTTTTTCAAATATTTCCCTATTTTTTGTAGCCGGCTTCAGGCAAGATTGGGTGAAGTTGCTCTTGTCAAGGATTTGCATTGAAGAACCTTGTTTTCCGTCAATTTTCTCAAAACTATCCCAAGCGGCTGAAGCTGTGAACGCCAGTGAGAATGCATCTGAAGTTAATATATTTGGACCTGAGAAAGAATTCCTGCTGCGTATCCTCTCAGAGATACTAAACGAGCGAGTTGGAGATATTGTTATTTCCGGTGATTTTTCTTTGTGCATTTTCGAGATTTTTAAAAGCGCTCTTGGAGTAGTTGACTTTAGCAAAAGGGGAAACTCGTCCATTCCGACGGGCTCCACAGACATTGATGTAATGGGCTTCACTATATCCATCTTAAGAGATATTACTGCTTGTAATAAAAAAATTACCAAGGAGGATGAAAAAGAAGATATTGTAGATAAGCTAGTGGCAGCCGGGATTGTTAAATTTCTCTTAGACGTGCTACGTGGCTTGGAGCCTCCTACAACTATCCAGAAAGCAATGAAAAACAGTGATGATGCAAGAAATGAAACAACTTCACGGGATTACAAGTACTACTGTCCTTACAGAGGTTTCAGGAGAGATATTGTTGCAGTTATTGGAAACTGTAGCTACCGAAAAAAGCATGTTCAGGATGAAATAAGAGTACAAGGTGGGATTCTTTTGTTGTTACAACAGTGTGTGACTGATGAAGAGAACCCATTCTTGAGGGAGTGGGGCATTTTTTCCGTGAGAAATATTTTGGAAGGGAATATAGAAAACCAAAGACTGGTTGCAGATTTGGAGCTCCAACAATCCGTGGATACCCCTGAAATAGCTGGGCTGGGCCTCCAAGTAGAAGTTGATCCAACAACTCGCCGTCCAAAGCTCGTTAACACATCCTGAAGATATATGGGACGAACTTTTTGACTTTGCTTTCAGTTGGTACAGAAAAGAATTAGTTCAATCAGGTCAGTCACGGGCTAATTAATAAATAAGTTCATGCATTTGATGCTCTCCTTAGTGAGTAACCCACTTTTTATATATATGGAGCTTTCGAGATGTGCATTTTTGTTTTGGAGGGTCACTTTTTGGGAATTTCTGGTGGTTCATGAACTTTTTGGATGAGGATTTGGTTTTCTAGTTGTGTTGAAAATATGGAAGACTTAAAGTGACGTATTTGTTTAATGTATATTTTGTTTTATTCGTTTATTAGGCGTTTAATGCATGATCGATGGTGGTTGGTTTTCGACACCTTGTGTACCTGTTTTTTGTTTCCCATGCCTCTGTGGAATCTTTGTTTGGTGGGATTGTTAGGTTTCCATTATTGAAAGTGATTGTGCTTTTGGCTCTTAATGACTTTGAGTAGTTGGTTATACTTATAAGTCATTATAGGTAAGATAGATTTATCATTAGATGGGGTAAAATTTGGATAAATTTGTGGCTTCTGTATACTATGTTGTCTACTTCTTCTGATTTTGGTCATATTCAGCTCACACAAAATACACGGCTTTGTCGTTAAATTTGGTTTCCTAATTCAGGTGGTCATTTACATGAACAAAACATCTTATGAAAATATTTGTAGTTTTGCTATGGAACCAATAGGATGACACGACTTATGGAGCCATACACACTTATTCACAAATAGTGTATTGACACGTGTTCTATAATAAATACATTTTGGACAGGCGTTAATACATTAAGTGATGGATGACTCCATAAGAAAACCATCCAATGACTCCATATAATTTTTGAAATATTTGCAAATTGAGTGATATGCCCCGTGCAGTAAAATTGGACTCAGGCTGAGTAGACTCATCGAATTTTATTTGAGAACAAGTAGTGGTGAGCAATGGTGCGGTCACCAAACCGCATCGAATCGCAGAAATCCAAAACCCAAAACTAGCAACTTAGAAAAAAGAAACGAACTGAATTTTTTTCAACACAAATAATCGAACCGAACCCTATTGAAATGCATTGTTCGGCTCGGTTGTTGGTTTTATCTCAGTTTTTCTATGTATTTTATTAACTTTTGTGAGGTTCAGTGCAAAATCGAATCGACCCAAAACCGAATGCCGAATTTATGAAAACTATAATCGTGTCGCGCCCCTCAATGTAAGAAAAATATGAATCAAAACTAAATCTACTTTTTTTTTTTACATACAAAAAAATTGAACCAAACCACGTCGAATTGCACGGTTTGGCTCAATTTGCTCACACCTAATAACATGGATAGTCCTGCAAGAAAGTCAAAGGTGCCAAATGTTTATTCACATTCTAAATAATTAAGAAGTCACACACATTACATGTGGAACAATAAGTGACTACTGCGAGATCATGTCTAACAATTCTAGGGCCTTTTAGAACAGGAAAACAAGAAAACTCATAAAATTCTTTCCAGCAAAAGTGCCCTTTATATGAAAGCAAATTTTACATGAAAGCAAAACCAGCTATGCATTGTAACATGAATATGAAAGCTGAAGAGACAGAAACACAGAGCCTATACAAATTGTGTCTGCAAAATTAAACTACTTATAGCTAACTATACCAAACCTTCCAATTCCTTAACTTTGAGGCATAACAAGTATAAAAAAAAGTATNAAACTAAAAAAAAAAGCTGAAAATCAAAGAGGTAGGATATATTTGCCTTCGTCATTCACCCTCAAAACTTGTCCTCACTATAAAATTTACTGCATTTCAAAAACCTTGATCATTCACAAACTCATGAGTAAAAACTTTTAAGGAATAATCTCTTCCCCTTTCTTGCACCATCTCAAGAACTCACACGCGATGATCGTATCAAGCACAACGAAAACCGCATACAAGCACGAAACAAAAACCCCCTCCATCACAAGCAAGCCCGAATTACGACCCGAGACCTCACCATAATAAGCACGCATGACTCGGTACTCGAAAAGTGCCTCGATGGCCGCAAAACACACGTTCGCAACCACAGCCAACCATAACCCGATCCCAGTTCTACCCCGGACCGCAACACATGCCTTGGCAATCGATACGAATCCACACTCCCCCTCCACTCCCGACAAAACCAACGCTAAATTGCACAAAACGTACGAATTCGCAACGACAATCGAGTAGACTACTAAACCTCCCACGACCCCCGCCAAAGAAGGAAGGCTTAAAAAATCAAGAAACTTGAAAAACACGGTGAGAAAGAAATAGCAAGCAGCGTTAGCCGAGAGAATGACCAACGAGCTACAAAATTGTGTGACGAGAATGGGACGTAAGATCGCTTTTTCTTTCCATGCGGTAAAAGTAAATTCCGTGTTTTTTTTACGAGGGTGGAGTGATTTTACGATCACGGAGGCTTTCGCGAGTAGGAGAAAGGAGAATGCGAAAGGCGAGACGAGGAGGGAAGTGAGGAGTGTTTGGGAGAGCTTAACGGTTAGAATGGAAAAGAGTCGTGAAGAAGGCGGGAAACCGGCCGAGAGAAAGAGAGAGATTAATCGGTCATGAATTGGCGGGAAAAGTCGAGACGAAGGGATGAGGGATTGGGCGATGAGGTACGCGGAGGCGTAAGGAAAGGCGAGGAGAGTTGGGGCAAATATGTAGTATCCGTAGTTTCGGAGAAAAGCGAAAATCGACTTCCGGATGATTCCGGTTGTTTTCGACATGATATGAATGAAGATATGAGGATTTTTAGATGGTT
>BKCP01010514.1:3464176-3484903 GCA_008636005.1 Striga asiatica | reverse complement strand
ATGATATGATATGAATGAGGAATTTTAGATGAAGTTGAGATGTGTGATTTTGATTGTTTGTTGTGGGTTGTGGTTTTTTGTGTTTTTCTTTTGGTTTGAAGGTGTAGTTTTTGGAGGGTGAAGTTGGTGTTTGGTGAGTGATAAAGGGGATAAAGAATTGATGGGCCAACATAACTGAAAAGGAAACAAACAAAACACAAGGCCAGCAGAAGAGGTGGAGTTTGTTTCAACTATTTTATATATTTTTTTTTAAAAAAAAAAAATCTCTTTTCTTTTATTTTATCACCAATATAAAAGAAAATACTTTTAGAATCTAACATTAAATACACACCTTCAAACTAATTTTCATAATTATGGAGATGTTTTACATCTAGTTGAAAAGCTTAACTGATTGAGTGAATTTCAACTTATAGTTTATGGTTGATGTGAGAAAAACTAGCTCATATTAGTTTTAGTTGTAGGGGATCACTTCAGCTAACATGCTGGTACACAGGCCTCTAACAGTTTAAATATTCTTTTAGCATATATACATATTTATAAAATGTCATATTTTAAAAATAATTGAAATAAAAGTATGAAATTTCATTTACTATATAAATATTTATTTTTGTTATGACTATGCGTCTCAAACTGTCTCACCTTAAAATTTGTGCTTTAGATAAGTTTAAGTATATCTCCTTTATTGCAAACTAATAAATTTTATAAAGTTTTCATATCTTGAAAGATGTTTTCAAAACTGATAAGATGTTATATCTAACTTTAAGATTAAGGTGTTTAGTTAGGAAAAAAAAACTAAACCTATTAAATGTTTTGAGTTTTCACATGATAAAAATAAAAAATTTTATCCCTTGAAGCATCCGCAAAAGCGTCATTATCAATCATCAAATAATGTGTAAACTACTCTGATTAAAGGTGATATTAATCGTGTTCTAAACTTGTTTGTTAGCACATTATTATTTGAACATCAATAGTATAATATTTCTTTTCTAAGTAATGAACTTAATTGGCTGAAGAAACTTGAAATGAGAAGACTGTCAAAATGATGTACACTCAAAAACTTTGGAGGTAAAAAAATAAATAGATAAAATAAAATAAAATTGCAAAAAGGTTCAAATAACTGCAATTTTATATATTATTTCCGCTCTATGAAAAAGCGTTATCCATATCTTTAATTTATCCATATCGTGTTGTGACGATGCAAATACAACCAAAATTTCAATAACAATGTTGTGCAGTTGGCAGCTCATAATGTGTGTACAGAGAAAACCAAAATACTTGAAAATGAAATAACAAGATATACACAACTCTTGGACTATCCAATCACTATTTATATTTACAGTTTAAATCAAATGTGGACGATTTTCCTATTATTGAATATATGAATATTCAGTAAACACCATATGTAAAGTTGGGATATTCACCACCATCATTTCATTACAAAGGTATATAAAATCCACAATCCCAAATGCACATGTACGGTCAACATTTTGGACCACCACGTTTCGGTCTAAGAAATATTGACCAAAATAGTTCATTCTAAATATTGGTCGGTAAGGTAATCAAAATCCCACATCGGTTTTTTTATAGCTATGTAGATGTTATGATAGGTGAATCAACAATCCATGCACCTTTGTTGGGACATTCTCTTAATAATACAAAGTTTTCTATTCAACTTACACTACATAAAACAAGACAAATAGTCATGTGAGTTGACAGATAAGAAGACACATGCTCTTAAAAAACACCTACTTATAAAATTCTACTGTTAAGCATGTCTAACGGTTAGGCAAGACAAGACCATGCAAAAGGTTCAATAGACCACGCGCACACGATCACGCCCTCCCCATGCGACGGGCGTGGGCCCGCCCCTTGAGATGCATCGCAAAGTTATCCGCATTCATACAGTCGATCCCACAAAGCTCGCACTTTATCGGCCTCTTATCGACAAAATTCCTGTTTTTACCCTCCAACTCTTTCACCTTGGCCTCATGCTTCTTCCCCCGCAGGTGCATGTTAAGCGCGTACCCGTCGGAGCACCAGATTCCGCACACCTCGCAAGTCGGGGGCTTCCGGAAGTTTCTTCCCACTGCCGAGCTCTTCTTCATCTGCACCCACTTCAGCTTGGCCTTGTGGGCCCGCCCGTTCAGGTGCTGGCTCATGGTGCGGGCGCTCGAGCAGCTCGCCTGGCACAGCTGGCAGAACAGCTCGTCGACCGGTTTTGGGTTGGGCCCGGGCTTTGGATACGGTCCACCGGGCTTTTTGTTCTCTGCTGCTGGATTCTGCTTTGGGCCCGAACGAGGCTTTCGGGGGATGTTGTTGTTCGGGAGGTGTGATGTGGTGAGGAAAGGGTTTGGCGAGCGAGATCGGGTACGGGTTTGGGACGGGCTTGAAGGATGGAACGAGTTGGGCTTTGGGCTGGAAAACTGAGCCTGGATGTGTATGAAGGAAATTAGATAACTTTTTTCTTGTGTTTTTTGCTCCTTTCTAACCGAGAAAAAATATATATATATATATATATATATATATATATATATATATAGTGGCATTTTGTGGGAGTATGAATATTAGTCATTTTGGCAAAATTACCCTTACTACGAAAAACTGTTTTTAGAAATCTGGGATCCGTTAACAAGGAGAAATAGGCTATTATTTCATACTTCTAGAAAAAGTGGGTATTTTTATTTTTTATTTATTTATTATTTTTTTTTATCGGGGACAAAAGTAATTAATCGGAAGTCAAATGATTTGTATGTCTTACCGAAATTTGTCCCATCCGGTTTTGGGTCCTAGAAGTTTCCGCTCGGGTCTGTACCTTTTGCATGGGGAAAGGGTTTGGCGAGCGAGATCGGGTTCGGGCCGGGCTTGTCGGATAGAACGGGTTGGGCTCTGGGTCGGGAAATGGCGCCTGGATCTGAATGAAGAAAATTAGATGAACTTTTTCTAGTAGTTTTTGCTCTTTTTTTTTCAGAAAGTAATCGAGAAAAAAAAAAGAAGAAATATAGCCACTTTGTGCGCGGGAGTACGAATAATAGTCATTTTGACACAACGGTTTTTCTATGGAGCCAACCTTCTATATACAACAAGTAAATCATATCATATTTAATATTTATTTAAGTAATCAGAGAATATGGTATGGTTTACTTGTTGTATATAGAAGATTGGCTCCACTATGAAGCTAAATGTTGGCTTCATAGCAAAACTGTTTGACACAATTATCCTTAATACCAAAAACCCTTTTTGGATATCTGGGATCTCAGAAATGGTTAACACGGCGAAATAGGCTAATATTTCATACGAAAAAGTGGGTATTTTTTTTTTATTCTATTCGGGGACAAAAGTAAATAATCGAAAGTCAAATGAGTCGCATATCTTACCGAAATTCGTCCCATCCGGTTTTGGGGCCTAGAAGTTTCCACTCGAGTCTGTACCTTTTGCATGGGGAAAGGGTTTGGCGAGCGAGATCGGGTTCGGGCCGGGCTAGTCGGATGGAACGGGTTGGGCCGCGGGTCGGGAAACGGAGCCTGGATGTGAATGAAGGAATTTAGAAGGAATTTAGATGAAATTTTTCTTGTGTTTTTTTTTTTGCTCCTTTTTTTTTCCCGGAAAGTAACCGAGAGAAAAAAGATGAATACAACCACTTTTTGTGGGAATATGAATAATAGTCATGTTGTCAAAATTACCCTTACTACAAAAAACCGTTTATGGAAATCTGGGATCCCAGAAATGATTAACAGGGCGAAACATGCTATTATTTCATACTTCCAGAAAAAAGTGGGTAATTTTTTTAAATCAATTCGGGGATAAAAGTAATTAATCGGAAGTCAAATGATTCGCATATCTTACTGAAATTTGTCCCATCCGGTTTTGGGGCCTAGAAGTTTCCGCTCGGGTCTGTACCTTTTTCCATGAGGAAAAACATTAATGCAGTTAGAAGAAGAAGCAGAAGCAGAAGAAAAGCATTCAAATCACACATAATGCATTGTTCGGAAATCCTTTTATTTATTTGTTTTTTTTTTAGATGAAGACGAAAGATGTTACTAGAGAACGAACTTTAGGTGAAGCTGGTGGGTCTAAGTCGAGCAATGGTGCAGTCGAGTTAGCGACAGGTCCAGTGTACGTCCAATCAAAGCTTGGACTTCTGCGTGGTTTTTCCACTTCCCTTTTAGTAGACTGCAAATAATTATTTCAATTAAATAGATATATACACATATATATGTATATATGTTGCAAATATGTATCAGAAAGAATGTTATGGCATTAGTAAAATGTACTAGAAATCTATTCAGTAACGAAATATCAAACGAGCAACAGTAATTTCTCGTGTTTTTCCAAAATGATTAGTAAAAATTGAAGTAAATGAGTAAAGAGGATACTACTCGGTAGGAAATGATGAAATACGGCTTTTTATCTTACCAATTTGCCAGCTTTTGGAGAAGAGATTGGAGCTGTGAAGCCTGGTGGTGCAATTAGATATGGCTCCTGGCAAAAATATTATGAATAATCAGATTAGAAAATGAAAAAAATAAATAAATAAATAAAATGGAAGGCTTCTAATTATGCTAAAGCTCAAGGTAAAACTACTAAAATTATCCTGAAAAGAAAAACTGGATTCAAATTAATGACTCACCTCTTTAACCATCATTTGTCCAATCCTGTTTTGCCTCATTGGAGACAAGCTTCTGTGCCTAGGAGTTTCATCAGGAGACTGCACCTTTCCATGAGAGAAAAAAAAAAAAGGAAAAAATGCGCGAATTAAGTGACTGAGTGNAAAAACTTTAGGTGGCTCGTGGTCGAGCAAGTGAAGATAGCTTAGTGCGCCAGCATTCCCGATAGTCCCTGTGTAAGTCCACTTTCGAGTTCTACGCGGTGGGAAAATCTGGAACTGTTGTTTTTGAGATTGCACCTAATTGGAAAAAAACATCACTTATTATATAACGCAATAACAGAATATCCAGCAAATGTATTAGAAAGCATTATCAGATCATGCATTTTGAGTATTTCTCATGATTTTTATCTTTCTTGTTTCATTCATTTAATCATGTGTAAATGATTATTAGACCACAATTTCAGGGGAAGTATCTGTAAATGATGTGTTAACTGAATGAATGACTGTAAAATCCAGATGCGTTTTACCTCTCTTTGAAATGCTGCTAGTTCTGCTTCTGGTGAGAATTCCAACTTCCCATTTCCCCTCATTTTTCACGTTCGCTCTTGAATCCCTTCGAAAAGGAAGTAAGAAGAAAGACAATTTTGGTTAAAAAGAAAATGAGAGTCTAAAAGCATGAACAGGTACCTTAATGTAATGAGAAATCACAGAAAAATTATCAAAAGTGAGGCCTTGAAATGAAACAGAATCTTGTACCAATGAGTTGGACAATCATGTTAATTGTGTTAGAAATTTCGAATAAAAAAATGTAGTAGTAGAAGAAGTTCACAAAGGACCAAAACACTAAAGGCATGCATATGCATGTATTTACATTTCATAAGAATCATTTGATAGTTTTCTAAAGTGCTTTTCCACTCATTTTTCAATTTGTTTCAGTCCAAGCTCCAAGAAAAGAAAAAATAAATTCAAATACAATATTAATTACAAAACCACCTCTGGGCAGCCTATTATATATATATATATATATATATATATATAAATGACATTTTTCTTCTAAATTACAAATTCACATGAACATAAAAAATTCTAAACATAAGAATCCATAGCCAACATATTATTACAATTTAGACTAAAATACTACCACTTAAATAAAAATGATAAGTAACTAACATGTCTGATAATATTTCTAACATAAGCAATTAGTTGATACACTTTTGTTTCCCGCAAAAATCCAACAATACACGAGCTTAAAAACTCTGATTGATAGTAAAAAGAATGCAAAATGTATCCTTTCTCTGAAAGTAATCACAAAAAGAAAGCAAAAACCAGAACATTCCAACCGGAAAATTTGAATATATCAAGGGAAGTAATTTAGAACGATCATATTACTGCAATTAGAAGAAATGTCACAAAAATCCCGTATCCATATCCGGGCATTACAAAGAGACTCCACACACTGGGCTAGCTACGATTTTTGCATTTCCATGTTGTAATGGCCAAGATAGTCATCTTTCTCTGGTGTATTACTAAATAGGAACTATACAGCATTATGGCCATCAGAATTTTCATCTGGGACACGTTTGGTATATATCAGTTCACCTGTTACTGCAAAAGTAGAAAGTAAATTATCCGAAAATCAAGGCTTACAGAAAAGATAAGTCATCATTTTTGCAACTATGCCAAAATGACAATAACAAGCTACTGAATAGTTTCTGTAACATGTGAATGAAGAAAGATAAAACTGAGAGTTGCAACAATAAACAGCCCTGAAAAATATTCAAAACAAGAAATTCTTGGACTAGGAGTCCATCAAACTCCAAAAGGTTCTTTTGTTCAATCTCTGAAGGATATATGAAATACTCTGAGCTATGAACTTCAACCCCATCTGTGAAAATTTCATATTTCTCAATAATACGGAAATGAAGAGTGGTGATATTCATAGTTTTGCCATTCATACTTTATTCCCAACACAATCATAAATTTGTCATCATTCAAGTCTTCTAAATTCATGTTGAGCCAAAAGGAACAATTTAAGCACAATGTAAATGTAACACTTCAACTGTAAAAAATAGCACCTCCTCCATATTCCACCGGCACTCTGACACATCCTGTTGGCTGCTTTATTGGTCCAAATATAGTTCTTCGTGTTTGCATTGAAATAAAGAAGTGACACAAAAACCCATATCGCAAGCACATTTCTTCACAAAACCCGAAATTACCCTGAGCGGAACTGTTCTATCAGCTTCATTAAACTATACGTCTCAGCATCTGGCCTACACCCATCCAAAATCATCCGCCGGAGGAGATTAGGCTCATAAACCTTGGCCTTCACATACGCCTTAATTAGCGAATTGTACACAAAAGTGTACCTCGTAAAATTACCTCTCTTCAATTCCTCAAACAGTCTCTCGACATTATCCATGTCACCACAATCCGCAAGCATCTCTAGAATCAAGTACGTGGTCTCTAACCAAGGGGTTGACCTTTTGACTTTATCGCTCGTCTCGAATCCCATCCCCAATTCAAGCGTCCTAACGCCTTCTTTCACAAGCCCGGCCCGCAAACAGCCGAGCGCGAGATGCCTGAACGTGATGGAATTTGGCTTGCACATTTTTTTCTCCATGTCTCTATACAACCCAGTGGCTCTTGTAACAAGCCCATTCCTGCAGTGAACACCAATCATTGAATTAAACTGCTCGGTCGATTTTAATCCCTTTTCCGATTCCATCTGAAGCCATATCTCCTCTGCTCGACTGTAATTTCCGGCTCTTCCAAAGGCCTCGATTGCCAGCACATAACTCTTGCTCCTGACATGCGGCAGACCTCGAATTCGAGCCCATGTCTTCTCAAGCTCCTTCTCACTCCTTAGGTAACCGTACAGCATCACGAGAATGTCCAGAGTTGACCAGTTACGACCCGTCATTGACTTCTCGATTTTTTCGGTGTAGGACCCGCACGCAATGTACAGCCTGGCGACGGCATGAGAAACGGCCATGATGCAGTACGTGATCTCATTCGGTTCGACCGAGGCCCGTTTCATGTCGCCAAAGACTCTAACCAAGCCCTCGATATTATGCTTGTCAGCCTCCATCTTTAACAAGATGTTGTATGTGGAGGGATGAGGGATGACTTTATCGGCTTTCATCTGAGTCAAGATTTTGGGGATTGATTTGCGGCGGCTCGGGGAGGAATGGAGAAGTATCAAGCGGTTGAAAACCAGGTATGATATAGGGTGGCCCAATTCCCTCATTCTCCTCATGTAAGCCCGAGAGAGAGTTATGAGGCCTCTGTCTAAGCAGCCGAGCACTAGGTTGTTATAGAGAAGCCCGTTTTGGAATTCAGATGGGATTCGGGAGAAAAGGGTCTCGCCATGTGAAACACCGTGGTGCTTCATGGTGAACTCAAGTAGGTAAGAGTAGTCCAGTTCTTTTGGTCTGTAAGGTCTCTCCCTTATGACCCACTCCATTACCTGATCAAGAAATACAAGAAAAAAGTCCTTCAAGATCTATTCTGACAACAATAATTAAGAGAGGCATGTTAAAAATGCTATAGCGCTAAAATGTGAAGTCTACAACCCTGAAGAAGAATCTGAAAAATAACAAAAAATGTGAAATCAAAACCCAAAAATATTTTAAAAAGAGAAATGACTAGAAAGATCAAAGTTTTGCTCATTTTGACAGAATACTTTCCATTGAAAGGAGGTTTTCATGCAAGTTATGTCCAACCAAGAATATCCAAACCAAATGGATCCCAGCATTTTCCAGTCTCCAAAAATTGAGTATGCATGAAAAAGAAGCAAAAAAATAAAAAATACAGTGCACTCCGTCATGCAAGGAAAACC
Organism: Striga asiatica; assembly: GCA_008636005.1. Classification (NCBI taxonomy): domain Eukaryota; kingdom Viridiplantae; phylum Streptophyta; class Magnoliopsida; order Lamiales; family Orobanchaceae; genus Striga; species Striga asiatica. The sequence continues at coordinate 3,476,456 of BKCP01010514.1, read as the reverse complement.
AAAGCCATTGCTGATCAAATTTGCAAAGCTTCTCCCCGGAACCTTTATTGGCTTAAATCAGCATAAAAAAAGGTCAATGGTCCTGGAGAAACAACACTGGATATATTTAACTGAAATGAAGCATTTTGTCAAACACCCCTGGAGCATGTAAATTACGAACAACTGACCTCAAGGGCCCGCTTACTGGACTTGAGGCGGCGCAAACGGTTGATAGTGTGAAAAATATCGCCACCGTGGATGGGTAGCCCATCGCCCATCCAGCTCTGGAAGGCGGTGGCCACCGACTCACCTTTCCCTAATTTCTCAATCCTCAAGCTTAGGCTATTTGCTTCTCCTTGTGCTGTTTCTTCTCCAGATTCCAACGAAATTTCTCTTGCATGATTTAAGGTGCCGTCTTGTGATGTTAGAGTGCAAAAACTGAGAGTGGGCCGAAAATCTCTGTGGAGCAGAAAAGGTATCCCAAATGTTCGACGTATTGCTCCAAAGGCCCTTCTTTCTAGAAACACAATGGCTGCAGCTCTCATGCTTCGACTGATAAGGGAAAATCAAATGCCATCAAAAGCTACCGAGAGAAAATGAGAAGCAAATTCGAAAAATGGCTGTTCAGATAATGGAAATTTGTTCATCTGATGAAGTCATAATTCTTTCAACCCCTGTTTGCTTTCTGGGATTAGGCAGGATATCCCGCCTTATCCTGACTTAATACCATGTTTGGTTGCTAGGATTCCGGCCCTGGATGGACTGCTCGACCCGGGATAAAAATTGCTATATCCCATGAAATCGGGATAAGTCCATCCCTCCTTTTTGGGATTACACTAATCCCAGCCTTGGTAAAGTCCAATTTACCCTCATTTATATCTTTTTCGGATGATTTTGACTCTCCCTAACACACAAATTACTACCCTGCCAATATATAATCGAAATACAATGCCCAGAAATTTATTTTGCATCTACAGATTGTTCGCTTATATCCTCATGGAAAATAATTTATGTCTGACTCAATGCCATCGTATGAACAATGCTGCAGTAAGACACTTCATTAAGACTTTCAAATGCTTCAATTTAGTAATGACAAAAATAAACCTAAGTATACATGATTACAGATTACCAACAACATCAAACCCAATGGTGCATGAACATCCACATATTTACATAAATAATATCAGTAGCTTAAAATGTTTATCAGCCTCAGACAATTGATAATGCTAGCATAGCCAATTTCATTTCAGTCAGCAAAATTTCCACCAAAGCAGCTTCCTAAATCACACAGGACATGAAATTGTGTAAACCCGTTTGTACCTTGATAAGAACGTTCGTTGCAGGTGCTTTGAATTGCTCAAACACTGTCGCGCGCCGTACTCGTCGTCGACGGCGACTGCTACAATGTCGGCAGAACTAGGGCTTCCAGACGAAGAAAAAATCGACGCCTCGCTGGTTGTCCGAAAGTCGGTAGAACCAAGGTGGGTTGGTCGAACTGTCTTCCAATTGTAGAAAATAACCCGGTACCTTGGTGGTCGGCCAGCATGCTGAATTCGTTGGAGTATCGCCGATAGTGAAGAAGACGACAGTTTCTGGCGAAATTGGGGAAAAATGATGGGTTTTGTGCTGATAAATTTCATAGGGGTAAAAATGTCTTTTGAACCATTTTGCTTGATTTGGACTAATTTATACATTTTTTTTCTTTTTAAAAAATTTACATAACAAACATTGCATTAAATTTATCCAAACCGTATAATCCTTTACATTAGCACTATTTAGTCCAATTCCATCCCAGAAAGCAAACATCGGCTGGATAAAATCACGAGGCGTTGCCCAAGATGACAATACGCATGACGAATAGCTTTATATTCTGCAATTACTTTCCGTAATTACCAAATTTGTCATATTTAAATGGTCCTTAAATTAGGGCATCCACATTGGTTTATTTTTTTTTTTTATCCATTCAATCAAAAAGTTACACTCTCTCTCATTCACATCATCTTTTCACTAATTCTCTCTTCATTTAAACACACACCCACATTCATATCCATTCATTTAAACTAGTGCGTAGCTCGTGCTATGCACAGGTAACCAATATTAAATAATATTAAATTAAAGATAAAAGTAAACAATATTAACTACTAATTATAAATCAAAGATATAGGTAAATAATATTAAATAATAATTATAAATTAAAGATATATGATTAACATGCGATGTAGATATAGTTTACTGTATAACACAATCAGTGTTCTAAAAGTCGTTAGGCGTTCGACCAGCGCCTAGCGCCTAGAGCGCCTAGGCGGGGCTTAGTCGGGATCCAGAAATCAATATTAAATACTTTATTTTTTATTCATTTTAACTACCTACAAAATAAAATTATCTCAACTTATAATAAATTCACACACCAAAGTCCAAATAATAATATTAATATATATTAAAGAAAATATCAAAACAAAATAATGTAATTAGTATTTTAAAAAAATGAAATATTGTTGTCGAGCCCGCCTAGGAGCGCCTAGGTCCGCCTATGCCCGCCTAGACGCTGCCTAACCGCCTGACCGTTGATCCCGCCAAGCTCGTCTAGGAGCGCTTAGGGCCGCCCGACCGATTTTTTCTGCCGATTTGCGCAAATCGAAGGCGCCCGGGCACCGCCTAGGCCAATTTTTAGAACAATGAACACAGTATAAAATTATATTGTATATGAGAAAATTAAAACTATATGTTTAAAATATTAAAAACACCAAAAATATTATATAACATATGCAAAAGTATATAAAAAATTTTATATTATTATTGAAAGATGTGAAGTCACCCAAAAATTTTTTAAACTATTTGTAAGGAAACATAAAGATGAGAATCCACCTAAAATTTTTCTAAACTATTTCGTAGAAAACATATCTAAAAATATATAAAATTATGTAGATATACAAATAATATGTAAAATAATTGTTTAAACAATATATTTAAAAGTATCTAAAATATTACAGGCTTATAGGCTTAAAGAAAGATATTATGTCACGCCATGCATAGATATAGCTCCTAATAATAAAGAAATATTAATCACTCTTTATTAACACTTATATGTTAAATTAAATATATGATATACTCAAATAGCTTAATATATATATAGATATAGTTTCATTCATTCTCCAAATAATATATATAGTGAGTTCGATGATTGGATAATAATTATAAAACATTTTTACTTATATGTTTATTCTTATTTTCTTTATTTAATTTTAATTTTGACTAAATGAATAAATTGTAGTTAATTTTCATAAATAAAGAAAAAAATTAAAAAAAATTTAGAGGATACGTAACATTAAAGAGAAAAATTCCTTTTTTTTAAAAAAATATGTTACGAATTTTCATTAGTAATTATGAATTAGTTTTTTTTTAAAAAAAAAACAAATATGTTACCATATAGAAGGGATGAGATTTTTTAAACAGATTTATGCATAAGAATGGGATTTAAAAATCTTTTAAACTTGTCAGAGGCGGATTTAAACATATGTGAGATTTTCAGTATGTAAGGGTTTGTAATGAGATTTTTTAAACTTATCCAGATTTATGCCAATGAAATTTGTAAACTTGTTGACCTTTATTCAAAGTATGTTATGTTAGATAAAAGGATCAAATTTTTTAATCTGTCGAGATTTATGCAAAATAATAGGATTTTGTAAGCTTGCGAGATTTATGCATGAAGTTAATTAATTATTATTGAATTTTTGAAATCTTACCAATTATAGTATGTATTAATTATTACAAAATGTTTCTAGCTACTATTTTTGGTAAATAGTAATTCATTTTATATATAGATACATATATGGGATCCATTATCCACTCATTCAATATAAATTTTAATATTCTATTCTTAATAAAAATAAAAATTTAATATTTTTAAATTATAATAATAAATTTTAAATGCATGAAAATAAAAAATAAAATAAAAAAACACTACAAGACCAAAATAACTTAAATTAAGATTATACAAGAAATAAAAAAAAAATATCATATTGAGAAGTGTAATATAGATAAAAAATGAATTAAATATAAAATTAAAAGATAAAAAAATTGAATAAATAATTAATTTAAAAAAGAAAAGAAAATAGAAAAAGCAATGAATGGCGTTCAGCCGGGTCCACAAATTAATGGATGAGCTACATCCATCCTGAATGCCACCCTGGCGTTTAAACGCCCAAATTAATGGGGCGATGTAGGTGCCCTTATATTATAATATCAAAAAGTGAACGAATTACAAAGAATTGTGCAATTATTATAAAATTATTTTTAATGTTTTCAATATAAATAAATGAGCTTTAAATATTTTGAGTATGCATAAATTATTGTAACAATTAGCTAAGGCAATTGAATGTTTCACATTATCAAAATAATTAATAAAATTAGGTGTATTTAAAATATATTAAAATTTAAATACCAGTCAAATTGGGTTCAACTGTTAAATCAGTTGCTTGATCGGTTCGATAACCTATCCCATTTTCCAAACTTTGGTAAAATATATATATATATATATATATATATATATATATATATAGACAATTGCTTTGCTTCTAGAAAATTTTTGTTGTTGCATTTTCAGTTATGTGACTGTCCATTTGTACGTGCCCAATACAGTTACAAATTATGAACTTTCACTTAATTTCACACCAATAAATAATCAATCTCTAACTGTTAGAAAAGATATTGCTTGTACAAAGGCATTATTCTGGAACACATTCCTATGTTGTTCTACTTGTCCTCCTTAATCTTCTCCTATTTTCATATATTTTTTACTTGTAAACTTAAGTTTTTCGTCTCTTTTCTTAAATATGGTGCTGCCATCCAACTTATTGCTATAATCATAAACCCACTAAAATGATACCTTTATCTACGTAGAATCTTAAACTATTTTACTATCCAATTTTATTTTTTTTTTCCCTACCATTTCATTAATTATAAGATTCTTCTACAATTTCTATCAATCTTCAGATCGGATGCAAAAGAGGTATGTGAAAATTTTGCTTTTCTGTCCAAAAACTTGATCAAGTGGTTCAGCTAAAAATCTTTCTTTGAACTTTGCAAAAATGACCGATCCTACGTAGGTGGGGTCTTACGTAGATTTAAAAAAAATAAAAATAAACAAAAATATAGCATTTCAGTGAATATACGTCTTTTTTTTTCCGAGAAAATACAATGAATCGACTCATATAACCATTAAGTCTCTTCTCAATAATGTTTAGTCTTTTATGTTGCAGAATTGCTTCATTAGATGGTTTTATTAAGTTGAAAACAGAAGCTTTTGCGCCTAAAATCATTGTTTTGTCCATTTGAGGATAAATGTATATGAAAAATAGCCGTTGTTTCTGAAAAGATAATGTATATTCATTTTTCCATTTCTCCATCTAAGATCACATAAATAGAAAAATGTTTATAAATTATTTTACACATAAAATGACTATTATTATTATATTTAAAAATGGCTATTATTATTATTTTTAAAAAATGGCTAAAACCAACCCATTGTGTCTAACCAAAAGTATTACATTCAACAAATAAAAAAAAAAAAGGAGGTAATGTAATTTTGTCAAAATTATATCACGTATACCTATACCTAAGCAATAAAAAGTGTCATTTTTGTAGAGGGAAAACAAATATTTTTGGGTTATTATATGATCTCATCGCAGACTTGTACTTCTTGTACAGTAATTTTTTTAAAATGTTCCTTTGCATTAGAATTACTTGTCATTTTAGGATCATATATTAATCATTTGTTCATGGTTTGATGGGGTTTGATATCATGATAACTGTTCATCTTTTTACAACGGTGATATTAATAAGATTACTAGATAAGGAAATGAGATAAACAATCTCTATATATAAACTTGCAAATTTGACAATCTTTAATTTCCTTGTTTATGTATATATATCTGCAGGCTTTTGCAAATTTTAGTTGTTCTTCCACAATGTCTAGGCTGTCAATTGATACCCCAATGAAACTCAAGAAAACGAAGCCGAGAACCAACTACCTACGAAGAAAATCAACCGGCAACTTTACTATCAACTCGAGCCTAGCTCAAATCCGACAAGCCAAGTTCCAGTACTCCAAATTATCTCAGAGCCTCAATTGGCTCGTGCCACGATTTTTGCAAGTATGGCATAAAACGAGCTCTCCCGATCAAACCATGGCGGCCGGTGGGTCAAAAGCTCGACAAAAATGGAAATGTCATGCTGTTACCACCACTATCAGATGAAAATCCCAGAAGAAAAAAGATTTTAACATCTCCAAGACAACACCACCAAACTAATGTTCGGGTAAAACCGGAACCTCCCGAAACAAAAGATTCATTCGACAAACTGCCGAAAAAGAACTTCTTGAAAAGTTCGAGTAATAATGCACGTATAGACACAAGAACACCCAAAACAAGCAAGAAAAGCAGCACTTTCCCACCCGTAAGTGGTCCTTCGGCTTTAGCCTTGAGTTCGAATATCAAAACAAACAAAAACTCCCGGAAAAAAACTCCTCACTCGGAGATCGAAAACTGTGCCGAGAAAAAAACCAGTGTTGAAGATGTTCCGGAGAAGATTATTCATGTGATCGAGCCAAGAGATGAAAACATTGCCCAAGAAAGCTACAACTGCACTGAATTTACTACTTTGACATCAAATGAGAACCAGAATTCAAACAGGGAAAAAAAGGCTACAAGAGGTTTGAGTATAATTATATCCGATGATGCAAAGGATATTGCAACCAAGAAGCTGAAGTTTAGGAGAGGGAAAGTTCTCGAAGATAAGTTAGCTCATAATAAGAAAAATGATGATGAAATGAGTATTCTTAGGCACTGAGCTGTGAAATCAAGAAATGTGAATTCGGTGTTGATGAACATTGTAATTGAAGAGACGGCTAATAAACTGGTAAAGAGAAAGATGAGTAAAGTGAAGGCTCTGGTTGGCGCTTTCGAAAGTGTCATCAAGATTCAAGATTCTGAAGTGTAGATTAGAGCACGGTTATTTTATTTAGTGCCCGAGATGTTAAAAAAAATAAAAAATAAAAATGTCCTAGATTAGGGCCAAAGAGCAAGAAGCAAGGCAATGCATATAGCTAGGTGATATTAGTAAGAGTTGGGTTAAGTACACGGTTCGAGAAAGAAAGAACTCTATGTATTTCTTCATCACTTTGCTGTGGAATGTCACTCATTAGTTTCAGCACAATAATCAGACAAAATCATTATCTTGTCTTATACATGACGAGTCATTTAATGATAGTTTATAAGATTTGTCGCCAAAATATAAACGAAACGAAAAAAATGGTATATGAACTGAAACCCAGGGTTTGAGCCAAACAAAACATACCTTGGATTCAAATAAAAAGATCGATCAGATTCTAACACAGTAGCTAAATTTGAAGGAATCCATACAAAAACCAAAAGATTCTAACATGTTTCAAGGCATACATATAATATAAGGTCCTACAGATAGACAGACCCGAGTGGCAAACAAAACAACCCCATAAAGCTACAAAGTCGAGCAAACTATTGGAATCAAGAAATGAACCAAAACCCAAAAAGGTTGTTTTTTTTCTCGAAAATCCATCGAGTTTCTTCAAGCACCATCGTCCCTTAGGAAGATATGAATCTTCAAAAAAAAATCCAACCAACCAACCATTCATTTTCCGAGGGATTTCTTACCAGAAGACAAGTGATGCAAAAACGAGGCCAATGTAGGAGCACACGAGGATGGTTCGGGTGAGTCGAGCTCCTCCATCACTCAAGTCGGTGGTGGGGCCCATGCCGGTGGTCCCACTTATCGAACCTCCAGTCGAAGGGGTTACGAAAGGTCCTGTGCCTGTGCTTGTGCCTGTGCCCGTTCCCATGCCGGTGGTTGGTGGAGTCATTGTAGTGGATGTGGAGCTAAAAGGGGAAATAATGAATTGCACATAAATATATATTGGTAAAATATAAGATTAAAATGTTATATATACCAAATAAATATGCTAAGACTATGTTTGGTAATCAAATAAGCTAACTTATAGCTTATCTAATTAGCTTATAAGATTCTTGTATTTAAATAAGTTTCATTTGGTAGAATGAGCATTTTTAAAGAAGCTCGAGCTTATCTCATAAGTTTATTTGGGTAGCTTTTCAAATAAGCTCGTTGAAATTTTTATTTCAACTAGTTTATCGGCTAATTTTACCAAACACTTTTATCATATAAGCTAAGTCATAAACTATAAGCTCGAAAATCACTTATATATTCTATAAGCTAGCTTATCAGCTTCTTATTAATTAATTTTATCAAACATAACCTACTCATACACTCATTCATATGTGAATTTTGACATCAAGGTGTGGAGTTATACGGTGAATTAATTCAATTTTAAGGTATTTAAAAACCGTCTATCGAGTATCGAGCTACTTCTCTCGGTTGGTAGGAAGAAGATTTTCACCAATCAAGAAACCTCTAATATATCCTACAAATTTGGCATCTCTTCTTCTTTGAAATGAGTATCATCTGACCTGTTTCTCTAAGTTATGAATCGAAATGTTTTGACTTTTGTATGATCTTTCCTAAGCCGATTTTCAAATGGCATTCATATATATAAGCATATATAGTCAAGACTCAAGATAAATTGAAAAGAGCATATTATAAGCTATTTTCATCTTTGGCCACAATGTACGATTGAATTTCCTTTAAAAGGGGCTCCTTTCACCCTGATAGGAAACATCATTATGGTCATAAAAGAAACACTTATTAATCTTCATGCTGGTATTTTGATCAAATTATCTTCAATAATGAACATTTTACAATTAGGTCTGTAGGCTGGCCTAATTACTAGGCCGATATACTATTTTTACAAATTTGCATTCTTTATGAAATATCATATTTTAAATAACAATATAAACAGAAGTAAAAAAAAAAATGATAGTATAAACATGCATTTCTTTTACGAATTATGGCAGACTGCCAAACAATTAAGCTGGTCCATACAAGAATATTAAATAACATTATTCATATTTTCTTATATATATCTTTTATATCAATTATTGCTTCAAAAAGATTATATCGAAATACCACTTTTCATAAGTCTCACTCAAACAGAAAGACGGCCCCAATAATGAAATATCCACCACTGCTTTTTGACCATTGGTACCAATGGACCAACCTTAAAGAGTAAAAAAGGGGTTAAACAAAGTAAAAAGAGGCCTTGGGTTCTCTTTTTGCCAATTATTGCATTTACCTCATCTTAAGATTGTGCATAACGATTGCTGATTTTGTTGTAATAATAGAACCAATAAGTATAAGTGAAAGGTGATAAAAGTATTTAGTTCATCTGAAAAGAAATAAGGACAAATAAATGAAATAAAATAAAAGTACAACTAAAACTAAACTTTGGGTCCGAGGGTAGGACCGTACCATTGACTGCAATTATCAGATTTTTTTTACCATTGAATCGATATATATGTGTAGTGTATGTATTAATCCAACAATAAAATGCAGTCATTGTGTGTTGAAATTTTCCCTTTTGGTCTTGATTTGAAATATGATCACAAGACCACACTCATGTCATGAAGAAAAGAATGGCTAATTACAGAAATAATTTAAATAGGAACTTTAAGAAAATAATTAATATAATTTATAGTTACAAAAACCCCTTTCATAGTTCATAGTACAGTAAGAGTACTATAAAAATTCATAATTATAAATAACCTCTTTCATATTTCATAAATGTATAGGGCTCATTAATAAATCAATTTCCATAAGTACAAAATAATATTATTATGCCTGCAACATTATACTTATTTTATCAACCAATAAGATACTATAACTTCACATAAAATATACTAGTACAGAGCCCGTGCGATGCACGGGGTGCACAATTTTAAGGCTATTTATCCAGGCTTATAATTATATACATGAATAAAGAAAAATGTACGGGATATATATAATACGTGACCCGTGCGAAACACGAGATATATTTATTTGGAGAATATTATATTATAAGATACAATATTCAATAAAAGTTTATTTGGAGAATATTATATTATAAGATGCAATATTCAATAAAAATTTATAATACGCAAGAAAATTGTACAATGTCCAATAAAAGTTTTATAATATTCAAGTGGAATCTTAAAGTCTCTTGTACATTAAAATAATATTTTAATCAATGAGTTTCCTTTCCTTGTAGCCAAATTGTGAATGTGATTTGAGGAGTACAACAAATCGATATATAGCTGACTTGCTTTTTTCATTGTAGTTTTTTTTCTTTTTTTTTATAATGAATTTAAATATATTCTAAAATATAGCAAAAATTAATTTTTTTATTACAATTAGGAATTTTACTAAATATAAACTCTCAATTTATGGTGTTAATCAACGTTTAAGTCTAAAAAATTAGGAACGTTTACCTCTTTTAATCAACGTTTAAGTCTAAAAAACAATAGAATTATTATAAGTTTTTTTTCTACATCTTTTAAAACATTAAATATGAGCATGTTAGAGCTAGCTTGTAAAATAATTAATATATTATCTCACTAAAATATTTATACTAATAAAAATTTAATTTTAGCATATAAATTTATCTCTTGATATAAGAGAAAGTAATAGTTTTACTTATTGTTGTTCACCATATAATATTTAATTATTATTTTATTATATAATAAAAAAAGAAATATTGTTAAATAGTGTAGTAGAATTGTTATAAAATTATATGATTTTTTTTTTTACAATATGGATTTAATATTTTTTTATGATTTGATGATATAAACAAATCTATACTTAACATTGACAAATAAAACAAATAAATACTTTAGTAAGTATTTAATGTATATACTAAATAGGAATATATTTGGTATAATCAAATACCAAATATAATCAAATTATACTTACCTTTTTAAAATAAAATAAATAAATAAATCAATTAAATAAATAAAATATTATTATACCAAAATAGTAATGGCATTTAATGCAGTTGACTTTTCTGGATAGTAAATCTAGTAAATAGAATCTCCTTTTATATAAGTATAGATTGTATAATACGTAAATAGTAATGCAATAAATGTTGTTGACTTTTCTTTATACTAAATCCGATAAATGGTATACCTTTTAATATAAGTATAGATGATCTGGAGATAGAAACAAACAAATTAATAGTCACTTTCACATGCACATGTCCTACACCTCTACACCATACTGTCCAGGTGGACTATCCATTATATTATAAAAAAGAAAAAGAGACTTAGGAAAATTTTCTACATTCATATTAGAAAATAATAGAATTACTAATACAATTTCAAGAAGTATCATACAAGGCATCTTATATACTAAATCATGTACTGTTTTACATAATTTTAAAATATCATAATTTTTCAGGTTAAGCATGCAAGAGATTTACTTGACACCACATATAAATGAAATAATATACAGTATACATATGTAACTATGTGAAATAAGTAGTAATTTATCGGTACCACGCATACAATTAAAGGACCAGAGGCATATATAAAACTTTAACTTCTTAAGTATAAACACTAAACTACTAAAGCATCACAGATATATTTGTTTTTTACATAGTTCAGTTTTGCTTTAACTTCTTAAATGTAATACAAAAGCATCACACAGATATACTTGCTTTTTACACAGTTCAGTTTTTCATCTAATTTAGGTAAACTGGGACAGTTCAGGTAATTGGAATGGTTTGCAATAAACCTTTCATCAACCGATTAGACAAAGCTCTATTTATTTTCTTGTACCTTTTCTTTTCTAAGGAAGTTACATTAGAAGTCATAAGTAAAATTTGTTTCTATATATTTATATGGTAATTAATTATGATAGATTGATAATAGTATTAAATTTTTAAAGCTAGCTCGGTCTACTTCTCTGGGTTTGAAAACATTGGTTTTTCATTTGTTCTTTCTAGAATTTTCATTTTTCAGAAAACAAAAAAAAAAAGAAAAAAATAAATTCAATGTTCCCACTCAGATGATACCAGACCATCAACAGTACTCCATTTTAACTTTTATGTGTACGTTAATGGACTTCAAATTCAAAATGGAGATACTTTAGTTGAAGTTCAAAGATATAAAATGAAAAAGAGAAAACATATAAAATTTTGAAACGGGGTGGGCCTTTTTTTGTACCTCTGCTTGGCATTTGTTTTTCCAATCACAAGACCCAAACAAGAAAAAAACAAATGTCCCAACAACACTCTTCAACTGTCCAAATCATATTCATGGATTACTCATTAAATTACTGTAAATTCCGAAACAAACCAAATTGGATAACAAAAAAAAAAATTTCG
>BKCP01010514.1:3421769-3463832 GCA_008636005.1 Striga asiatica | reverse complement strand
AAGCTCACTTGAATGGCCAGCCATGGCAAGAAGGAAGAACATAAGCAGCACAGGAGTCATTATTAGAGAAGATTAAATGTACAAGAGATTTTTTGCTTTTTACTGTGAATGTTTGAAGTGGGAAATTACAGAGGCGGCTAGCTAGTGAGAGTGAAGTTTTAAGAGAGGTTTTGGGGGATTGTGTGTCTGTGTGTGTGTGTGGAGAGAGGGAAAGCAATTGGTGGAAAGTGTGGATTTTTGGAGGATAAAGAAATTGGGTGGCCCGCCCAGGCTGGTGAATGTTTGTCCGCTTGTGAAAAATACTTCAATTTTTATTAATTTTCTTTTAAATACAGCTATTTGAAGGTGTGTGCATGTGTGCGTTTTTTCTCTCTAATCTTTGCAATATTTTTCCCTCTCGTCTATCTTTTGACAAATTGGTGTAGATGTGTAATCTTCCTCATACATTATGTGTGGCTCTAAAAAGCCGACACTCAGTTGAATTGTAAATTTACACAAGAGACCATGTGTATTTTATAATTTTTGTTATTCTTGAGACGTTCAAACGACATTGTTTGTATTTTGTAATTTTTGTTATTCTTGAGACGTTCAAACGACATTGTTTTAAGTGTTTTTTGGAGTTATAATCTATATATATATAAAAAGGAGTAACAAATCATTTAATTTTACTATCATGCATTAAATTTTATTCTCATGCATTAAATTTTATTCATAAAAAATGATATTAAACTGCAATTAACACATGTGACATGACCATAAATAATTAACATATTTATAGATAATAACGAACCTAATTATTTTTGGATTGAAAATAAATAAAAATCTACTCAAACTTAATAACGAAGCATGTAATTTTACCACATATGATCCCAAGCATGCGAGTCTGCCAGTTAGGCTCAGCACGTTCTGAATTAATATATAGGGGGATTATAACTATTGAAATGTATATATATTTTAAAAGTTAATAACCTTTGTATTTTTTTTATCAATTTTACATATATAATATATCAAATTAATCATCTCTTTATGAACTTCGATTTAACATCCATATAGTATGTATAAAGAAATAAATTATGTTTGTCTTTATAACAATAATAAAATTATCTTTTAATATTAATTAGAAAAATAAAATTATTTATCAATTAATATATTTATATTTCAAGTAGTTATATGATATAAGTTATAAAAATTACTATAATATAACACATGCATGTAAGTCGCACAAGTAATAAATATCATTCTAAATATATAATAATATATATTTTCTGTAAAAAATAAATAAAATTAAAAATAATTTTTTCTTGTTACTTTTAAAATTTAAGAATAATTTTTAACAAGCACCTGTGTAATAACGGCCCGCCGGGTCACCGGGCTCGAAAACACTGACCCTGAACCAGCACGGACCTATACTCGTGCCGGGTCCGTGTCTGGGCCAGGTCGTGTCCGGGCCGGGTCCGTGCTTCTTTTAAAAAACAATAGAAAAAAATTTAAAAAAAAAATAGAAAAGGAGGGTCATCGACCCGGGCCGGATCATGAAATGGATGACCCTTAAACGACCCGTCTGAAATCCGGTCCGGTCCTGGACCCGTGGTCAACGGGTTTGACCGGGCCGGGTCGGCGGGCCGGTTGACCCGGTGGCCATGTCTAGTTATAATGATAATTACAGTGTGATAGCTTTCTTTAATGATATTAGAACGCTACCTGACTGCAAAGACAAAAAGTAAGAGAGAGACGATAAGAATCGTTTATTCTTTTCCAATTGTCAAACCATAACCCTCTCTTCTTATCTCCCGAATAATTCACATCGGGACAACTTCATTTTCAACCTAGCCAAACTCTAGATTTGCGGTGCCACCACCACCACCTCATCAACCCTCCACCATCACCGCAGCCACCGCAAAGAGATGGTGTCTCACGCCATCCGGATCAGATCACACCCACTGTCGCCATCGTGAAGGATTCAACCCATCCACCTCTTATTGTCTGGAGCGCAACCAGGTAAGAGTGCCCGAAGAAACATGCGACGATCATGGGGACCCACGTCGTGGACGAGTGCTGGGAATTCATGATCGGCGATAACGAGAGCAGTCCCTAGGCGCTCCATTGTGTTACCTGCGACAGCCACCGCAACTCACCAAAAATATCTCAATGGCAAGCATACCGACCACCACTATCACCACCACTCCGACACCAACACCAATACCAGCAGCAGCAGCCACCTCCGGAATCTATCCTCGACGCAACCACACATGTGCTTGCTGAAGAAGAGACGATAAACAAATCAGACGGCGGGTAATCATAGTTACTTGTGGTTTAATTTTTAGTTTTGTTTTAAAATTTTTCATTTTATTTATCTCGAAAAAAATGTTGATTTATTTTAATGGCCCAAAAAGCAAACCAGACATTTTTGGGAACAAGGATGGATAATGTACATAAGTCTTTTACTTAGGAATTAAACGAAAGAACACACTTTTGGCAGAGTCGACCCCATTTTTTACTGAAATGAAATCAATGCAGAAGGCTGGGAAGCGACATCGTACGTATGCCACATCGTATTTTTTTGGCACCAAATCCCACTCAGTGTTCTAAAAAGCACATAACATAATGCATCGTATTTTGGTCTTTATATTGCCTAACGTAAATAGCGTTGCGTGTTGCTTAATCTATTTGGGTATAAGAAATTATTTTTATACAAATATTATATGTATATTTACATATAATAAAATTGGATGATTGATTCAAAAAAATTATCATAAAGGCTCGTTAATAATAATAATCAACAAGCCGTACTTAGACTCGTACCTTTGAAAGTCCTAAGGGGATGATTGCTAAGGAGCAAAGTTGTGAAAACCGGACCGGCCAAGCTACTGGTTCAATGATTCACTGGTCCGACCAGTGGTTGAACCGATATTTTATTATATTTTTAAACATATATAATATTTTTTATTTAATAAAATTTTTATATAAAATTTTGCTAATTTAATATTAAGTCATTTTGAAACAATTAAATAATTAAACTAACTAATAATAACTTACATATATTTGTTACATGTAAATATATATGTTTATTTATATTAAAAGATTTTTAAATATATTAAAACATATTTTAAAATTGGATCGATTTTTGGCATGTTTTGACTGCTTCAACCAATTGTTGATCGATTTGCTGGTAACCAGTTCATTGCAGCTAACTAACCGGTCGACTGCATGTCTTATCAATTTTAATAATTACATTTTAAATATTATTTAATTAAATATCTCTCATTTTATTCAATAATTTTTATTTAAAATAACTTATTTTAATTTTAACTCATGATCTAATTTTAATTTTAATATAAAGTTAACCAATTATCTTACCATTTACCCCTAAAAATTAAAAGTTGTTATAAATATATGAATATGGACATTACTAATATACAAATTGCTCATGATAAAATCATGATAGTAGGCTCCGATGGAGCTTTACTTACTCTTCCTAAGGGTACCGAATTAATAATTAATGTTGCGCTTTTGTACCCTGAAACACAAAGAACACTCCTTAGTTTTAAAGATATTCGATCAAATGGTTTTCATCTTGAAACTAAGACTCAAAATAATATAGAGTATCTTTTTATGACTTTTTCACAAGGAAGTCAAAAGAAAATTGTAGAAGAACTTCCATCTTTCTCTTTAGGCTTGTACCATACTTACATTCGACCTTCTATTAGTCATGTTGGATTGAGCGTAAAATTTAAATACCCAATAATTTGCAATATTTTAGCAAATAATTTGTCAGATGCATTTACTGATCATAAAGGAGTGACCAAATCACATATACCTTCTATAAATGCACCACAACGAGTGGAAGTCCCCATGAAATCCAATATTCCTACAGATGTTCCACGCTAGAAGCGTGGTAGACTCGTTGGTGCAAATCCGCAGTAAACGAAATCTAATAAGAATATTGAATCACTCCCAAAATCTCCAGAAGAGAATTGCCCAGAAGCGAAAATCCTAGTCTAAATGCACGTCCAACAAATAATAAAAATACTAAGATTGCGGAACATCCAGATCAAAATATATTGGGAAATGATCAAGATCTGGTTGATGGAAATATTTAAGTAGCTACAAATTTCAATGATACATAAGAAACTTATAATAGAAGTAACACAGACGTCGACGACACATTTGCCTCTGTAGTTGCCTTTACCATCTCTAATAATCTGGATCCACAACCTAAATCAATTGCAGAGTGCCGGAAGCACTCCGATTAGAAAAGATGGAAAGAGACAATTGAGGCCGAACTAGACTCGCTAAATAAACGAAAAGTTTTTGGCTCTATTACTCGTACACCTCAAAGTATTATCCCAATAGGATATAAATGGGTGTTCGTACGAAAGAGAAATGAAAACAATGATGTGGTAAGATACAAAACGAGATTAGTTGCTCAAGGGTTTTCGCATAGACCCGTATTGATTTTGGCATATTCTCCTGTAATGGATTGAATAACGTTCCGCTATTTGATATCTCTGGCAGTAACTATGAATTTAGATATGCAGTTAATGGATGTCGTGACCGCATATTTATATGGGTCATTAGACACTAATATATATATATATATATATATATATATATATGAAAATCCCAGAAGGATTAAAGGTTCTCGAAATAAGGGAAAATAAAACACGCAACCTGGATATCATTAAATTACAAAAGTTATTATATGGCTTAAAGCAGTCGGGTAGAATGTGGTACAACCAACTGAGTGAGTTTCTGTTGAAAAATAATTATGTGAATAACGATGTGTGTCCCTGTGTGTTTATAAAGAAGTCATCGAATGGTTTTTGTATCATTTCAATATATGTTGATGACATAAATATAATTGGCACACGAGAGAAGCTTGACAAAGCTAGCTCATGCCTAAAGACGAAGTTTGAAACGAAGATTTGGGTAAAACCAAGTATTGCCTCGGCCTGCAAATCGAGCATCTCCCTGAAGAAATTCTTGTACACCAGTCAACCTACTTGAAGAAGGTTTTAGAAAAATTCTACATGGATAAATTTCATCCACTTAGCACACCAATGGTTGTCCGATCCTTTGAAGTGGATAAGGATCCATTTAGACCTAAAAAAATTTAGGACTAGAAGTTCCTTACTTGAGCGCCATTGGCGCGTTACTTTATCTTGCAAATTGCACCAGACCTGATATTGCATTTGCAGTAAACTTGCTAGCAAGGTTTAGTGCTTCTCCTACGAGGAGACACTAGAATGATATTAAACATATTTTGGTATCTTCAAGGTTCACAAGATCATAGTTTACTTTATAAAAATAACCAAGATATGACATTGGTGGGATATTCAGATGCTGGCTATATGTCTGATCCCCATAATGCCAGATCTCAGACTGGTTATGTGTTACTCTGTGGTGGTACTGCAATCTCTTTGAAGTTGGTCAATCAGTCCATGGTTACTACATCTTCAAACCACTCAGAGATAATTGCTTTCAGGGGCGGAGCCTTATAGGAGGCCCACACTGGAAAAAAATACTATCTCATATACCCTACTCAAAAAATAGTTTAATGCTCAATTAATAAAATAAAATAAATAAAAAAACAATAGCAACACAAAGTGGGAAAAAAAGTGATAATGAGAAAAAAAAAAATCACTGTTCTTGTTTATTTTGGTGAATGTAAATCTAGTCATTTCTTTTATTAGATTTGATATAAAAATTAAAAATTTAAACTTGTAATTAATTGAATGTTGTTTCTTAAAAGACTATTAACATATTTAAATTTGTGTGTGACTGATAACTTGTAGTACTTTTAAAAGTTTGATATATTAGATAAAGCATTTTATATTTTATAATTTATTTTTTATATCCAATTATGGAGAAATATTTTTATAAATAGTCTTGACAAAAAAGTACATGTGAAAATATTTCAAAATTAGCTACTTTTATTCCAAATATGCTTGAGGTGAATTATAATATCGTTCGGTTGAACGAAACTGTAAATACCTTATTGTAGACTCATATCAAGCTATGAAAACTCATAGCGTAGGTCAACTAAACGGTATTCCGATAGCAATTTTTATGAATATCTATTTTGTTTTATACTTCATTATGATGTATTATATTTGTTTTCTATAAGCAAATAGGCCCCCACTCATATTATGAGCTAGATCCGTCCCTGATTGCTTTATACGAGACTTCACGAGAATGTGTATGGTTAAGATCTTTAATCCAACATATTTGTGGGTCATGTGGAATTACAAATGATATAACCCCCACTGTCCTTCACGAAGACAATGCGGTCTGTGTTTACAAATGAGTAGTGGATATGTCAAAGGAAGCATGACAAAACACATTACTGCAAAATTCTTTTACACTCACAAGCTCCAGAAAAAAGCGATGAGGTTATTGTGCAAAAGGTACGATCTAGCGAGAATTTAACAAATCTATTCACCAAATTCCTTCTTACATCTACTTTTGAAAAATACATTTATGGTATTGGTATGAGTAAACTGGGAAGAATAATGTCTTCAGGGGAGGGACAAACTCAAAATAATCCCGAAAATTAGGTCCTGAAGACCAAGTGTTGTATTCTTTTTTCCTTAACTAAGTTTTTCCTATTGAGTTTATTAGTTAAAGGTTTTTAATGAGGCAACTAGTAAAACACGTGAATTTTATAAATTATGTACTTTTTTTTCTTGACTAATGTATTCTTTTTTCTTTGATTAATTTTTTTTCTCTCTAAATTAATATTAATATATATGAATATAGACATTATTAATATTCAAATTGGGCCTGAAGCCCATTAATTAAGAAAATTAAATTTTAGGTCTTCTAAATCCTACAATAGGTGATATAACCGATGAACGAAACACTTTTATGCTCCTCTTTTCTCTCAACTGCGCATCTACGCCAGCGATTTTATAATACTCATTCTTGCAAATAGCAAAAGGCCAAAAAACTGCTCACTGAAAAACTTCTATGTGCAAAACACCCAACAGAGTCGAGTCCCTGTTACTTCTTCTCCACAAACACACAACCACACACAAGCGGGCCGATCACCGCAAACATGTTGCTGGAGCTCCCTCGGCTAACCAACTCTCTACGGCTCCCTTTCGATGCCGACCAAGCGTATCTCAACCGGAAATCCTTACTCCAGAACCTCAATCGCCGGAGGTATGTATACGCCTGCGTAAATGCTGGTCGAAAAAAAAAAAAGAGATAGTTTTACTTTTGCGAAGTGATTTGTTATTGATGCTCGATTGACCTTTCAATTCCGTTTGGTGCATCAGCTCTCCAGCTGCGTTCGGAGAATCTGAGCTCGCTCGTACGATCATCCATCGATGGGAAGAAGGTGCTGGGACACTCTATACATTGTAATTGGTGTTTTAAAATATATTTGGTTTTTCTAGTTTAGATGAATCTATATGAAAGTATTGTTTGAATGTGTGTTTATTCTGTGCGTGTGTGCGTGTAATGTCTCCTTGTATCAGTTCTTTGTCTGACTTGTGCAGCTTCCATGGAGGTGCGACAGCTGTACAAGCAGTTTATTGCTGCGGTTGTTGAGCTGATTGGTGGTGAGGTGATGTCAGAGGAGTTCCAGGAACTGGCGCTGAACGTTTATCAGCTATTTACTGGATCTGAAGAGGATGAGGTTGAACAGAGAGTTTTGGCAAATAAGTAAGCACATCTATGCTCTGTTGATATGTTGAGTCCAAACTTACTTTAGAAAGAATTTGCTAAGGATTACGTTTGTGGCTTTTATTTTTACCCGAGTAAGATCAGAGATGGTTTTGATAAATGGTTTTAGAATTTTAAGTTTAATTGTTTCTTGGACCCACTTGATATTGTTGGTAGTACTTTGATAATAATACCTAATTTTGTTTGATTTTCATTTTCCTTTAGGTTTGAGTTGCAAAAACTAATTGGACATACTGTTCCGGAAGCAAATATGTTGAAAGTTGCATCACTAGTAGAGAGGCTTTCTGGTTTACAGAACACTGAGTATAGAAATAGCAATTCAATGGAAATGGTGAGTGGAGATGGCAAGGATTTGGAATTTGGAGCAGACCTTGTATTCCAACATCCAGCTCGCTTTTTGGTTGATATTTCTCCAGAGGATGCAGAGATTTTGATGGAGGAAACTAGCACATCATCTTCCAATCACGGGGGATGGTCTGATTATGGCCACTCTACAAATTTGCCTCCTGTTGGTGAAGGTAACTTTGACCTAGAGTGGTTGCAAAATGCGTGTGACAAAATTGTCAGGGCAAGTACTTCACAACTGCCCCGAGATGAACTAGCAATGGCCATTTGCCGAATTCTCGACTCAGAGAAACCTGGTGATGAGGTACACGAATTATAGTGATAATGCTTTTGTTCTCATCTCTAAGCTCTGTATATTTGCTTTTCTAACTTACGAGTGACCAAGGTCTTCAAATTATGGTTTAATATCATAGATAGCTGGAGATTTGCTGGATCTTGTTGGTGACAGCTCCTTTGAAACCGTGCAAGACCTCATCATGGTATAGATAATGTTAATTCATGTTGTGGTGCTTGTTTATTGACTCAATCCTACTTTATAGTAATTCACTTACTATAAATGATAAAGGACAGCTAATAAAGGACATTTAGTAATTCATGAAGTTTGCTTGAAACAAATGTCCTTTATTAGCTGTTTTCTNATGCCATCAGCACAGAAAGGACCTTGTTGAGAGTATCCATCATGGACTGTTGGTACTCAAGACTGATAAGTCGACTTCAAATACACAAACAAGGATCCCAAGTTATGCTACTCAGGTAACCAAGTGGAATTTCTCTCTTTCTTTCTTTTCTTTTTAAACAAACTTTATATAAAATCTTTTAGCTGCTTGACTATTGAATCTCATACGACACGTGGAAATTCTGTATTCGTTGATTATCTGAGAATAAGATCAATTTCAACATAAAAAGTTGCAGCAGATTTCCTGTGTGTGTTGTCTATTTGTTCATGTTTTGTTAAGCTTTAATCTGTTTTAAGTTTTGCATTTGATATAAAGTTTCTTGATTTAGGTAACCGTTCAAACAGAATCTGAACGGCAAATTGATAAACTTCGCCGCAAGGAGGAGAAAAAGCATAGGCGTGGAACAGATCACGGGATCGAGAATGATCTGTCATCCTTTTCTTTCAGTTCCTTACTACAAGCTAGTGAGAAGAAAAATTTACTTGATGATCTTGTTGGGCATGGTGATGGGACTCAGATTGCTGTCACAGCGCTTCCGCAGGGCACCTTGAGGAAGCATTACAAGGGATATGAAGAAGTCACTATTCCTCCTACACCAACTGCACCAATGAAACCTGGGGAAAAGCTGGTATGTATAATATGTATTGCAGAATTATATTTTCACTAGAAGGGTAACATGTTCTACTTTGTGGTAATATGGTAAATATCATTTCATGTTTGTTTATTTTGCTTATCCTGTTACACAGGCTCATCTTTACTTCATGTTTAATGATTGCACTGTCGCTGTGAATCTGCATATATAGTTGGCACATTCTCAATGAACTACTCACTTCTTACACGTAGTCCATGTGCCAAATATATATCTGTTGGATTGTGTTTATGCGTTTCTCCTTTTGTATATCTTTAATAACATCTGCATGTCATGCACTAAATCATCATTCTGCATTATCATTTATTATCATTAACATGAGTTGAAACCTTGCTGTTTTCAATCAGAGTTTGCTTGTTTTCTAGGTTCCGTGCTTAAAAGCCTAGTCTATCATAACGAGGACTTTTTTCATCCGAAAACAGTGACATTTTTTTATCAATATTTTTACACTTTGGAAGTTCCATTTTCATATTTTGGACTTACAGATCTGATTTTGTTGTTTGTTTGATGATAGATTGAAATAAAGGAGCTGGATGACATTGCACAAGCTGCTTTCCATGGTTACAAGTCTTTAAACCGGATACAGAGCAGAATATTCCAGACAACTTACTACACTAATGAAAATATTCTGGTGAACAAAAATCATATTTTAAGTTTTTTGTTTAGGTTCCAGGAGAATAAATCCTTTGTTACTTGGAAGCGATATTTATTTGCTTGCAGGTATGTGCGCCAACTGGGGCGGGGAAAACAAATATTGCAATGATTTCTATTCTACACGAGGTGTGCACAAATGCCTCATTTCCCTTGTGGTACATATGCCTGTGTGCTGTTATGAATGGCATATTCATCAATTAAATTTCTATGTAGTTAAGATGGAAGGAAATAGGGCGAGAAAAATGCATGGCGGATGCTAGTAAAGCATCTACTGTTTATGCTGCACAAATTGATTCAGATGTTGAAGCAGTATATAAATTATTCAAAAGAGGCAATACATTGTTTGATATATCTGGAAGATCTGAAATATGATTAATGTAGAGGCCTCACAGGCACTTACTGGTCTCTAGCTGCATATATAAATTTGAACCAGTCTTGCGACACCCTCAAGACTCGAGATAATTTCCATTGAAGCAATATTATGTAGCATAAATTAGATTCTTAATTTATATCTGGATTAACTTTTCAATGTTTTATTTTCTCATCTAAAAAATTACACATATTTTTACAAATATATTGCAGGACGAGGGGGAAAAAGACTATAGGCTAGACATCTCATGTGGTTCCTTATGCATATATGAAGAAATTCTTCTACCTTTGTTCTCTTGTGCATCTGATTATGATACTATACGTTCTTTGTACTTGATGCATTTGGTGAAGTGTAACAAGCTTCCACAACTTAAGTACTCGCATAATTAACACTAATTTCAAAAATTTCTGTTCAATTGATTCCATCAGATCGGACAACATTTCAGAGATGGTTATCTACACAAAGAAGAATTCAAAATTGTTTATGTTGCACCGATGAAGGTAAATCAGTTCATCTTATAACCAAATTCTTTTATGAATTGCTAATATTTGCTCAATCCTTTCTAGGCTTTAGCTGCGGAAGTCACTTCAACCTTCAGCCATCGGTTATCTCCTTTAAACGTAACTGTGAGAGAGCTCACTGGGGATATGCAACTCTCTAGGAATGAACTTGAAGAAACTCAGGTTATCTGCTTCACATGTGACTGTTGGTTTTTATTCAATCATTTCTTCGGTTGGATACAACTTACGAATGTTGCATAGTTGTTGGAAAACCTATTTGTAGTCTGGACTTTAAGCTAACTTGAATTTCCATGTTCAGATGATTGTAACAACTCCTGAAAAGTGGGATGTCATTACTCGTAAAAGCAGTGATATGTCACTCTCCATGCTAGTGAAGCTCCTAATCATTGATGAAGTGCATTTATTGAATGATGATCGAGGTGCAGTAATAGAAGCATTAGTTGCTCGCACTCTTCGTCAGGTGTGTATGGCATGGTATATTAGTTTAAATTTGTTAATATATGCAAACTATAATTGGTATGTTCAGTTATATTATGCTAGTGAAAACAAGCTCAGTGAGTTCGGTAGACATTCTCTCATATTTCAGGAAGAGACTTTTCCCTTTTTGAGAAACTTAAAAGTTAATAAAACACAAAGTCAAATAAATAATATTTTGTCTACCATGTCTAATTACTGATGGTGTTATGCTTACTGTGGTACAGAAGTCACAATTATACTTTCAAATTAGTTAATGATCTATTGATCTTCTTTTCCCTTTGTAATTTTTGAGGGTTTCTTGACATTATTCAATGCTGTAACATGTATGGGACCTAGTCTTTTCCCCTCTTGAATATATTACGTGTTTTAGTTTCTACACTATCTTCAACATACGATGCACATCCTTCAGACTTCAGAGTGGTTATGTTTTGAACCTTTAAAATGAAATGAATTATCCACTGGCTATTTTTGGAGACAGTTGACATTTACTCGATCATTCTGGAAAACCCTGGCTTTCTTGTTGGTTTGCTTGCTTAAATATTTCATTCGTGAATTTGCTTACCCTGCATCCTTGTATTGACTCTTGATGCAATGAACTCAGTTATAAATGGTATTATATCCATCTTAGTTTACTCTGGTTCAGAGTTTCAAAGTGGATTTCTTGCCTTATATTTAGTGGTTGGGGGAACTTGGCAAAGGATTTTAATAATGAATTCTTATAGCATGATTAGTTTGGTTCGCTGGTTCTATTTCTGGAAGAATATTGTGAAAAGTATTTGAAAAATGAGAATAAATTATGAAAGCAGAATTGGATATTAAGTTGATAATTTGAGTTGATTTGGTGACATCCTTCAGTGTAATAATAAATGGATGTGATTGTTGGTTTAAAAATTGAAGAGTGATATCGCAGTGTGATGATGATAGATGAGTGAATATTTTCAACAGCATAGTATTTTGATGTGATAGATCCATCGAAAGTGAGACGAATTAGGTGTACTTTTCAAAATTTTCAGAAGAAATCACATGCCATGGAAAAATTTGCAGAAAAACTTTTGCAGGCAATTTTTATGAGCATCTACAGCCTAATTATATCCGGCTTCTAGAAGAGTTAGAAGACTAATATATCAAGTTATCAGCAAAGTAACTGAACGGAAATATTCCCTTTATTTGCTCTTTATTTTATCAGAAGCAGCGTTAGTTTTCATTCTTAAATTGCTATTTGAGTTGCTTTATAACACTTTCATGTTTTATACGTGTGTGTGTGTGTGTGTGTGTGTGTTTCATGCAGGTCGAATCTACTCAAAGTATGATACGTATAGTTGGCCTTTCTGCTACTTTGCCCAACTACTTGGAGGTAGCATTCTTCAGCCTGCTGAAATCTCTGTTTGAAGGAATTACCATTTGGTTAAAGTTCATTTTGACTATCATTTATTTGTGTGTGCTTCCTGACGTTTATAGATGTTTATACTATTCGAAAACTAGGTGGCACAATTTCTGAGGGTAAATCCAGAAACAGGCCTATTCTTCTTTGATTCAAGCTATCGCCCTGTACCTCTTGAGCAGCAGTACATTGGGATCTCTGAACATAACTTTCTAGCTCGTAATGACTTGATGAATGATATATGCTACAATAAGGTTGTATTTATTTCTTGAATTCTGCGCTGCTATGTGATTTCTGCTAGAAGTTTTAACATTAGTGTTGTAAATTCCTTGGCACAGGTAGTGGATTCATTACGGCGAGGACATCAAGTCATGGTTTTTGTTCATTCACGGAAAGACACAGGGAAAACAGCTGACAAACTGGTAATGTTTTGCAACGTTGTTTATAAGCTTCATTGGATTTAGTCAATGAAACAATTAGATCTTCTTTCATTATTTTTTGGTCCAATTAAAGCATATCCAATCGCATCCAAGTCATAGCAGAAAAAGCTGCCTGAATCCAAGATGAATACCTGAATACTCATCCGATAAAATATGATCCATTTAATTTTATATCCTAGAAATAATAGAAATGCTCAAAGCCAAAGGAGATTGTTGGATCCATTTAATTTGATAGTGGTTCCCAGAATGGGTTTATGATCTGAAGACCATTGGAGAACAAGTTCAGAATCACAACTCTGGGCAGTAGTCATTGAATTCGAGCAAAAAATGCAAGAATTGTTAGTAATAGTGGTGTTCAGATGGAGTAGTTGATGCTGATTAGGGTTCACAACAGTTGGTGTAACGTCATGCCCAGTTGATGGCGGTGTCTAGTTCAAGCAGTGATGAGAATCTTAAATGCTCTAATACCTTGTAAAATACAAAGAGATGATAGTTTCTATGTGTAATTTAAGTACATAGAACTCTTACCAGAGGGGATACAGGCTAGGTTATAATATCTGCCAAAACCCAAGAAAACAAAATATCGTCCTACCATACACAGAAGATTCTAATATACTTGAATCAGGAGGATGATATGGTTATATACAGGAAAACGAATATACGTATAGACACACACAAATACATAATAAATCTTCAACATCGATGGTAATTTTATTATAACATGGATAATTTTGAAAACTAAATTAAATTTATATACTTCACTATTTTAGATTATTTGATACCTTTATTGTTGGAATGGAAGATGGACTTTTGAAGTTAAAATAGTTATTAATTATTATTTTAGGTATTGAAAATAATTTTATTAGAAAGTGTTAGTAATAAAAAGCCATATGGAGGAGTCTAGGTCAAGTGTCAGTGGGCTTCTCTGTATAGCTTAATTTATGTATTATTCTTGATGTATTCTGGGTGTTATTTGCAGCTAGTTGTATTGGCTATAAATTTATGTTAGTGTCTGCTTTCTTAGGATTAGATGCCATTGGTAGTGTCATGTTTTGGTTGTAATTGGCTTGGCTAGGCAGATATGGTTTTCTGTCCTCTCAGGGTCTGCGGATTGGGGTTCTTGCCCTATGTACATATTTTTCTATGGTATGAGAAAATCTTTCTGCCGTTTGNCCTTGGAAATTTAGGAGATATTAGGAAATATCCTTAGTGTTATTGTGTTTTTTATGGTGTTTATATGTCATACTTAGGCAATGAATTTATGAACTATGTTAGTTAAGTAAGTATAATTAATGTCAACTGTTAATTTATATGGAAATTTGGAGTATTGGATCAGACATGTGAGCCAGTGTG
Source organism: Striga asiatica (assembly GCA_008636005.1). NCBI lineage: Eukaryota > Viridiplantae > Streptophyta > Magnoliopsida > Lamiales > Orobanchaceae > Striga > Striga asiatica. Next base: position 3,449,276 of record BKCP01010514.1, on the reverse strand, counting down.
ATTGAGAAATATTAGAAGCACCAAAGGCTGCCACTTGTGAGCCTTGCATCTTAGAAGAGACATACTCTAAAGTCTTAATAGTATGTAGCGATTGATTTAAATGTCCGATGCAACTGCCACCACCAACTTTAAGGGAAACTTTAATGATGCATGTAAACATAACAGGGAACAGATGTATCGCTCATGTATGTTTGAATATTTCTTTGCCATATTATCTGAAAAAAGGCGTGAAATTCACAGGTTGAGATTGCCAGAAGACATGAGGACTACGATCTCTTCACCAATGCTTCACATCCTCAGTTTGACCTTATAAAGGCAGGGAATTTGTTGATAAGTTTTCTGTGACACCTCCCTTTGCTGACATCTTTGCTTCTCTTCAAATACTCATCCTCTTTCCATTTATTCATCTACTCAGAAGGAAGTTCTGAAGTCCAGAAATAAGGAACTGGTCCAACTGTTTGAATATGCTGTTGGTATCCATCATGCTGGGATGTTACGGGCAGACAGAGGCCTGACTGAAAGACTTTTCTCCGAGGGACTTTTAAGGGTATTATAACTCTTCTCAACTCATATAATTGAGTATTTTAACATATTTTCCTCTGAAAGATGCTTCCTTTCTTTCTAGGTACTCGTTTGCACAGCGACTCTAGCATGGGGAGTAAATCTTCCTGCTCACACTGTGGTGATTAAGGTTGTTCTACATTAAAATTTGAATATTACCCTTTTGATAATGCATCTCTTGCGTGTACGGATTTGCATTTTCAACTCTTAAAATGCTTTTTTTTTTTAAGTTCCTTCTGGATCTATCTCTGCCTCTCATTTTCTGGTTTTCTTTAAGTTAATGCTTTGGTCCACGGTAATCCTTTTCCAACCCTCACATCAGTGACAAATTGAATGTTACATTACAATAATTACGATGGAGCATATCTGAATCTTGTTGGGTTTTAATTCACAAAGATAAGATTTCAGGTCTTTCGTAGTGTCTGAAATTGTTAGAGATTGTATTTTTGTGCTGTACTTGCTCTGTTTTTCTTGTAACATCCCTATGTTCGTCCTCGCTTCATTTTTATTCTCCCATGTTAGACTGTCTTTGGAAGTTATAATTCCCCATAAAGCAGAAAGCATTCAATCACTTCTTCTGGAGTTGGAAATGTTGTTGTGTTGCTGCAGTTGTAAGTACAATGACCAGGCTGGTAATGTTGCTTATGCTTTTTTCATCAGGGAACTCAAATATATGACCCAAAAGCTGGTGGGTGGCGAGATTTGGGCATGCTTGACGTAATGCAGGTGTGAGTCAACCTTATTCTCTCTCTCTCTCTCTCTCTCTCTCTCTTTCTCTCTCTGTTTCATGTCCTTCTGAGTTTAATAGATTTTCTGTAGATATTCGGTCGTGCTGGAAGACCCCAGTTTGATAAAAGTGGCGAAGGCATCATAATAACCTCTCATGACAAATTAGCATATTATTTGCGTCTTTTAACCAGTCAACTTCCAATTGAGAGTCAGGTAAATTCTTACTTGTCTATTATCTTCAAAATTGTGATTGTTAGCTTATATTCTGGATTTAAAACCTTTAAGCTAGTTCTGAAATTCATTAACATTCCTAAAGGCACGTTGTCTGTGTTTGAACAAACAGAAGATTCCTGGAAATTTTGATAACTCTCCAAATAGAAGTTTTCCTGGCTTAGAACTTTGTTGGAACCATGAGATCTGAATTATTAGTTATGGTTAGTGGCATTTTCCATATTCATGTTTACTGTAATTTGCAGTTTATAAACTCCTTGAAAGATAATCTAAATGCTGAGGTAGCACTGGGAACTGTGACAAATGTTAAGGAAGCTTGTGCTTGGCTGGGATACACGTATCTTTTCATAAGGATGAAAATGAATCCACTGGCATATGGTATTGGATGGGATGAGGTACTTCCATGTTTCAACCTCTTTTATTATAGTCAACATACTACTCTGCTGCCTATCTCATTTTTATTTCATGAATTATATGTTTTCATCTCTATTCAGTTTCCTTCGTCTGTGACAGAAATTAAGAAATTCATTTAGTGGATGTGCTTTTTGTTGCTCAGTTGAAAAGATGTAGTCGTAGTCAGTCCAATATGTCATAACTGTAGTCACTAGGCATGCATCTCATTTTGGAATCATCTTATGGGGATTCGTACTGAAGTTTGCTTCATTGAACCCCTAAAAGTATCGCCATAATCAATTAATTTTCAGAGAACCGCATGATATCCTAATATGTGAGGCTGACTTGACTCTGATCTTGTCTTTGAGGGCCATCATACTCAAGTTTTACTTCAGAAACTCCTCTCCTCTGTGTATGTCTCTGGTTAACTAAGTTATTGTAATGTGGCAGGTCATCGCAGATCCTTCATTGAGTCTGAAACAAAGAGCTCTGGTTTCAGATGCTGCACGTGCTCTGGACAAGGCAAAGATGATGCGCTTCGATGAGAAAAGTGGAAACTTTTATTGCACTGAGCTTGGTCGTATTGCTAGCCACTTTTACATTCAGTACTCCAGTGTTGAAACCTATAATGAGCTTTTGAGACGCCATATGAGTGATACGGAGGTAATGGACTATAAGAGTTGGGTGTTTTTTATTTATTTTTGTTGTCCTACCAGGAGATGAATTATGTTGATCTGGTTTCTTTATTACTTATTATTCTATAGTTTGTAAATATTGATTCATTACATCTGTACTTCCTGTGTTCAAAATATTCCAAGTTTATGCACTTTATGCCTTTCGCTTCCAAGACTGAAATCTGTTTGCTTATAATATATTTTACACGATGCCGGTAGTCAAGACAGCATATATAACAGTGGATCCTGGAGCCAAAATGAATGTCTGTACTAAGAGCATATGCACTTTTATAGCTTCTACACGTCTGAGTGCTCACTGAAAAGAAATTTGGGAGGGAACTACTTGTGAAAACCAAGTGCCTGACCTCTAAGTATATGCTTGAAAGTAACATTCATCTAAAGATGGCAGACATGCAAACAGGGTGAATATATTCATCTATGAATGTCATTCGCTGACATTTTTTTATTTGGACCATTTTTTTCCTTGAAAATGTGACATATCATTAATTCTTATATATAGTAATGGGGTTCATTCAATATAAATGTTTGATTATGGATTGCACTCCAACAATTATAGGTATGCCGGAAAACTTTTAGAGTTTCTGTTCCCTGAGTAGGCGATTTTTTTTTCTTTTTTTTTTTCTTTTTATTGAACAATTGTCAGAATCTTTTACCATTTGAAGTAAAGCATTTTTTGTGTTCTTTTTCTTTTATCTTTATACATTTGGTTATCTTTTCACATCTAGGGAAGAGAATGTCTGAATGTCTTATCAGATCTTGATCTGTGCTTCAAGTTATGGATTTGTAATGCTCCTTCGGATGTTTCAGTCGAATGATAAACATCCACGCGTATGGTTTAGAATTTCAAATTACATAGAAGCCTAATAACGAGAAATGTTTTGGTTTGTCATGTTTTGCACGTACTGCATCTTTACTTTCCACTGATAGGTTGATGTTGGCAAAGAAATGTTTAGGTTGTTCATGTTTTGCACGTCCAACATCTTTACGTTCTATTGATGTTGGCAGTGAATCTCAGTGAACGGACTTCTTAGAGGATATTAAGTATATAATTTCCTGTGGACCACTGGTCCATCTTTCTATTCTTGTAGGTAATTGACATGGTTGCACATTCTTCGGAATTCGAAAATATTGTCCTCAGAGACGAAGAACAAAATGAGCTAGAAATGTTGGCTCGCAAATGTCCTCTGGAAATTAAGGGTGGTCCGTCAAATAAACATGGAAAAGTGTCGATACTTATCCAGGTCAATGGTTATTACTTCCTAGAAAGTTGGTTGTGTTAGTTTTAAGGGAAAGTCATCCTTGTCTTACATTTATGTATTAAATTTGTTTTACAGATGTACATATCCAGGGGCTCAATTGATACTTTTTCACTAATTTCTGATGCATCATATATTAGTTCAAGCTTGGCTCGCATTATGAGAGCCTTGTTTGAGATTTGTTTGCGGAGAGGGTGGAGTGAGATGTCATCTTTTATGCTGGAGTACTGTAAGGCCGTGGATCGTCAAATTTGGCCCCACCAACATCCACTCAGACAGTTTGATAGAGAAATTTCAGCAGAAGTTCGGACATAAAACTTCTTTCCATTTTGGGGCATTTTAAATCATATATTTCTAAAAGAGCCATATGTTCTTATTTTTCAGATACTGAGGAAGCTTGAAGAAAGAGGAGTGGACTTAGATCGTCTATATGAGATGGAGGAAAAAGAAATTGGATCGTTAATTCGATATGCACCTGGAGGAAAGGTATCTCTTCTATTTCACTGCTGTTATAGGACTTGGAAAAAAATTCCTTTCTCTGTGATATGCTACACACAATGTGGCCTGATTTCTTCTTAATTGAAGGTGGTCAAGCAATACATGGGATATTTTCCAATGGTACAGTTATTTGCTACAGTAAGCCCAATCACTAGAACTGTTTTAAAGGTACCGGCAATGTGTGAAACTCTCTCTCTCTCTCGATTTTTTTTTCCCTTTAGATGTTACATATTTTGCAATTCTAATTCTCGCTAAAAAAAGATCATGGATTTGTCTTAGGTGGATTTGACTATTACACCTGAGTTCGTCTGGAAGGACCGGTTTCATGGTACTGTGCAGCGCTGGTGGATTTTAGTTGAGGTGCTTCCTTGCCAGTTTGTTATTTATATTTTGCAAGATTGTGATGTTGAAAGGCCCTTTTCTCCAATTTCTATGGATTGGCAGTATTCTGATGGCTACTAGGTTTTAGGCATTTTGAAAGCTATTTATTGGGAAGTGACAAGAAAATAAGGTCAAACTTCCTTGATGAATCCTCAAGTGCACTAACCTGATAATTGAGAGATGCTAGTTTTGGGACAGAACATGATGCTATTTATAAAATGAGTCTTCTGGACCTTAAATAGTTAGTCTCCTTTGCCTTGAATTTGCAAATACTTTGATGTTGCTATTTTTAATTTTGCAAAAATCAAAATATACTGATTGGCCTTTGCCCGAACAGAAAAGTGAACAAATTATTCTAGTTAATTCTTAATTCCATGGTCTTATGTAGACATTCTAGAGGTTTGAATTGATGCCAAGAAACTAAAAGAATTAATGCCAAGCTCATGTTTCACATTGTCAGAAGACATTCTTAGAATGATTTATTTGTTTGTACTCCATGAGTTATATGCACATCAATATGTCATATGCACTGTGTTCACTAGGGATATGCTGAGAGACTGAATAGAAATATGCAGGCTGTGATTGCTGGGCCTCTATTTTCATTCACTTTTAATTGTACTGAGGATGATGTGAAATTGTTCCTTACTTCCTTTGACAGTTGAACACTATATATATAGGATGTGTCGTTCTTTTATTGGGAGAGACATGATTTGTAATTGTGATAATTGTAACTTACAATGTTTGCATTTGGTAAAGTGGTGATTGGATGAAAGAATTATGAATAAATTTAAGAACATTACTTGGAAGTATTTTTATTTGCTAAGTACGTCCATAAATAGTTAAAACTGTTTTTTACAAACAAATGTATATACAAATAAGCTCGTATTTATACATCGTGTATTTATGCAAAAGACTATTATAATTTAATCTTGTTGGTTAATTAGTGATTCTTTTTTAAAATTGATTAGGTTCAGTTTACAATATAATTGTGCTTAGAGATATATACTTGAACAATTTCAGGCACAAATTATTTTGGCATCTTTAGAAATCCATAGCATAATAGGCGAGTAATGAGAAAGGTTATGTACAAATTGATGCTTGTTACATAAGCTTATTACTCTACAACTGATGCAAAAAGTACTGTTCGGCTACTGGCCACTTATTAATACGGTGATGTTCATTTGCAACATTTGTCGAATGTTTAAGTTGTTACTGCTTCTCAGATACACTGTGTGCTTTAATGGCTGATCATTTACTTAGGATTCTGAGAACGATCATATATACCACTCAGAGCTTTTTGCACTAACAAAGAAGATGGCTAAAGGGGAGCCTCAGAAGCTATCTTTCACTGTTCCTATATTCGAGCCACATCCTCCTCAGTATTTCATTCGTGCAATCTCAGATTCATGGTTGCATGCAGAGTCTTTCTACACTATATCTTTCCAGAACCTTGCGCTTCCAGAGGTGGTTTATTGATTGACTTACTAGTTGTCATTTAAGGGTTGATGCTAAACTTGATCCTTACTTCAGGCACATACAACGCATACTGAACTCCTTGATCTGAAACCTCTTCCCAAGACTGCACTTGGCAATGAAATTTACGAAGCATTGTATACGTTTACACACTTTAACCCCATACAGACACAGGTTCTTTCTTCTGCATATTTCCTTATATCCAGCCTCGCCTTTTTTATTTTACAAAATTTAAGTTCTTCTACTGTGACATATTTGACAATTTTATTGCAACTGGCACACGATATATGGGCCTATAATGCAGGCCTTTCATGTGCTTTATCATACGGACCAAAATGTTCTTCTGGGAGCTCCAACAGGAAGTGGTAAAACAATATCGGCTGAGCTTGCCATGCTCCATCTGTTTAATACTCAGCCTGATATGAAGGTATAACCTTTCCGTTTGTTCACGCTATATTGGTATGTCTTTAATCTTGGCTCAGTTTGTCTATGTTCTCTTGGAGTTCTGCTATGCCTTTGCCAAATCTTGATTTATGGACTTTGAGTTGTCTGTTCCGCCTGACAAGGACGTAAATGGTAAAGATACTTAGTCATTGTTAAAAAGACGAGGAATTTTGAGTAGATCATTGTTTGGTGTGTAAATTTCGCATTTCAGTTGTGAGGCTTGAATGTTTTGGCGTAAAAGCTTTCGATTAGTAACATGATAATGTTGATTCAAGCTGAGACTTGTTATGAACCTTTTCCCTTTCGGGTAGGTTTGGTCAAATTGGTCTTGGCATGACCATGACTCTAGATTTTTATGGTTGGCGGGTTAGGCTGGAAAAATAGGATTAGAATTGCGATACAGCATATAATATCTACCTTTCAAATATAGTTTACTTATCCCGACTTTATTTAGTTACAAGAAAACTTATCCTTCTGTTTCACTGAAATGGTATAGATTTTTTCATGCTAATGTATTTTTCATAATTTAAGTTACTGTTTTATGTTTGGTCTAAGTAATGTATCTATTTAAATGGATATTGCAATATTCTCATGATGCCTATGTTATGTAAGGATCTGTTGTTTCCGCTGCTACTAAATTTATACTAATAAAAAATTAATGTTAGCGAATCAAAGTTTTGGGGTTTTTTCTTGACGTGCGGTGAGGGGTAAGGATAACCAACTGGTGCAGAGTGGATTGTGGCATGGGCGTAGCCAACACTTCCAATGGAGGTCTTGGTTCCAAATCCACCTGGTTGCATTCAATTGTGTGATTCTGGTGGAGTCTATATTCTGATTCTGTTAAGTACTGGAAACGTTTGGTTGTTTCGATGTTGATGCTTGTGCAAATCCACTTGCATGACGAATGAATCGTTGGGCTTAACATCCGCCTAAATTTCCTCCATGGTCTTCCAACACAGCCGGCCATTGTCATTTTGAGCTCTCTTTCTCTGGCTGAGGGATTAATGTTTTAGTTACTCTAGGCCCACTAGTAGGTCTAAAATATGNTTAATTGCACTCTGAATACTTTGATTTGTAGCTTTATAAATAACTTATTGTGATCCTAATTGCTGATGTGAGTTGTCAAATTGTTAGAAGAGCTTCTAATAGTTACATTCTGTTGTTGGGGCATCTCCGATGCTGACCTACTTAGAATTTCCGTCTGGAATATAATTTTGACAATCCTCAATATCCAACTGTTCACAAAGACCACCAGTATTATGTTGCTTGTGATTTATTAGTGATGAATATATGCTAACGAACTCTTAGAGGGACCATTTTGTTTGAAATTGGGCCTTATTTTCCATTTAATACGAAGTGTTTTGGTATTTTTGTACTTCTGTAGGCATTGCACTAAATATAGTTTTTTGATGATCAAACGGCTGTTTTAATGCAGGTTATCTATATAGCACCTTTAAAGGCTCTTGTCCGAGAAAGAATGAATGATTGGAGGAAGCGTCTTGTTTCCCAGCTTGGAAAACATATGGTGCTTATAATTTTCCGCTTATTATGCAGAGTTATGCGAAGCTATCTAATCTAATGCGACATCATTGATATTAGGTGGAATTGACTGGAGAATATACCCCAGATCTGACAGCACTGTTAGCAGCTGACATCATTATTTCTACTCCAGAAAAATGGGATGGTATCAGTCGTAATTGGCATAGTCGAGGCTACGTTAAGAAGGTGCATTATTTTCTGAACTCTCGACTTTAAGTTCTTCCCCATTTTTGCATGTCTCAATTCTTGACTGAAATTTGAATTTCAGTTCGGGGTTTATTTGTTTCATTATTTTAGTCTGACATTGTCCTTTACTGAGTACATTGTTCTTTGAAACATATGACGAATATTATTTCCCAATTGGATATTAATGTTTCATATTTTATTAATTTAAGTTGCACCAGTTATTGTTGTTTATGTTGTTTATGTTGTTGTTGTTGTTAACTTTTATGTAAACTTTCTAGGTTGGACTAATGATACTGGATGAAATTCATTTACTTGGAGCAGATCGTGGTCCCATATTAGAGGTATTCTTAATTCATTGCTTGGCTGTCATATGTTTTACATCTTCACAGAATGTGATCATGAGCCTTTGTTTGCTCATTCTAGTATTATAGCAACCTGACCACTTGCACTAGCATATAATTGGCATCAATGACCCAATTGAAAGTTCATTTACGCAGCGAAGTTCTGAACTGTAACACTATGCAGTAGGCAGGTGGAACTGACTTGGGTTGATACTTGGAATTTCTGTGAAGTGCATTGTTTACGCTTTTTGGTTGTTTTAGCTATCTAGATTGTGTTGATGTATGCAAATCAATTGGAACCAAATGACTTTTCATCAATGTAATCCCTTCAGTCATCCTACTTTGTCAAACCTCAAACAACAAAATTTCAGCACCTTAAGTCCATAATGCACAATAAAACTTAGCCCACAAACAAAAGGGATTCTGTGGTGATTCAAAATAACTATCACATTCCTTGGCAACCACTCAGAACTAGTTAGAAGCTTCAGTGTTTGTCCCTGAAAATTTAAGCTTTTCGACAATTTCTGGAACATGAATATTTTGTGCAAGATAAGCTAAGCAAACATGCAGGTAAATCGTCAAGTTTCTGGACTCGTGAAATGTTTTAATGAAAAGTACTTGGTGTTCATCTCACACACTTTTAATTATGCCTGTCTATGCACTTTTAAGTTAAACATATGTCATTACTCATTAGATATTTTCTTAAGGATCAAAGTATTCTGAATATCTGAACCGCAAGAAACTATTTTCTATTGATGATACTGAAATTGAAGAACCTGGGATGTGAAAGTTAGGGTCTAACTAAGCAAGAGAACCATCCAAATCAGGGTTTTAAATTTTCGTCGGTGGAGGAAGACTTTTGGTAGGGAAATTTGATATTCAAAACTTTTAAGGGCTGTACTGGTAAGTCCTTTATTTATTTCTTATTTTTTTTATGAGTATTGAATCTGGAAAGAAGACGAAAGTAAGATGTGATAATTTTATTGGATACACCGTTAGCCAATTGCAAGAAACTAAACTTCTTTCAGGAGGGCTTTGTTAACTTACTTTATATGAACAAATATATTCCAATTGAATGTTTGGAGCCACTTCTGACTTTCTGTGATTCTATATCTAATCTACTTTAGTTTAATTTCAAGGAAAACTATGGCAGACTTCAACTGAGTAGGTTAACTTTCCACTCTTTTCCTCCACTAATAGTCTGTCATAGCAGTTTGAATTCTTTTGAAGTCCCCTGGAAAATTCTTCATTTATCTTTATATCTTCAGATGGATCTTTGGGATTTCTCTGGGGACTGTCTTGATGCTTTGAGTTGGACAACCAACTTTCACTGTGATTTCCAGAAAATGGTTCAAGTCATTATTCCCGGACTTCTCTTTTCTGAAAACTATTTTGGGAATAAGAAGAAAAATGTATTTTCCGTTATATCCTGGACCTACCCATTTCTCATTATGTACAAATCTCCTAGGGGGTAAATAGAAAATAAAATAAAACAAAATATTGCATTACAGAAAAGGATTAATTCTTCGGATCAGGACATTGATTCTGATCCACCAAATCTCATGAATGTAGGTATCTTGCTTAAAAGAGCTTCTCTCAATTAACTGTACCGCAAACTTCGAAGAATAATGGTCTAGATTTTCCACATTTTATGTACAATGCCCCCTTGAAGCATTACCAATATCATCTTAAGGTTTTTATGCACAGACAAGCAACCATCTTAATCTGAGCCTCTGTAGAATAAAGTCGTAGGGTTATGGTACTTATGGCAGATAGCTAGTTTGTTCGTAATTAGACTAAACCACATGGGTAGTATTTGGAAGTATCTTTGGTCTCTTACTCTGTTTAAACTTTTCTTAATCTGAGTTTTTCTTTTTATTTAAATTTTTTCCAGTAATATGAATTAAAAGCCTTCTGATAAATATAGATTTCATGTGACCTTTACAGATTCTTTTAAGAGTTCCATGTGGGTTTTAAATTAAGGAATCAGAGATATTGGTTTATGCTGAGAATTGCATTTTCTCATTTGATTAATCATGGATGGTTTTTCTCAAGTGAATAACTTGCTGAATTTTATTAATCTGTAGCATCTTTGAATCTTTTTGCGTCGCAGGTTATTGTGTCTCGGATGAGATACATATCATCACAGACAGAGCGTTCGGTTCGTTTCGTTGGTCTTTCGACTGCTTTGGCTAATGCACAGTAAGTTCAGCCAATTTAGTATCCTTCCATTTTGCGTTATTATTATTTTTTATAATGTGACTCCTCTGGTTGATTCAGTGATTTGGCTGATTGGCTTGGCGTCGAAGAGAATGGTCTGTTCAATTTCAAGCCTAGTGTTCGGCCGGTTGCTCTGGAAGTTCACATCCAGGTAGCTTACTTCCCTAAGTATTCTGTGTATTTTTTACTGAAGTTCTTGCAACTTACACGCAATATACTGATTCGTTTTTTAATCCATAGTGGTACTACATACACATACTAGTCTCACCCTAAGGAAAGAATCAATAGGCCAATCCAGGCGTCCTAATAATTTCTTAACTAGTCCATGGCAAATTTTCAATGACACTACTAGTCAAGCTGGAACATATATATCAATGATGCACAGGTTGTTGCACAATTTGTTCATCCGTACTTCATTCAAAGCTTTTGTGAGTATGCCCTTGTCATGAACTAAGTGGCAATATATTTCAACTTTTGGTCCATTCATGAGAAACAGGATTTGAATTGCATCTTTTGGTTTTTACACAAAAGCTTTGCGAGGAGAGACAATTTCCTTTAGTAACTAGTGTATCCATAATATGTTATACACCGAATCAGCCATAGACCTCTCTGCTGGATCAGCCACTATTGAGACACGATATGTTGTTTCTTACTTGTCCATGAGTTTAAATTACTTTCTACAAAGATACAACATCCTGAAGCTGACCTTCTAGCATATTCTTACAGCCTGCATAGTCATCGTCAGAATATGATTCAATCAACCCGATAAAACACTGCTTTTGAATGACATATTGCACAAAGAACAATACTCTTCCAGGAGCCCCCTTTTAGTTAGCAAAAACATTTCCTCATTAGTAGGAGCATAAATAAAGTGAGTAGCAATACATGGTGCATAAGTGATGTCAAGACGCGTTATCATAAGATAACTCGTCTTTCCTACAAGTCTACACTACCACTGGATCCTGGAATAGTGTCTGCTTCTTTTTTAAATTGCTTATTAGGGGTCATGGGGGTAATGCAAGGATCTTTCTAACTTTGATCAGGAATTATAAATACATGAGTTTTGATGTGTCTTTCACTTTCATTGAAAATATTAGTCTGCATAATACATAATCTTGAACATTTCTATTTGGAGAAAGGAAAACATTTAAATAAGAAAACAACCGTCTTGGTAGTTCATAACTGAAGTGTTGTTAGCGCTTCCTGGCATTTGCACTATGAATGTATTAAAATTTCCTTTTTCTCTCCTGTAGTTTAGTTGAAGAGCTTCATGCTAATGCCTTAAGAGCTCTGATTGTCAGTTTTTTTTTTTTTTTTTTTTNTTTTCTATATTTGAGCAGATATTATGATGACACCATATGTTAGTAGTTTATTTTAAAGAGAAATCCCATTCTTGAGGAGATTGAGAAGTTTTGTTTCCCAGCCTACTTTAAGTTCAATGACCAAATTAAAGTTGTATTTTGATATCAATGTTCCTAGTAGACGTAGGTTTTAACAAATTACTGGACGTCATTTATCCGTTATGCTTGCTCAGTGTGAGAGCTTTAGGAAGACTATAATTATTTTATTACTGATGCCCAAATTATGTCTCTGATTAGGGATATCCTGGGAAGTATTACTGCCCGAGAATGAATAGCATGAACAAACCCGCTTATGCTGCTATATGTACTCACTCTCCTACCAAACCAGTTCTTATTTTTGTTTCATCACGTCGTCAGACCAGGCTTACTGCATTGGAACTCATTCAGGTCAGAATCAATCACAGTTTTTTTTTTTTCTTTTTAAATCTCAGTGTAGCTTGGTTGCTTATATTTTGTTGCTATAACTAAAGTATGCAGCTTCCGATGAGCACCCAAGACAATTCCTTGCTATACCTGAAGATTCATTACAGATGATACTTTCCCAAGTAACTGATCAAAATCTCAGACACACGCTGCAATTTGGCATCGGGTTGCACCATGCAGGATTGAACGAGAAGGATCGATCTCTTGTTGAGGAACTTTTTGCAAACAACAAGATTCAGGCAATTAATTTGTACAACTTTAGGATTGGAATATAATTTTTTCAAGAGGTTAATTCCTGTCTAAATATATAGTTATATACTTGTTTATGATTTCATATTCTTTTCATGCATCTTTTCAGGTGTTGGTTTGCACCAGTACATTAGCATGGGGTGTGAACCTTCCAGCTCACTTGGTTATTATAAAGGTCAGTGAAAGTATCTTCTCTGCATATACTACTGGCTTTAATTAGATCATCTGGATATAGTATGCCTGAACTCAGCCTTATCCTTATTATTTTTTTTTTCTTATATGGACTATTGGAATACTTGGCCAATACAAATTTCCTTAGATACTGAGTGATTGGGAAAACAATGATCAGAAACCCCATATTTTGACACAGATCCTGATCATTTGAGGATGTCAAATTGTTACATATATCTTGGAAATCGCTGCAACTTGTCTCCTTTTGTCTTTGATTTCCTGAGTTATTCCTAACGATATTCACATGGTCAATTGGTTACTTATAAGGGCCATGGACTTGATATACGAATTTGAGTTATTGTGATAGCCTGATAGGAAAGTTATTTTTCTCTCAAGTAAAATAAATATTGCAAGTTAAAGTAGCGATGGACCTTCAGATTTTTCTTTTGATTTTAAGCCTAGAGATAGAAAATTCGGAAGAAAAAGTTTATTTCAGTGGCATGTTAACAAGTGAATTACCGCCCTTTTAGTAGTGGAAAGCAATAAGCAAACAAATTATTAAACTATCTTATTGCCAATGCTTCAGAAAATTTTAAACAATCTTATCACATTTTCCTGATCTCTGACATGATTAATGAAAACAAAGGTTGAACAGCTTAAGTTTTATAAATTTGTGCACAAATAAGAGATTGCAGCCAGTTGAGGAACAGAGTGGAATTTAACTTTCAACTGAAGTAAGATTGATGAAATATTTGCTAGAAAAGTACTGTAACTATTAAATTCTTCATTGTCCTAACTATGGAAGTTGGTAACCTGTTTTATGAATTTCACGTGCCTCAACCCTATAAAACTGTTGGTTTGTTTTATTTTTATATTTTTGTTACCATGCTAGTTACAGAAGTTTTAGTTTGTTATAAGCTATAGAGAGCACCTGATAATGAAACAAAATAAATCCTGAAGAATCTCTGTTCTCCAGGTCTTATTCTTTCAGGTTAAATAACGAAGTCGCAAAAAAGAAATATTATATACTTAAAATGAGAGAGCGTGTTATGAGTAGCAGTGGTTCGCAAATGTTTTTACTATAATGCTTAGAAGCCTCCTGCCTAATTTTCCGGCCACTGATTTCACTTGGAAACAGATAAAAGTTATATTGCTTGTCCCATTTTGAGGTTAACGAGTCACGTAACATTTTGTTTGCCGAAATATGCTTGAATTTGCATTAATTGAACGACACTTTGCTATGTTTTTCTTTTTAATTTTTTTCTTCAACTTTATTTTTCATTGTATTCATTAATCATCTTTTATGAAATTTGTTGTGATCAGGGAACAGAATATTTTGATGCAAGAGCAAAAAGATATGTTGATTTTCCTATTACCGATATTTTACAAATGATGGGTCGAGCAGGAAGGCCTCAGTACGATCAGCATGGGAAAGCTATCATTCTCGTTCATGAACCAAAAAAGAGCTTCTACAAAAAGGTCTGATATTTTGAATTATTTTTGGTATGACATCACATGACTTATTTCACATTTAGTGAAAAATCTTTTTACCTCCTTTTGCAGTTTCTCTATGAACCATTTCCAGTTGAAAGCAGTCTCAGAGAACAGTTGCATGATCACTTCAATGCTGAGATCGTTTCTGGAACAATTAGTCATAAAGAGGATGCAATACATTATCTCACCTGGACATATTTATTCCGAAGATTGGTATGTTATTTCATGTTTTGAAACTTGAACATGATATATTGTGTCCTGTCATGCGAGTACAGTATATTGTTTTGGACAAAGCATGTCGCTATACCCTGCACAATAGCTGGCGCAAATATAAAGTTCTGTAGCTAATGAATCACTATTGTCAATGAAATAGTTTCACTTCCTGTGTTGTACAGTTTCAGGAAAACACAGGCCTTGTAACAAAGATATCATTTACTTTTTCGGTACAAGTGGTAACTTTTGACAACTTGGTGGCCCTATAGAATGTCAAATTATGGGAAATGCTGACACAGAAACATACTCAATTTTTTTTTCTTACAAATGATATCATTTACATTTTTTCTTACACATTATGGGAAATGCTGACAACTTGGATATAAAACTTTTCATTGCATACTCAATCCAACTCAAAATCTAACTCAACTTTAAATCAACCCCACTATTCTCAATATTATCAATGTAATTAAATAATACCAATCAATCATTCTTACGAATCACATCAACTTTAATTCACTATTCATCCACTCACATAATTTTAACTAACCATCACTTCACATCATCTCTCTCCTACTTTTACATCAAATCAACTTTAATTATTATATTTTGAATATTATTTTAATAAAAACTCGAAATCCTACTAACAACTAACCATACTACATTTTTCCAAATTAACCCTGGTTAACCAAAAAAATCCATTTTGAGCGGAAATTTTTGTATCCAAGCACGCCCTAAATGTTTATCTATGTATAATATCTTTCTGTTCATTTTGACTCACTCGTGCCAGGTTATGTCTCTCTGTTAAAAGATTGACCTTTTGTAAATGTAATGGACTTCATGCGGATGTCTTACATCTTATATAATATATTCAACTCAGTTATGAGATTTTTAAATGTATGAAAAAAGTTGAAAATCAGAGATGTTATCTTTTGTCGCCCACAAGTTGTTGTTCTTGTGCCAGGTGGTTAATCCAGCTTATTATGGCTTAGAGGACACAGATCCTGGAACTCTGAGTTCTTATTTGTCAAGGTGAGCTTTTTATTGAAGTGCTTATAATGGAATTCAATTTCCTCTGTTGAAAATGCCGTATCTCAGTAGTTGATCTTGTAACAGCTTAGCAGTAAGCACATTTGAGGATCTTGAAGACAGTGGTTGCATTAAAATTGATGAGGACAGGGTGGAGCCAATGATGTTGGGTTCAATAGCATCACAGTATTATCTAAAATACACTACTCTGTCGATGTTTGCTTCAAATATTGAAGCAAACACATCACTTGAAGTTAGTTGCCTCCCATGACACCCAATGTGAATTTGTTGCTTTTGATATTTAGTATAATATCATTCTTGTACTATTTTTCTGTTTTAGGTTTTCCTCCACGTATTATCTGGTGCTTCTGAATATGATGAGCTTCCCGTGCGGCACAATGAAGTAAGTTGGTTGCATTCTTGATCCCATAAAAGATTTAAAAATATTCAGTTGACTTGTTGTACTGCAAATTGCTCAGACAGCTAGCCATCGCCGTATGCTACATTGTGAAACTGTAGCCGACACATTTTTTTGATTTACGTTCATTTGTGTCAACCGTCGTTCCTTTCATTTGTCTTTTTCTTTGTTTCATAGTTCATTTGGTTATGGGTGTGCTTGTAGCCTTGTATACAAATATATCCACTCAAAATAAGTTTTTTTGGTTAACCAAAAAGTTGGTATGGTTAATTGTTAGTGGGATTTTAAGATTATATTAAAATAATATTTAAAAGAAAATAATTAAAGTTGATTTGATGTAAAAGTAGGAGAGAAATGATGTGAAGTGATTGTTAGTTAAAATTATGTGAGTAGATGAATAGTGAATTAAAATTGATGTGATGTATAAGAATAATTGTTTGGTACTCCCTCCTATTTTTATTATTTGTCATCCTAGCTTAATTGATTATTTGTTAAATAAATGTCGTTTTGACTATTTTGTACATATTTTTCCATCATTACCCTCATCTAACTAATAAATACACTATGTCTTTTCATATTCACTCTCCATCTTTTCTCAAAACATCAATCTCTATTCTCATTGATGAGGGTTATTATTGGCAAAAAAAATATTCTTAATTATTGTGCAACTTCTCAAAACGACATTTATTAAAAATAGGAGGGAGTATTATTTAATTATATTAATAATATTGAAGATAGAGAAATTGGGTTAAAGTTGAGTTAGATTTTGAGTATGAATTGAATATGAATTTGATAAATTTATAAACAAACACACCCTATGCATCTTTACAACATTCCAAAGTAACACCATGGGAGCTCTATCAACCCAAGGAAACTGACTGCAAAGACGTATTTTTTATTCCTTGAAAGGGTATATGATTTTCTTTATCCTTCAGAAATCACAAAGATCACGAGTTGTCAATGTTGGACATTTCATTTATACATGTTCCTTTACGTTTTCTTTTATTGATGTTGACGTTATTATTCTATTTTGTCTTACCTCTGTAGTTTGTGTGTTGTACGTTTGTTATATTAGTGACGCTTCACCTTTATTTGTACTGTAGGAAAACTACAATGCAGACTTATCCAGTAAGGTTCGGTACATGGTTGACAAGAACCTGCTTGATGATCCTCACGTGAAAGCAAATCTTCTTTTTCAGGTTAATCCTTGTTATCACCTCATCATTCTCAAGTTCTTTTAATATTGTTTAACTTTAGATTTCCTTCTTCAACTGACATTAGAATATCTAGAACTTTCCAATATGCATATTTGGTTACTTTGACAAATCACAAACGGTTCTGTCCTTTTACATATATTTTAATCGGGCTACAGGCACACTTTTCTCGAGTTGAACTACCGATCACCGACTATGTCACTGATTTGAAGTCGGTGCTGGATCAAAGTATCCGTATTATCCAGGCAATGATAGATCTATGTGCTAACAGCGGATGGCTTTCTAGTACGCTTACTTGTATGCATCTTCTGCAAATGGTCATGCAGGTATTCTCTACATTCCTATCACAATAGATGGCTTTTCTTGATTAATTGCTTGTTTTGGACCACTTATGAAAAAAAACAATTTGAATATGGACCATTTAATCAGTTATTTCTAAATCTCCAGTTTCAACTTCTTTGAATCAACTTTTTGGGGGATTTACTTGTCCCAAAGCGAAGTCTAAATTTAACAGTAAATATCTATTATTATGGAGATGGACTCTTAGGATTGGGTTTTTGGTTTTGACAGACTGGATACATTTTTACACCTTAACTCAAAATGCAACTTAACTCGCCTACTCTTTATCAATATAATTAAATAATATCAATCAATCATCATCACATATTACATCAACTTTAATTCATTATTCATTCAGTTACCCATCACTTCTAATCACCTCTCCCTACTTTTACATCACATCAACTTTAATCATTACATTTTAAATATTATTTAATTACAAACTCAAAATCCCTCTTAATCAACTTTATTCGAAATTAACTCATACAAAAATAATCCACTTCCAGTCACCCCCTTACATCCAAATTTCCATTTGAACCTGCACAATTCCAAATACTGCTACCAGAAAACTTATGTCATTTGCTAGTTTGCATTGTTGCTTTTCTACATGCACGTACAAATATTGTTGGCTTCTTGAGTTCCTTCGATGTTCTCTTGTTTCTATTGGCATCATAAAATTGTAATGTATCTTTGCTTAAACCGGAACTCTGTTATTTGAGATATTCTTTTTCCATTTATATTTTCTTATTTTGTGATATTGCAGGGATTATGGTTTGACAGAGATTCCTCCTTGTGGATGCTACCATGCATGACGGAAGATCTTGTCACGACATTGAGCCGGAGAGGAATCACAAATGTCCTGCAGTTGTTAGATCTTCCTCCTGCAAATTTGCAGGGTCTCATAAATAGTTCCATTGCTACGAGATTACATGAGGTACAGTTAGTTAATGGCTTCATTAAAGCAATTTGAGCACATTTCTGTAGTTATTGCTGAACTCAATTTGATGGTATAAATCTTTTTCTAATAATGTTAAAATATCGTCTTCCGTTGAAAATTTGCTTTAACAGTTTTAGAATATTTTGGTTCATCCAACTATTTCACCCACTTGTTATTTTCCATGTACAGCAATTACAGCATTTTCCTCGCATTCAAGCTCGATTAAGAGTTCAGAGACGAATGGCTAATGATAATCCTCGTGTTACGCTCAACATAAGACTGGAAAGGACAAACAGACACAAGAAAACATCACGAGCCTTTGCTCCTCGATTTCCTAAGGTGGGCTGGCTGTTTTTCAGGTAGAAAAAATATCATTTACTGGAGGAGAAAAAATAGCTGACACAGTCACATTACACAGGTAAAAGATGAAGCTTGGTGGTTGGTTCTCGGCAATAGCTCAACCTCTCAACTCTATGCATTGAAGAGGGTGTCTTTCAGGGATTCAGTACAAATAAGCATGGATATCCCATCCAATGTTAACGACACCCAGGTAGGAGAAGTTTCGACTCAAGTATCAATAACCTAGCATCATTTTTAGATATTTTGGTCTCTATTTAATGTTTTTCACGACTTTTTTTAATGCTTAAACTTTTGTTTCAAAAATCAAGTTTTTTCATACACGATTCACAACTTGAATGTTTTTGTGATGAACCTTGTNAATAAATGTTCGTGCCTTCTAACTCGAGAGTTTCTTGTTCTTCAGGGTATGAAGTTGATCATTGTTTCAGATTGTTATCTAGGGTTTGACCAAGAGTACTCTATCGAGAGACTATCGTAACCCAACTTTTTTGTAACAGAAACATGATGGGGTATAGTTCATTGTTAGTTAATAGTATAGTATCAAGTAAGTAGTTCATTGAGAATAGTAATTATATTACTGACCTTAATCGTGGGGACTTTCTGCCATTTCGTGCTCGTTTTGTCTTTATTTCTTTTTTGTTCGCTTTTTGAATGCATAGATAAAGTATCTCGATTCATTTGAAAAGCAAATTGAATGGACTTAGTTGATTTTATCGTTGATCCCATGGATGCACAGTACCAATTTTTAACCGTCAATCAATATACCAAAATGAGTGTGTGATCTGATATTGAAAAATGCTCGCTCTTGTGGGATTGAATTTAATTGTTGATAAACTACGGTTTGGCAAAAATCCCAATCGCACATCTTGCTGAATTTGCAAACGAGACTTTATAAATTGTCATTCCAGTTCGGTTCTCGACGGTCTTTCAATTAGTTTAGTCATACGATTGGTTTTGTGTTTTCTTACAGTGTCGCTTGTTTAATTAAAACTATCCCCCAACCTAAAGTTTTAGAGCGGAATATAAAATTAATTTAAAAAAAAAAAAAAAATCTTGCGAAATTCCCATACCAGCCATTTTTCAGTAGGATTTTTTTTTTAAAATTTTGGCCTCTTCAATTTAGTTTAGTCGAACTGAATGATAGATTTGTGTTTATTTATAATACCAGTCATTGTACTAAGATTAAGCCATACCTACTACAAGTTTTAGGTTGTGTTTGGTAAATTTAACTCATAAATTGGCTTATAAAATAGTTTATAGCTTTTAAGTGAATTTCGAGCTATAAGCTTATAATTTATGGCAAAAAATATAGCTTATATGATAAAAGCGTGGTAAATTTAGTTGAAATAAAAATTCTAATGAACTTACTCAAGGAAGTACGAAGCTTATGACAACCTCGAGCTTTTTAAAAAAACCCGTCTTATCAAACTAAGTTTATTTGAATACAAGAAGTATATAATCTAATCAAAGCTATAAGCTAATCAATGAAACTATAAGTTAACTTATATGCTTACCAAACACAACCTTTGGCCGAAAAAATACAAAATACACTAGTTACATTCTCAAATGAAAAGACCTATGAAAATATTGTTTGATTACTTGAAATATTAATTTTGGATGGTTATTAGTGAGTTTGAGTCAAATGCTATGCTAGGGTCTCAGTGTTTCACTATTATTTTCTGCTACTGTTAAAATAACCACTTCAGTTTTATGAGTTCGTGTTAGTAATTGTGTAATGGAAATCTACACTACATCTTGGCTTACATTTAAAGATACAGGATGTAGATTTAGCCAATGTTTATTTACAAGCCTACAGAAAAAGCAATACACTAATCCCACTCAGAATCGAAAAAACCAGCATCTTTCATTTCTGAATAATACTCATTATCCAAAAGCCAATCTTCCTCCTGCACATGTCAAAAGTCATGAATCTATCTGAGATAAAGAGAATGCATGTGAGCTTTCTTCAATGACTGCAGATGAATATGTGATTACCTGGAAAAAGTCAGCGAGGAAAATTGCATACAGGAAAGGAAGATAAAGGGAGTGCCGGCAGATAATCATGAAATTGTACAACCTGACCAGAAAGATTGCACGATATGAAACAATACAAACATATGTATCAATCATAGATTCTTTCGAAATGTGAAGGGAAAGAAAAGTGTACCAAAATCCTAAGCCAAAACCAATTCCAGCCAGTCCACTAGCAAATACTCCTGCAGTATTTACTATGAACATGACGACAACATAGTTGTAGAATGATGGCCTTGCTACATAATGTGCAATTTATTCATGGAATCAAAGCAATGCCGCCAAGTTAGTCCGAGGAAATAATAAAAGACGAGACAAGTAGAAAGACTCTTAACACTAAAGAAGATTTGACTCACGTGGCAACTTATCCCTCCACTTTGAATAATGAACGAATAGTATGTAGCAATAGACCGATGCAAGCACCAATAAGTGAAAGAACAATACACTCCACTTTCCCCACTGTGTAGCATCACTGTTAATGAAGAGAGATACTCCAAATCCAAATATGAAGATTGCCTACACAATGTCAAAAGTGGCCTCAAGTTTAATTTGGATAAGAACGAATGCACAAAGATGTATTCAGCACAATCTCGTTAGTAGTTTTTCCAATCGGAACACCATAAAGGGGAAGTATTTGTTCATAGTAAGAATGTGTATGACACCATATTATATATATTTTATTTGTCTGACTGACTTCATAAAGATGATATGGGTCATCACTTCAAAGGTCGATATGAACTCAAACCATTTTCTATTTCTATTTTAGGGTAAATTGAGATTTCAATACCAAAACTAAGGGGTAATCTCAAAGTCAGTACCCCACATTCACACTACATCAATTTTGGCACCCTAACTATGAAACAACTTGCGAATTTCATAACCCACCATTAGTTGTCATTTAAAACCAGCAGAAAATTTGACAATCTTCATACCTGACACTCATGAAATTCGCGAGTTGTTTCATAGTTAGGGTACTAAAATTGACATAGTGTGAAACAAGGCGGTCTCGGATTGAGGAGAATGGAACTGTGGGGTACTGACTTTGAAATTACCCCGTAGTCCGGGTACTGAAATTGCTATATACCCTTTATTTTACCACTCATAATTGGCTTTTGAAACCCAAATTCACAGTAAATTGAAATTCAGAAATGATATTTTGGACGTAATAACAAGCACGTCAACTCAAGAGCTTAAAGAATTAGGAAGAACAGATAGTTGTTACCTGGACAAGTAAATCAACAGCTACAACGGAACCCGAAATACGGAAAATATGAGCAAGTGCTTCTAATCCATTTGCATAATCATCCTGGAGCAGGAAAGCCACTATGCTAATCTCCAAAGATAGCATCCCACATTCTGTGAATAATGACAACAAGTTCCAAGCAATTGCCTTGTCAAGAGCACACTGCCATCCCTGTTTTCCTCATAAAGATCAGTAAACAAGAAACGGGTACTATTTACTCACATTTATTTGATGATTAATATTACCTAACATCATATAAACTAATTTACTCGAGAATATCAAAGAAAAAAGCTTTTTCAGATCAAGATGAAGGGTTTACGAAAGAAACCTAAAATGTAAAGTTTATGGAAAACCGTGTTCTCAGCGTAGTTCTTTATGGAAATCTAGACATATAACTCTTTTTTTTTTCAGCTTTAACAGATAATGCCAAATCAAAAGCTCAAATCATTTCAAATTTTTGAAAAAAGGTTAGTTTTAAGTCAAATTCTCCAATTACAAAAAATGTGCCAATCTTTTTTTATCTAAATTCAAACAGAAATCATATTCTGCATCAGCCCTCACTGCTAAATTAAAACTGATGGCACATAATCAACCTGATCAAACCTAGCTATGCACCATTAAATTTTTAGTGTGTGACTCGATTAAAAATTCACACTGAAAATAACAAAATTCAGACAGGGTCCAGTTAAACACAAGTCCAAGCACAACATTCATGCAATAATTCAAATTGGGAAAGTATATAACTACATTTCCAGAACAGATATAAAATTCAATTAATGCTGAATTTCCCAACAGCAGTTCAATTTCTCCAAATTTCAGAAAACTTCGTACAAAAAATGCAGACGGCTCAACAAGACGAGCTCTAATATTACTTGACCTCCAGAAGGACCAAAACATGAGTAAGATTCTAAATCATTCTGGATCTACGCAAAAAGAGGTACACAGCCAGCTCAAAATCTCAAATTCAACCTAAATATACACAATAATTCAAAAATCGGATACCTAATTCCCACCTGAACCATAGACCACGCCAAATTTAGCAGAGCTGAGACCCATAAGAGGGCGTAATACGCGATCATCACATAGGACTTCCTATGCATGAGCTTCTTCACGTTGCGTCTCGCTTGAAATCCTATGTACAACACCAGCAAAGCCGAAGGTACAATCAGGGCCGCCTCGCGCCATAAGCTGTTGCACCCCGAGTTTTCGGGAGTGGGCCATTGAGAAATCCTCGCGATTTTACTGCTTATTGGGGGTTCTGTGATGTACTGCTTCGAGGCGTTATAGAGGGATAAATTAGGGTTTGACATTCACACGATTCCAGACAATTTTGCAGAACAATTTGGGAATCATTCAATCAATTTGATCAATTTGAGAGAGCTCCAACGAAGGTTGTGTTATGTGATGTTTATATATACTTGTTTGGGTTTATTTGAGTGAGCGTCAACGAATCATTATTTTATATATAATAATTAAGAAAAATTCTACATTACAATTTACAACCTAGTGTACAATTAAGTAGACAACATAAGTGAAAACATCCACTTTTTTATTTTTTGTTTTTTTGAATGTTTTCAGTTGTGTTGTCAATCTAGTTGTACACTAGGTTGGCAATAATTAATTATGATTTATTTTTAAATTAAACCGGGTTGGACACTGTCCGACCGACTGGACCGAGAACCGGTTTATAACCAGTCTACTTCGCTTGAATAAAATATTTGCTATCGAATCCTTCAACACCGATCGGTTGGACTGGTAGGATCGATACGATTTTCTAAATAGATTTTGCTACATTTAAAATTATTTTAAATAAATTACATATTTAAATAAAATAGAGATTTATAAATTTTTTATCAATTAATTTAAACATTTGAATTTATAAATTGTTTAGATATTTAAGTAATTACAAAATATTAAAATGTTTATAAATTAAAATCTAAACAAACCACAAATGATATAATAAAATAACTTTGATTGTTTCGATGAGGGTCCGATTAATATTCTAAAAACCTTATATTTACTGTACCTTAATAAAATTATAACAAAATGTTATTTTATTTACAAATTATTAATAAAATGATATATAAGTATCTATAAATTATTAAACATGTTGTCATAAAAACATGGCGTGATTTTCCAATTATGATCTCTGATTCTTTGTCCCAAAGAACAATAGTGGCATTTGCAATAGAAGCCGAGATGAGCAAATTCATCTTGTATCTATTAAAAACAATAGCATAAAAAATTCATCAATTATGACAAAGTAACCAATGAAAAAATCCTTGTATACCTAAACTTTTCAACATTGTTTGAGTATTTGTTACACTCGAAGTCATTGTCTGAGTTATTCATTTTGCTGCTGCAACTTCTGCAAGGAAAATACCACCAATTGTCCACAATATAGTCAACCAAGGCACAAATTCAAATGGTTGTTGCCTTAAAAAATAGTAAGAATTAAGAATTACAAATAAGATTTACTAAAATGAAATTTGAAAATCTTATATTAATATTCAATAATAAAACAAATGTACCTCTTTATTTTCATACAAAGCGTCTACCGAAAAAACTTTAATCTCGCCCGAGTGCAACTTTTGTAGTTCAGTCTTCACAACAGTTTTTGACTTGGAACTGTATTTTGTCAACTTCATATTGCTTGTTGTGTATCTATTAATTGAATAGAAAATTTTTAAAAATGTATAAATTCGAAATATAAATTACAAAAAATAATGAAAAGAACTTTAAATTTGACCTTTTCCAGAAGTCGTGAATCTCTTCGACAGAGGCATGTGCAATCAACTTGTTAACATTTAATGAAATTGTAACTTGCACTTTTCTACAAATATAAAAAACTTCATTATAAAAAAATATTTATATATTTAATTTTATTATATTGAAAAAAAATGTCACAAATTAAATCCAAAATAATAGTAAACAGTTATTTGAAATTTGAAATCAAAATTTGGAGATATCTGAATTTTTGGAATACGTCAAAAGAGTCCGAACAATGTGAAATTATGAAGTTGATTTGATATTGAATTCAAGATCTGTCGGAATTTGAAAAAAATTCCTTAATTTTAGGTTGTTCAATTATATAAATATATGTGATTTGATTTTTCCAATTCAAATTGTAGATGAGCCACATTTTAAAACATAAAATAAAAAATAGCTAAAAAATAACCGATTTAAGGCCAACCGATTTTTTGGGAAGTGAATTAAAACATAAAATAAAAAACAGCTGAAAATAGTATGCAATTAATATGTGTTGACTTTTTCATCTTATTATTTATGGTAAATAGTAAATCTTTTTATATATATATATATATAGATAGATAGATAGATAGATAGATAGATAGATAGATAGGTGTTCATTTAATAAAATTATGTTCACCATTTAACAGTAATATGTAACTTTTAGTTGCATAATTTATTTTGACAGATCCCATTTTGGATGGTACCCATCTATATAACGTCTTTTTATGTCGTGAAATGTAAAATATTTTTGTTTTTATTTGATACTATATATTTTTTGGTATTATATAAATACATATTTCACAATTAATTAAGAATAAGTATAAATATCTCTATTTTCTATTGCAGTCATACAGTAATGAAAATATATTTTTTCGGTATTACAAAGACACATCAAATATTTTGAAAAATTAAATCCCAGAGTCGCGAGTCGAAGAGGTTTAACGATAATGATTTGTTGTGATGGGGATTCTGACCATAGAAAAACCACGAATGTTGTATATAAAGAAGTGTTTAATAGTATTTAGATTCTTTTTTTAAAATTATTATTTTCTCATTTATTAAGTTATGAATTTTATTTTATTCTATATTTTTAATTACTTTCTCTTATATTATATTGCTTTTCGTGCAAATGCACGGGGTAAAACTAGTATTTAGGTAACTTTGAGAAATTCATGTATCTATCAGCGTGTACATTTCTAATTCTTATGGGCGTATGATTATTTAAAGATCTTATTAAGAAATAATATTTATACAACTTTTAAATTTGCAATTACAAGTTACAAATCTATACTTATGAGATGAACAATTAGAAATTTTGATTTTAAATTTTACGAATATTTCTTAACAAAATAAATTAGTACTTTATTTTATTAATTAATTTTATTTATATCAGCTGCGGTTAGCAGCTGGACCATCCGCAAACTCAGGTTCATTTCGGTGCATATCCTCCACCCGCCTCCAAACTGCATGAGATTACGAAATTATTTCCCTCCAAAAAATGCTCGGGCCGAAACTCTTAGTGGGTTTGACCCATTCGTTCGTGTCGTAGCCTATGGGCCAAACGTCAACTAGAAGTGTTGACCCCTTTGGGATGAAGTACCCGTCGACCTCACAATCCTTAGTGGGCGATTCTTGGTAGTGAAATCGGGTCGTCAAGTGGAGATGAAAGTTCTCCTTGATGCGACGGCGTTAAGGAACATTAGTTGGGGTTGGGCTCGGGCCACGACCTGCGAATGAGTTCCGTTAGGGCCCATTCCACCGGCTACAAATAAGTTCTTCAAGTGATGATAGCATAGTGAGCACTAGTTTGAAAAAACTGATGATTAGTTGAATGTATTAAGGAACAATGTGGAGGTTTAATTATGAATGTATTAGGAGGGAAAGTAGAGGAGGAAAAAGGAAACATAGCCAAGCATATTGTCCACTAATTTCCTCTAAATATTACAATTAGGTACAAAAACATTTTGGCTAATTTGAAAATCAGAAAACAAAATATCAACATTTGCTGCAAATTGATAGGTCTTGCTAAGGTGGATCTATGATGTAGTGAACAAACATCTCTAGGAAATTTTAAGATTTTAACTTACACATTTTTATGCCAAATTGCAATTCATAACATGTAAAATACAATCAACAGCTGCAATTGATATTGCTTTAATATCAAGTATTACAACTAAGTTTATCACACTACATTTTACTGCTGGTAAAAGTTCAAGATACTTTTTTCACTTGACACGTGTCCCGACAAAACATCGAAAGAAGCATCTAAGGCTTATTCAGTTATTCCATACAAGTCGGAAAACCCAGATATTTACAAAACATTACAA
>BKCP01010514.1:3394561-3421702 GCA_008636005.1 Striga asiatica | reverse complement strand
AAAACACAAACACAAGAACAAACTAAGTGGAGACTATTTATAGTTTTTAACCCTCCATCTCATCATCTTCATCAATCTCTTCAATCTTCATTCTCTTGACCGCCTGAGCAGCATCCGAACGAGTCGGGCCATTCGGAAGCTGAATCAGTATATCACTTCTCTCTCCTGTGGCGGCATTTACCAGCCCACCATTCTTCTCCACACGGTAAGCCAATTCTTTACCATCCAAAGAAGCATCAATGTACACTGTCGAGTTCTCATCAATTTCCTCTCGGACGAGCATCTTGGAGAGCTCAGTCACAACCCTCTTCTCCAGCCATCTTCTTATGGGACGCGCGCCATAAACCTGAAGCCAGTAAAAAATTCATGATTCAGTAAAAATTAGCACATAATTACAACTTGTGGTAAAGCATTCATGTCTCTGTTTCTTGATTTTTTACGCAGATAAATCAATCACGAAACACGAATCATTCCTGGAAAAAACATACTTAACGATCGGTAAAATCAGAACATAATTACAACTTACGAAAAGCATTCAAGTATCTGATTCTTGATTTTTTAGGCAGATAAACCAATAATCATCAAACACCAATCATTCCTGAAAAAAAAAAATGCTTACCGGATCATAACTTTCAGCTAATATTACATCTAGTGCAGTTTCAGTAACTCCCAAAGCAATACCCCTCTCAGCCAAACGGGTTGCCACGTCTTTCAACTGGAGACGACAAACTTTCCTCAGCTGGTCGTGAGAGAGCGGATCGAACACTACAATCTCATCCAATCGGTTGAGCAGCTCGGGTTTGAAATGCTTCCTCACCTAGCCAAACCAAAATCAAAATAAATTTAAGCAAAACTAGTTTATCACTTGCAAATATCATAATTGCAGAAATCTATTCAATCAACAGATGAAACAAGTAAATAACTAAATATAGTAATATACCTCTTGCATCACCATTTCACGGGCACTCTCCATTGTTGTTTTCCCCATCAGTCCCCTCAAGAGATACTCTGCCCCGAGATTTGAGGTCATGATGATGACAGTATTCGTGAAATCAACTCTTCGACCTTGACCGTCAGTCAACCTCCCGTCATCTAAGACTTGCAGCAAAGTATTGAAAACTGATGGGTGAGCCTTCTCCACCTCATCAAATAGAACGACACTATAAGGTCGCCTTCTCACTGCCTCCGTCAACTGCCCACCTTCTTCATGACCAACATAGCTGAAAAAAGATTAACAAACATCATTAAGTACTCAATTATCATCATCAACATGATATTAGCAAAAGATAATACTAAAACTTGCTTAAAATTTTTCAAATTATGGGACTAATTGTAATATATTGTTGTGAAACTGAAAAGATTGACATGGCTGACATTTCTTGTTGCTTTGAAAGTTAGACAGGTTCTTTTCAAAAAAAGATCAAAGCACAAGGGATATTTATTGTTGCTTGAAAGTGTACATATTTTCCATAATTAGCTCAAAGCACTAATGATTCCTTTCATAATCAACTAAAAACCTCCCGAACTAAATTGTCAGAGATAACATCAGAACTTACCCAGGTGGAGCTCCAATCAATCGAGCAACCGAGTGTTGCTCCATGTACTCCCCCATATCAATTCTCACCATCAGATTATCGTCATCAAAGAGCTGCTCAGCCAAAGCCTTCGCAAGCTCCGTTTTCCCAACACCTGTCGGGCCCAAGAACAGAAACGAGCCCGTCGGCTGCTGGGGCCGTCCAAGCCCAGCCCTCGATCTCAAAACAGCCTCTGCAACTGCAGTCACTGCCTCATCCTGGCCCACAACTCTCTGATGCAACCTGTCAGCCAAACCAATTAACCTCTCCTTTTCATTCTGGCCGAGACGAGTCACAGGTATGCCCGTCCAGCGGCTCACGACCTCAGCAATCTGATCGGGTCCCACAGTCTCCGTCAGCATCCCATCTTCATTTCCGCTAGTTTCGAGCTTGGCAATTGCTGCCTCGACTTCTTGAATAGCTCCATATCTCAAGTCTGCTGCTCTCGCGAGATCGTACCTCCTTTCAGCTTCTTGTAAAGCGTACGAAAGCTCGTCACGTCTCTGTTTCAACCTCCTCAGCTCGTCTATTCTCTCCTTCTCTTTTCTGTATCTCATCATGAGCGGCTGCAGTTTATCTCTCAGATCGTCTAGTTCTTTCCGGACCTATACATTTCCATTCCATCACAAAAAATGTCAGACCACACCAGCCAAATAAAATGAAAAATAAAGAGTTCAGTACGGAAGGTGAAAAGAAGAAGTACTTACTTCGACTAGGCGAGCTTTACTGGCTTTATCTTTCTCCTTCTCGAGCGCATGGAGCTCGACCTCCAACTGAATCCTTTTCCTCTCTAGATTATCAATCTCCTCGGGTTGACTATCGAGCTGGACTCTCACATTCGCACACGCCTCGTCAACCAAGTCAATCGCCTTATCCGGCAAATGTCTCCCTACAATCAAAAAAATTAAGTACTCCAATCTAAATAATTAAGTAAGTAATAGTTAAAAAAAATTGCACAACACAGCTATTACACATATACACACCTGTAATGTATCTAGAAGAAAGCTGAGCTGCAACCACAAGTGCACGATCCTGAATCTTTACACCGTGATGCCCTTCGTATTTCTCCTTCAAACCCCTCAATATGCTGATTGTGTCAGGCACACTCGGCTCAGCCACATAAACCTGCTGGAAACGCCTCTCGAAAGCCGCATCTTTCTCCACATACTTTCTGTACTCCTCCAAAGTGGTAGCCCCAATGCACCTCAGTTGACCCCTCGCAAGCATCGGCTTGAACAGGTTAGCCGCATCCATGGACCCTTCAGTCCTCCCAGCCCCCAACACCAAATGAATCTCGTCAATAAACAAAATCACCTTCCCCTCAGCCTCTTCAACCTCTTTCAAAACAGCCTTAAGCCTTTCCTCAAACTCTCCTCTGTACTTCGCCCCAGCAATCAGTGCTCCCATGTCAAGGGCTATCAGCCTCACATCAGCTAAATTGCTTGGGACATCCCCGTTAACTATCCTCTGAGCCAAACCCTCGACAACTGCAGTTTTTCCCACACCAGGCTCGCCTATGAGCACCGGATTATTCTTCGTCCTTCTCGACAAAATCCTGATCACTCTCCGAATCTCCTCATCTCGGCCGATCACTGGATCGAGCTTCCCGGCCTGCTCGACCAGGTCACGGCCGTACGTCTTCAGAGCCTGGAAAGTCGAGTCCCCAGTCGCGCTCTCGACTTTCTTTCCCTCTTTACCCCTTAATTTCTCGACCTCCGCTTTCACCTTGGAAATCGTCACCCCAGCCTCCTTCAGAAGATCCTGGATCTGGGAATCTTCTAGAAGTCCCAGGATGAGCTGGTCGACTGGGAGATGGGTGTCCCCACGAGACTTCTGGTGGGACTGCCCACGGCGGATTACCTTGATAAGGGAGGTGCTGGCAGGGATCTCTTCAGGAGGCGGAGATTGAGAGGGGAGCTTCTTTAAGGCTTTGTCGATAACTCGCTCAAAGGAAGCAGCCGCCTCGTCATTGCCAGCAGCTCCGGCAACAGCCTGCCGGAAGATTCCATGGGGATCAGAGATAAGAGCAGCGGCAAAGTGGAGGGGGGTGAACTGGGCATGGCCGGAAGACATGGCCAGCTCATGGGCTGTTGCAATGGCTTCATTTGTCTTGTGGGTGAATTTCTCAGGATTCATGGCTGGAAATAGGAGTATTACTCAAAGAAATTTCTGTGGAAATTATCTGAAACAGTCAGTTGAAGACAAGCGGTTAGCTTAAAATCAAACAAAGGAACCATGAGGAATATATAATTGGTTGATTCTACAAAAGATGGCACTCCTAAAGCAAGCAGGAAGCACAATTATTGAAAAATAAACAGTTTAAAGATACATTGAATACGACAACTCTTATTTGCTCCTGGATATTCACAACTACTTCTCCACCTCTATTGAAATTGTTCAGAATTCCTCCACATGGCACGAAAAAAGGATATTCTAAAACACTAATATCAAGCTTATTTCAAGAATCAAGACGAAAACTCCAAATGTCTGCTGATAACTCATCGTACATGAATGATGAAATAATCTCTGCAACAGAAGCTCAAAACAAGCTTCGCAATGTAAAATTCACAAGCACTGTATCACTACACAATTCTCTACAAAACTGACCACAAAAACGGATCCCCAAACTTCAACAAACGACTCAATAGCCTATCAGCCCTCGAAAAATGTTAAGAGAAAACGAGGAATATTAAAAAACAAAAACGATAATGTTTCTCTGTTTCGACCTTCGAAACAGGGCCATCCGAACAACGCAACACGAAAAGGTAAAAAAAAACATGCATACAGCATACATAATTCATGTCCAACCAGTATGGAATGCAAAAGGAAAAACACGAATCGTACCTTTATTGACAGGTAGCGCGAAAGGCAGATCAAGCAAAACTGATGACGAAAATAACTGCTGATGGATTTCGTTGATTAAAATAGATTTTCGATCGAGTTGGAAAGAGTTTTGTTGGATTCTCAAAGTCTGCGCGAGTTCTGAATGGCAATGGTGATAGCAGGGATCCGTAGGGATGGTTGTTTTTGTTGAGCAAAAGGAGAAGTCTGGAAGTTTGAAGGTCCCGGTAGAAGCTACTAGACTGAATATGCTTCCATAGTTCCAACTGTATTTACCATTTTCTGTTTGTTAGTTTTTTTTTTTTTCACGACTAATCTATATTCTGGCGCTTTTGTGGTCTTTCTAGGGAGTTCAGTTATTATATGAAAAACACTAAAGATATCAACTTTGCGTATATTGCAATCTAGACCAAGAGATGTTCTCGAGGTTTTATTGTGCAAATTTCTTTAATTGCAGTTAACATTTAATAATATCTTTTATCTATCCACTAGTATAGTATCCGGAGCATTATTATCTACTTTATTTTTTAAATTTACTTTTTGTATTTAAATTTTTTCATGACAATAAAAATATTATGAAATAAAATTTATGTATTATTGCCTACTTTCTTATTTATAATATTCTTAGTTTGATTCTTTAGAACGTAAAATACTATATGAGTGTTCAAATTTTATCTAAAATTATATATTATTAGTTATTAATTAACAAATTACATTTTTAAAAACATTAAGAGATTTTATTTATCAAGCAAAATTATAATAGAAAGAAAGTAGAGATTTTTAGGATTTTTTCACACCATTTTTTTTAATTTTAATTCAGAATTTTGATTAAGTAAAATTATAAAGAATCATTTGTTTTTCCTAAAAACTCAACCAAATATTCCTACCAATACACTGATTTTTTTTACCAAACAAATTGATCTGAATGTTTAGTTAAAACAAAGTGAACAAAATCATCAATTTTTCTTAAAAATTGAACCAAAATTTTCTAACATTACAATGATTTTTTTTACTAAACAAATTGAATTGAAATTAATTCTAATAAAAGATCGAAATATTTTGTTAAGATTTACGCAACTGTTTCTCGGTGAAACATGGTTAAGAAAAACATAAGAATCCAAAAACATAGGTTCATTCAAATTTTAAAAAGTTACACATGATTTGATCTGAATTTTCTTTCCTAAATAATTGGATAAGATTTGATTTTAAATGTCAAAGATTAACTGATTTTGTTACCAAAAGGTGGATACGATTTTGAATGTATATCCCGTCCAAATTTTAATTTTGTTTTAAAATAAAAATTGCACGTGGTTTTATCCAATTTGCACACATTTTTTTAAAGAAAAAATTATTCTAAAATATTGATTTTTTTTAAGAATTATACAACTATTTATTTCCTAAATTTGTATCCAATTTGCACGGTTTTTAAATTACTTTGTATTTGAATTTGTTTTCATGAATCTCTAAACTTGTCACCAAAAAATTAGGATTCATATTTGGTAAAAAAAAATAAAAAATGATACAAAAAAAAAAAAAAATAGGATTTAGAGTTTGGTATAAGAATTTCCAAATTTGTTACAAAAAATGAGATTTAGATTTTATTACTAAAGATCGACATGCGTTTTTCAAAATTTATACTAATAGTAAGTCAACCCATTTATTTTTTTGGTCAAAATTACTAAAAATAATTTTATCAACAACCTTTTTACATTAGTATAGATTTCAAATCAATATTTGTATTGCATTTGTGTTTTAATATTAGTTCATTTGTCATTTTTACGCTATAATTTAGTGAGAATTGGTTCTAATGTGTATATTGTCATATTGCTGAAGACGTTGTAAAAACCCATAGGTAACACATTTGGATTTAGATTACAATCACAATAAAATATACATCTCAATTTACTAATTTTTCTAAAGCCTGAAATGATAAAATAATGTGATTTTATTTGTGATCAATCTAATCTTAATCCTAATAAGCAAACAGACTGTCATGTAATCTTAAATTTGTCAACACTGATAAAAAATTGATCGCCAAGTAATTTTGAGAATCCGATTGCAACAATGAGTCAAATCGTTGCTTATTATATAATTAGTCAGGACTTGGATTAAAATTGTCAAAACTAAAAGCTCACAATTTAAATTGTAATTTAGCCATTTTTGAAGGGTAGTTTATATATATAAAAAAAAAAATAACTGGACAAAAATAAAAAAAAAAAAATATATGGACAAAAATAAAAATCACGTATTCTCATAATATGTTTTTTTAATTAATTTTTTAAAAAAAAAACGTATTATGGTAATATGTTTTAAAATTATATTTTTAAAATATATTTTTTTTAAATAATTGAAAAACATATTTCAATAATACGTTTTATAAAAAAAAATAATAAATAAAACGTATTTTAAAAATACGTTTAATAAATAATTAAGAAAGTTTAATAAATAATTAAGAAATAAAACGTATTATCAAAATACGTTTTATAAATTTCGAATTTCTCGCATCGGTTTTCGTGGATTAGCAATTATTTATATCGTATTTTGATCAAAATACGTTTAATAAATAATAAAGAAAGTTTAATAAATAATTAAGAAATAAAACGTATTATCAAAATACGTTTTATAAATTTCGAATTTCTCGCATTGGTTTTCGTGGATTAGCAATTATTCATATCGTATTTTGATAATGCGTTTTATATTTTAAAATTAATGAAAAAAAAATTAATGTGTAGTATGTATTTTGTGTTTTGAGTTCGTTTGGGCTCGTCTGAACTCGGAATCGAGTTCCGTTTTTTCCTATACGTAGCTAACGAACCCATCTATTCAATGATACTTACATGACCAAATTATTTTTGAAATCATATTCTCCCAAAGCTCTTGACCGATATATTAAACGTGTTTCGCGCGACTTTTCTTTTTGGGCCCATTCGGACTCGTCCAAGCTCGAAATTGATTTCTGCTTCTTCCTATATGTCTTCAAGGAACCATTTTAAACAACCATGATTGCATGGTCTATTTTCGGGATAAATCTATTTTTCACGGGCTAAATAATTAACAAGTCGCCAATTATATAAATAGATGGTCCATGGAGGATTTGTTAATAGGTGATTTGTTAATTATTTAGCCCCGTGAGGAATAGATTTAACGCAAAAATTTACTGGGCAATCATGGTTGTGTAGGCGGGTTCGTTGGCGACATATAGGAAGAAACGGAACTCAACTACGAGCTTGGACGAGTCCGAACGGGCCCAAAAAACTAAGTCGCACGAAATACGTTTAATGTGTAAGTCAAGAGCTTTGAGAGAATATGATTTCAAGAATAATTTGGTCATGTATGAATCATTGAATAGAGGGGTTCGTTAGCTACGTATAGAAAAAAACAAAACTCAATTTCGAGCTTAGACGAATCCGAACGGGCGTTGTTGTCGTTCGCGGTCACGGCGTCTTCTACCTCCACCAATGTTGGCAGCGGGTTGATGCCTCGCTCTGTGTGACTGTGTACTCTGGGATGGGACGTAGTCCTCCTCCGATAGAACTTGACTTGACGACGCCCCTTGTGTGACCTCTTGGCCTCTAATAGTCAGAGAACTATAGGTACTCTCCCGGATGAGTGCACAGAAGATCAACATATTTGGATGTATAGAGGGTGGATCTTCTGTTGGAACATACGGGAAGTCCACTTGTCTGATAAGGTTCTCCGTCAGTTTGGGTGTCAGCAGTTCATCCCCCAAAATCCGATGATTAGTGGTGAGCAAGAATGAGAGACACACCACAGAGGTCGTGGAATGACTGGGAGGGCATTTGGTGATCGGGCCACCTTTCATTCACAGCTTACCAAGGGCTGAGTTCGATGAAAGAGAACAAAATGTCCTCCAAGATGCCCTATGGATCACTTTCTACAGGCTGAGTAGAGTTACATTGATTGGTTTTTTTACTAAGACTGTAAGACTTACCAGTGACCCTACCAAGTACACGGTGGTCCAACAGGACGGCGACTATCAGACATTTGTCGAGCGGGAGAAGTGCGATGTAAGTGTTCATAATTTGTGGTTTTTTATTATTTCTTTTTTTCTTTTTTGGTGTTTCATACTAATTACTTTGAATTTTATTTTCAGACTCAAACCCTGAAGGGGGTTTATAACTCGTTAGCGAATATTCAAGACATATTTCCTACACTCCCTCCACGGGCGCAGGCCGCATTCCTACAGTCCTACAACATTGTCTATAGTTATCTTACCAACAGTCCTACAACATTGCCTATGGTTCTCTGACTGTTGGAGGCCAAGAGGTCACACAAGAGGCGTCGTTCAGTCAAGTTCTATCCGAGGAGGACTACGTCCCATCCCAGAGTACACAATCACACAGGGCGAGGCATCAACTGCCAACATTGGTGGAGGTAGAAGACGTCGTGGCCGCAAACGACAACAATGCCCGTTCGGACTCGTCTAAACTCGAAATTGAGTTCCGTTTCTTCCTATATGTCGCCAACAAACCCGTCTACACAACCATGATTGTCTGGTTAATTTTCTGGTTAAATATATTTCTCACAGGGCTAAATAATTAACAAATCACCTATTAACAAATCCTCTGTGTACCATCTATTTATATAATGAGTGATTTGTTAATTATTTAGCCCATGAGGAATAGACTGAACCCGAAAATTGCCTATAGTTTTCTGACTGTTGGAGGCCAAAAGGTCACACTAGGAGCATCGTTCAATCAAGTTCTATCCGAGGAGGACTACGCTCATCCCAGAAAACACAGTCACAGAGGGCGAGACATCAACCCCCTGCCAACATTGGTGGAGGTAGAAGACGTCGTGACCACGAACGACAACAACGCCCGTTCGAAATTGAGTTCTGTTTTTTCCTATACGTAGCTAACGAACATCTCTATTCAATGATGCATGCATGACCAAATTATTCTTGAAATCATATTCTCCCAAAGCTCTTGACCTACACATTAAACGTGTTTCGCGCGACTTTGCTTTTCGGGCCCGTTCGGACTCGTCCAAGCTCGAAATTGATTTCCGCTTCTTTCTATATGTCGCCAACGAACCCATCTACACAACCATGATTTTTTGGTAAATTTTCAGGTTAAATCTATTCCTCACGGGGCTAAATAATTAACAAATCACCTATTAACAAATTCTCCGTGAACCATCTATTTATATAATGGGTGATTTGTTAATTATTTAGCCCGTGAGGAATAGATTTAGCCCGAAAATTGACCGGGCAATCATGGTTGTGTAGATGGGTTCATTGACGACATATAAGAAGAAGCGGTAATAAATTTCGAGCTTGGGCGAGTCTGAACGGGCCCAAAAAGCAAAGTCGCGCGAAACACGTTTAATGTATCGGTCAAGATCTTTGGGAGAATATGATTTCAAGAATAATTTGGCCATGCAAGCATCATTGCATAGAGGGGTTCGTTAGCTACGTATAGGAAAAAACGGAACTCAATTCCGAGTTCAGACGAGCCTAAACGAGCCCAACACACAAAACACATACTATATATTAATTTTTCTATTCATTAATTTTGAAATATAAAACGTATTATCAAAATACGTTTTATAAATAATTATTTATAAATAATTAAACGTATTTTGATAATACGTATTTTGATAATACATTTTATAAATAATTAAGAAATAAAACGTATTTGAATAATACGTTTAGTTTTTAATTATTTGTTTAGTTCTTAATTATTTGTAAAACATATAACCAAAATACGTTTTATTTATTAATTTTTTTTTTGAAACGTATTATGTGAATACGTTTTACACTATAAAACGTATTTTAAAAATACGTTTTTTAAATAAAAACGTATTCTCAAAATACGTAGTTTTGATTTTTGTTCACATGTTTTTAAATTTTTTGGTTTTTGTCCACTTAATTTTTTTTATTTTTAAATAAATAAATAAATCCATTTTTGAACAATATATTTTCATATGTTAAGCTACACTAGAGAACTAAGAGATAATACACCACTCTTTTTAATATAAAAATCTTTTCCTTTTCTATAAAGCAAGACAACGAATCTCCACACCTCTTTTCTTAAGCTTCGCTCTTTCAGATTGACACAACGTCCAACGTCTTTCTATCGGCATCTGACCAATACTTGGTAGTTTTATGTTGATCTCTTCACTTTTTTTGGATTTCATTCTTTTAGGTTGATATGTTCTTAAACTACGATTCCTCTTCAGATATGCTTAGCCGTTCGAGTTTGAATCAGAGTTTTCAAATTTGAAAGTTTTGGTATGCGGGTCGTGGTTTCATCTTTGGAGCG
This sequence comes from Striga asiatica, assembly GCA_008636005.1. NCBI lineage: Eukaryota > Viridiplantae > Streptophyta > Magnoliopsida > Lamiales > Orobanchaceae > Striga > Striga asiatica. Next base: position 3,411,000 of record BKCP01010514.1, on the reverse strand, counting down.
AGTGCCTGGTTCGTATGTTGGTTTGTGTATGATAATTCTAATGGTTTCTTTGTTTACATGTTATTATCGGAAGATTAAGATATTTGGTGGCGGTGTTAAATAGTTAATAAAATAATTTTTCTTCAGCATCACCATCATTACGAGGTAGTAAAAACTTAAAACATTCAAATGTGTCAAATGCTTCTATCATAAGTATCACTATTTATCCTCTGAAGTGAGATAATATGCATCATTAAGGAACATTTTATTTAATTTACTAAATCTTCTTTAAACGGCAAATTTACCTAATTCACTTTATAGATTAAACGGTTTATTTAATTTACTTAACCCACTTTAAACGTTTTTTCATGCACACTTAAAAGGCTTATTGCTAGGGCAGGTTGATTGGGGAGGGTCGGAACCAAGCGCAGAGCTTGCCTCGGAGCTTCGGAGCCTTAGCCTCGGTCCGAACCTAATACATCTCGTTGAAAATTTCGCACAATTTTATCTCTCACAGCAAAATACGCCCTCGTTTCTCTCTCTACATCTCCCCGCAATTCTGTTCGCCGATTCAGAACCCTAGAACAAAACTCCTCCGTATTTGGAGATCGATGCTCATCAGCAGTTATCGGCAGTCACAGAAATCCCATTTAACGTAAGTTGCCTTTTTTGTGTATTTTTTATTTCGTTTTTCGCATCGCAGACCCAATTTGTTTGCCCTTATTTCTGTACTTTTTCCATCATTTTCGTGTGTATAACTGAGTGTAGGATGGGATTGGGGTTTTTGGAGAAGGTATGCTCGGCGATGGTATACGTGTGTAGAATGAAATAGGGGCGGTTTTGGGGTTCGAGTTGTGTGAAATGCTCATTTCCAGCTCTGCGTGGGTGCTGGTCATTTATTGTCTCACTTAATTGCTCTGCTGGGTGCCTTTTTTGAGCATGTTTTCGATCTTGATTGGCGACTTGGCTGAGTATTGTGCCTGTTTGTCTATTTGATCCTTGTTAGGTATGCCAGTGGTCTGTTTGCTTATGGGTGTCGTCAGGGGAGGCATCTTTAATTGTGAAACGGCAGTCCCAGTTTGGGGCGAACTTAGAGGTGCATTGTCTAACTAGTTTCTGAGAATTTTGAGTTTTGCCGCACATACACAATTTTCAGACGTCTCGCCGTAGTCTAGTTTAGGTAGATTTAAGTCTGGGCTGTATTCTTATTTGCAACTTGAGTGAGGTCCCTTTTGTGCCTGTGCTTGGGCAACTGTAACTGCTGACAGATGGTGATGTTTTATTCCTCATTATATGTCAGAACCCTTCTTACAATTCTTTTATATTTCCACACACACACATCCAATCCAAGTTCTTGTGATGCAGTTAAGAATTTGTGGGTGGAAAAGGAGGTTTTCCATTTTCAATTGGAGACTGTGGAGAAGGACCTCGTGCCTCATTATATCATTCTTTCCACAGTGAGGTTGGTATATCAAACATAATGTCCATTTGTTAGTAGATATTCGTTTTTTATTAGTATGTATTATTTGAGCACCATTTAAGTGCTTCAGGGTGCTCCGAGTTCCGTAGGAGGGCCATGATATATCCTGGACCCTTCTTTTTACCCTTTTTGGGTTAATGTTTTTCACCATTGCCTATCACATCTTAGTGACTTTGTTGTATTGAAACGTTGGGTATAAAGGAGGTGGCCCTCCTATTGGGATTCAGTGCAATAATTTTTATGTTGGAGTCTACATGTTATTCTTCTTGAAGTGGGGTTTTCCAATGGTTTCTAACATAACTTAACACTTAACACAAACGATGACTGCTAGTTCATGAGACTTTGATAGATGAAGTGGCAATCTGGTGAACAGACCTTTAAACAGGCCGTATATTTAATCACAACTTTTGGGGTGCAAGTCAACCCCAAATTTTCAGTACAAATGGCACAGAAAAGCATTTATATTTCTTGGCACTGTGGTAGCAGTTTCTGCTCTATATAATTTGAATGTAGATGTTAAATTACAGTATACTGTAATGCTGTATGCACGTAAGCTTTTCTAACAGTAGATGACCAGCAGGCTGCAGCACAAAATCTAGAGATTTACAGATGTACTCATATCATGTGATTATTTCAACTTTGGTATTTTATCCTGATTGAAAATGTAGAATGTTTGAATTTTCTGATGAAAAGAAGCCCATAGATTGGAATGTAAATTCCAGGGGTTTTTAGTTGGATCCTGTTATGTGAAATTTCTTGGATTATAAAGACATCGGGCTCGTAAACCAACTTTGACTGTAGAATATGTAAATTATCTTAAGTTTGGTTAAAAACGGAAAAGAAAATTCTCATTGGTGATAAGCAATACTATTCTATAGATGAAAAGAATAACTGCATAATGGGAAGTGACATCCCGAGCGGAAGTTGAACACAATTTTAAATTTGCGAATTGTCTTCGAGGTCAAATGTCTACATGAGACTTAAGCTGAAGCTTTGACATAAAGCTTTTTTAACTCAAGAGTATGTAGATAAGAATGTAAATATATAAAAGAAATTTTACTGTTGCTCTATAGCTCCTTCATACTACCTCTAACTGTTTTTTGTTCGTCTCTAATAGTGACACTCTTTACACTTGTTAATCGTCACATTTCTCATCTCTAATAGATACTAAGAATTGTACAAATGTATTCAAGATTATCCTTTAACTTTTTTTGTTCTTCTCTAGAAACTCTTCACAATTGTTAATCGTCACATTCCTTATTTTTAGTCGGTCCCGGAAGTGGTTCATATGTATTCAACTTTTGATTCCTTTGATTCCTCTATGAATCTTCTGATGATGCCATCGAACTAGTGTCGGTGTACTTGTTCTCTTCATTTTCTCTAAATGGTTGCTATCATTTGCTCGAGTTCCTTCATAAATATCCTGTGTCTCTGTGTGATTGTTTTTCTATATCATTATTTAATGGTGTTAATAATTTGCTCGTTGTTTTTCTTGGTAATGATTTCGCTAAATTGTTTTTATCCAGGAGCCTATCATTTGAAAAACTTGCCACACGTTTGACGAGTACAAGGTTATTCTGTATATAACTCACAGACACGAAGTTCAAGATTGTTTTTATTTTTTATTATAAAATAGTTTCGCCTAAGTTTATCACCTGAAGTTGGGTCTCAACCATCTATGCCTGGGAACGAATTTGGAGATAGGGTTCACAATTTCTTTGCGCAAGACAATTCTTCGCAAAGGCAGCATCAATCACGTGTTCTGGAAGGTAACTGGCCTGTGCTAAACAGTGATTATTGGGTTGGCAGCCAGAGGCAGATTGATGTGCCTAACCCCAGCAGTAAAGATTACCTATCGCAAAATTCTGGTAAGCTGCGGCAATGTTAAATTCAAATTATTTCTGAATGTCATTGATCTTATATTTACATATGTATGCATAATGCACATGCTTTCTGATCTGAAACTGGCTTCTAATTTTTTATACTTGTGGTTGCATATGCAGAATTTGATAGAGGACCGGCCAGCTATCCTGTACATGTGCCTCATGGCTTGAACTTTTCCCAATCAAATCTGAGACCTGATACTTCTAAAGCTCAGTACGGCGACCAGCAGTATTCAAATGGGGTTGTGTATGGAAATCAGTTTCACCAGAATAGGCAGAATGAAGGCAACTTTCTGGCAGTGGATATGGCCTCTAATCAGCATCTACTCTCTGGGAGAGGCTTATCTTTCGCGGAAACACAACAAGGAAGCGGCCATGAACAAGAAAAAACTTCAGACAGATCAGATACCTCTATGGCCCATGTAAGTCTTGATCTATTTGGCGGTCAGCAGCAGATGAACCATGAGCAAGCAAGCATGTTGCAGGCATTACATCGTCAACAAACTGGCCTTAATGACATGCAGCAAATGCAGCAACAAATCATGATGAGGAAAATGCAAGAGTTTCAAATGCAGCAGCAACTGAAGCAGCTTGGTTTAAGGCCTCAAGATCTTGTCAATCAGGTTCCAACCTTTACCAAACCGACATCTGGCAGCCAGCCCAATATGGTTAATGACAGTTCCAATTCTGATGCTTTACAGTATCCATGGACAGCTGATTCTGGTACAAGTTGGCTGAATGGTCCTTCAGCCATGAAAGGGTCCCCCGTTGGATTTGTTTTTCCACAAAACATGGCCCCAACACAACGTTTAATGGATTTTGTGCCTCAACAGGATGATCAGTCTCTTTATGGAGTTCCTGTTTCCAGTTCAAAGGGATTGGCAGCAAACCAATATCCTCAGATGGTGTCAAGTAGATCTTCTATGCCACAAGTGGAAGCCATTAGCAATTCTCTTCATGGTCGTCACCATAATTTTTTATCTGATCAAATTGGTGTGCAGGAATCGAATCCCATTTCTCGACCGAAAGTTCAAATTGAAAATATTGGACATGCTTCAAGCCAATCATTAAATACTGGGATTGCTGATAGGGGACTCCAAATGCCAAAAAATGAACCACAGCAGCGCTTTGCTGGAAGGAAGGAGCCACCTGCTCAGTTAGAGACCTCAAATGAAAAATCTACCCAGCAATTTTCTTCATCTCCGCGTGAAGCTGCCCTAGATCCTACCGAAGAGAAGATTTTGTATGGTTCGGATGATAATATATGGGCTGCCTTCGGGAAGAGCCCTAATCTGAGTGGAGACACTACAGGCAATTTATTTGATAATGGTGGGCTATCAAATGGATTTCCGTCCATTCAAAGTGGTAGCTGGAGTGCTCTCATGCAGTCTGCAGTTGCAGAAACTTCTAGCAGCGATGTAGGCCTGCAAGAGGAGTGGAGCGGTTTGAACTTTCACAGTAATGATGGTGCTTCCGCAAATCAGCCCGCTTTGGTGCACAATGATTATGTGAAGAAAGCATCTTTGCCTGAAGAGGATAAGCGAATCCCTCCAACACTAAATTCTGGATCAGTTCGTTCTTCTGAAGATATAAACAGTGGTAATGCATTGGGATCGAATCAAATTGCACACAAGTTTCAACAGGAATCAGGCATAAGAGTGTCGACTGATGCATCTCAAAGATATATGCAGTCCTTGGATGAATCTAGCAAGTGGTCTAATCGCAACACCCAACAAAAATTAGTTGCTGAAGGGAGCCAAATATATGAAAATGCCTCACCACATTCACTGGATGCGGAGAGGACTAACGAAAAAGTATCTGCTACTTGGTTTCCCCGGCAGGCTGGAACTTTTTTTGAACGAAATGGTTGGAATGCTCAGGCAGCTGTACCACGTGGGGGAGATGGAGTGAAAAATCAGGAAGCTCAATTGCCAGCAAAGTTGCAGAACAACCGGTTGATGGTAATGCAAGATGTAAATGGAAGTTCGTCTTGGAAGTCGAATTCTCCTAGTTCTGCTATTGATTTTGGCCCTGTTAAAGTTGGAAACCACTTAGCAGATAAAGAGCTTCTGAGTTTAAATCATGCTTCTGCTTCAGTAGCAAACTCATGTAACATGGGGGTTGATGATGGAAACAGTTCAGTTGTTCCTAATAATAGCTTGCTCAATCAGTGGAAGAATGCATATCCTCTAGGCAAATTCCAGGGGAGTAACCTTTTGGGGAGCAATCAGGGTATGGAGTCATCAAATAAAAGTAACAAAGATGAAGTTAGAAGACTGGATATGGAGAATTTCGCTGTGAAGGAGAATTCTAGTGATAGCCTCCATTCAAACTTATCTCAGCATGGCCTTAGAGAAGTGGGATTGTCTGATGCATGCGATTCAAGGTCTTTGCCCCATGGGAAGCAGAAATTAACCAATCAGCATGCTAGTAAAGTTTCTGTTCCTCGCAAGTTTCAGTACCATCCCATGGGAAATTTGGATGAGGATGTGGAACCTACTTTTGGGTTGAAGCAGCCAATGCAGCTACAGCCCAGCTCCCTACAGAATGCCCATTTTGGCCAGGCAAATCAGGTCTCGAGATATTCTTCTGTAACAGATGAGGTGATATATGGATTATACCAAATATCTTTGCAGAAGGTAGACATTTTCTATTAATTCCATAATTAAAAAATTGTTATATTGGCAGGGTGAGCATCCAAAAGACAATAAAAGGAGTAGCTATGAGCCTATCCGTGGCAGCTTTCCTGGTAGCGCCTCTAGAATATCTTTTCCCTTTAATCGGCCCCTTGATACAAACATGCTGAACAAAGCTTCTTCACCTAGGTACTTACAGTGTGTCATTTTTACCTATTTTGTAGTTTTTATCAAGTGTGACACCTTTTGAATTATTCCTGTTACATCCAGTCAAAATATGTTGGAGCTCCTTCACAAGGTGGATCAGTCGAGAAATGATGGTGGTGCGGCTCATTTAAGTTCTTCTGATTGCAATGTATCATCTCAGCCACCTGAAGCGGAGAAGTCTGATGGGTCTGCTGGTTACACTCATCATTCTTCGAGTTCTAAAGGATTTGGATTACAACTTGGCCCGCCGTCACAACGTGTGAATGTTCCTGATCTTTCATTACCTTCTCAAAGTGCTCGGGATGTGGCCAATTCCATGCATACTGGTCATGCTGGTGGAGAAATGAGAGACAAGATGATCCAAGCATCTTCAGTGCAATCTTCGCCATTTTCTAATGAAGGATCTCAGTATGAAAATCACAGATCTGCAGGTCCAGGCAATCTTGGGGATGAAAGCTACAAGGCACCTGGAAATTATCAACAAGCACCCGACACTCAGTATGCAAGAAGTCAACTGCAAAACAGTCATAATCTTCCTTCATATGGTGGTATTGCTGGTGCTTCTGATATACAAGAAAGTGGTCAAGCTGCAACAGCATCGACCAGGAATCAGATCCACAGTTCTCAGCATTTTGGTATGCCTGGCAATTCACAACAGGTTTTGCAGGACATTTGGAACAATATTCCTTCATCTCAACATTCTTTGGCCTCTCAGTACCCAAAGGCCCCTTCACACCTTTCAGCGCCACACCAGCCAAATATTGTGGAGTCAAGTCGTGCTGATCTGCGTGATAGCAAAGGGGATCATGTTTTATCTGGATTAAGTTCAATTTATGCAAACACTCAAGGTGAGGTTGATGAGGAAAAACATAGGTCAAAGGAAAGCTCTGGGCATGTGGGAAATGTTGATTCAACATCAAAAGGTGAAGAATCTCTGGGTAAAACATCCTCGAAGGATAATTTGGAAGAGTTTCCTGTTAATTCTGCTTCAACCCAGAAGGATATGGAAGCATTTGGTCGATCCCTGAAACCTAATGCCTTCTCTAATAATAACTACGCCTTGCTAGATCAAATGAGGGGCGTGAAGGATGAACAAACTGATCCAAGCATTAGGGTCTCTAAGAGGATGAAAGGACCGGATAATCTTTTTGATGTTCATCAATTTCATCCTGGAGCAGGGCAGCAAAATGAAGGCAATGTTGGAAATATGATGGGTTCAAGTACCGGAGTTTCATCTGAAGATTCAAGGATGTTCAGATTAACTTCATCTGATATGATGCAGAGGAACACTGCTCCACATGGAAATATTGCGCCACAGGATATTGTGGTTGCTGGTGTGGATGCTTCTCAGAATAACCGTTCTGATTGTACTACTACTTTGAGAGCTGAGAATCATCAGGTTGCCCCACAGATGGCACCATCCTGGTTCAACCAATATGGCCACTTTAAAAATGGGGAGATGTTCCCTGTATGTAATGCACATAATGTCAACTCTATAAGACCAAATGAGCCGTCATCAACTGTTGTTAAGACTTCAAGCATTATGGATGCTCCTAGTTTAGAGCAGAATAGTCCTGCTGCCCCAGTTGGTGCTTGTCAAGTTGGCAGCACTCTGAAATCTGCGCCCACATTGGTAACGAATGAGCATTTGTCTCGTGCCCCGTCATTGCAACTGACAGTGACGGGTGAGCATAAGGTGATTTTAAGACCCCAAAAGCGCAAGACTGCTACTTCTGAACTTCATCCTTGGTCAAAGGAAATATCAGATGGGTCACAAAACTTTTTGGTTCTCAGGTAATTTTATCAGCTTGTCAATACATAAGGTTCAATAAGCATATCAGTCCTTTTTGACATAGGAACTGGAAGATGTACTATTTTCCTTCAACCCATTGAGCATGATACCAGCAGAAAGCTTTCTTTTATAGGGCATTATTTTTGGTAAAACTAACTCCACTGCATGGACACTAATAAACTGCTCTACCATGATTTCTAGCAGATAATCCTGAATCACGATTAATGTTATGGTGGTTTTCTACATTTACCGACTCATTTTTGCATTACCACAAGTGTAATAGTGGTACTTGATTTATGGGATTTAGTAAGCATTTGCTGCAATTTTTTTTTTTTAATCTGCATAAAATTTCCTTAATGCAGTGCGACAGAGGGCGACTGGAGTAAGGCAGCAAATCGCCTTGCTGAAAAGGTATGATTGGTTTGCTAGGTGTGCTCCTCAATTCATTGATCATTAGCTCTAAAGGGTTAAAGGTATCTATCCATCTTTTCTCTAATGATAGGTTCGGGATGATGCTGAATTAAATGAAGATGGATCCCCATTGCTTAGATCAAAGAGAAGGCTTATTTTAACAACACAACTCATGCAGCAATTGTTTCGCCCTCCACCAGCGAGTATTCTCTCTGCTGATTCTAGTTCTGCACATGAGAGTGTGACCTATGGTGCATCTAGAGTAGCATTAGGGGATGCATGCAGTGTTGTTTCATGCTCGAGTGATTTTGGTCGCCATGATTGCCTGGACCGGTAGGAATTCGCTTGGACATACCTAAATTGATTGGCTCATGCAAAATGCTTCTTGAATTTCATATTTCTAGTCATGGTTATTTTTATTTTTTATTATTATTTTTTTTAAGTCTTTATAATAATCCTTCTGTTATGAACCATCTTCTAGACACTCCGTGAAGTGCAAACTAAATGGCGATCCACGTTTTGCAAAAGTTATTGAAGAGTTGTTGGGAAAAGCTAGGAAGCTAGAGGATGATTTCTTAAGGTACTTTTGTGCAGCTTTGTCTTTCTGGTTTCGTTGTGTGGATTTTCTTTTCTTTTTTGCCAGGTCTGTATCGCATATTATTTGGAGTATATCTGATGGCAATGTCTTGTAAGTATAACTACAAAAGCCTTGTTTTGGTTTTGCCTGATTGCCAAACATCCAGGCATCTTCCAAATTTCTTTTTTGCCTGATTGCCAAAGATCTAGGCATCTTCCAAATTTCGAATAACCCTCAAAGTATAATTTGCATAAGAGAAACTAATACCAAGTGCGTATTTATAGTTTGAAGAATAGTTCAATCATTTTTCATGTAACTTGGCTAAACCTCTTCGATGGCTTTGTAAACAGCTCTAATCACTTTAGATAGCAGGACAATGTTTATTTAGCAAAACTTGTTAATACGCATTTGATGCTTTGCCCTTCCATATTGCATTGTGAAATGTGTTGTATCGTGTCGAGTTGTTTGTGTCCTCTTTGCTCTTACTATTATACACTTTGGGTTTTCCGTATTTCCTACTTTTGGACTATGATCAGAATTGTGGCTCGATTTTTCCCCGTTAATGTATATATATTATACTTGAGTAGCAGACTTGACAAGAATGCATCAGTATTGGACTTGAGAGTCGAATGTCAAGAACTCGAGAAATTCTCAGTCATCAACCGATTTGCAAGGTTTCATGGTCGGTCGCAAAATGACAATGCTGAGTCATCATTAGTATCCACAACAGCAACTACTTCAAATCCTCATATGCAAAGATACGTACTTGCGTTGCCCATGTCCACAAATCCACCTGATTGGGTACAGTGCCTATCGTTATAAACATTGTTNTGTGGTTAACTCAACAGCCTCCGGTAGTTTTTACTTACTGGGACTTTGCACCGAGACCATTAGTGCCACACGATCGACTTTTGGAAGGATGTTCACGTCACGTCTCGCCAGACGTGATGGAGTGCTATTTTATCTATTTGATTAGGCGAAGTTCGATTTTAGGCAATTGATGTGTTGTTATTGGGAAATTAAATATAGGGGAAGGCTATTTGGCCTAGTTCCACTTTCCCTGTGAGAATGTTATTCTTTTTCTGTAATTTATGTGTTGTGCTCGAGTTTGAGATGGCGAACTTTGGTCGAGCACGATATGGCTTATTTTGTAGCTGTGTATCATATAAACTTTTACCATTTTCCTGAGAAAGTAGCAATGTGCTTGTGTGAAATTTAGGTACGTAAATTTTGTGTAGTTTCAATTCATGTTGTTTCTATTTGGATTGGATTGATGAATCTAAGTGAAGTTGATGATTGGATATAAAAATTTTTAGATTTGTTTGGATTTTTTGGTTTGATTTGGTTAATTTTAAAAAAAGTGGTATGGTTAGTTGTTAGTGGGTATATTAAAATAATATTTAAAATAAATAATTGAAGTTGATTTGATGTATAAGTATGAGAGAGATGATTTGAAATGATGGTTAGTTAAAATTATGTGAGTGGATGAATAGTGAAGTAAGGTTAATGTGATGTGTAAGAATGATTGGTTGATATTATTTAATAATATTAATAATAATTGAGTTGAGTTAAAGTTGAGTTAAAAATGTTTGGATTTTTTGGATAAGTTTTGTATCCAAACATCAAGTAAAGATCTCGGTCCGGATTTTGTTGGTATAAAAACTTGAATAACCTTCTGCAGTGATGGTCTTAAGCATTAAGATTAATTTTTCCTCTNATATTAAATGAACAATATGATTGTTCATAAATTCTACAACTATTTGTTACATACGACTGTATTGCTGATATATTAAATTAATCATATTTTTACGATTTTTTATTTGACATTCATATCCATATTAATAAATATAAAAGTAATAAATATATATTATATTTATCTAACCAATCCTAATATAGTATAATATATTTAATATTTTTTAATTAAATAAATTTATCTATCAAATCTGTTATGTGGAATGCGATAAAAAATTATTATAACATGGATGAACAATCTTATAGACAACAAGTATCATTTTGAAATAAAAATATAATTTTTAAGAAATATTTAAAATAAAAAATTTTATTTTTTTTAAATACATTAATTTTGAATAGCTCATGTATAATACACGAGTATTGTAATAGTATTGATATATAGCTAATCATATCCCGTATGCTTGCATTTCTTATAACGAAATAATTCTTATCTTTTCATTTAATTAACATAATTGAAACATATATATTTTCATTTATTACCAAAAATATATATACCATCTCATGCTATTAAAATTGTATTTTATCTACAAAAGGAATGTATAGCCCTAATTTTTCATTTATTTCACCTACCAGGCAAAAAGAAAAAATCAAATTGAGAACAAAATTATATTGAGAATCATTCATAATCTTTCAACTAATGTACCTAGTATATTATAATTTAAAAATTAAAATACAATATAAATAAAAGTATAATATTTTATGTTATAAATATGTAAATTTTACATAAAAATATGGTTGCTGATGATTAGATAGTCTAATGGTGCATTTGTGTCAGCAAAAACTGTCCAAAGATGCCCGTTGGATGAAAGTGCGAGCTGCAAACACGACTTTCCTTCACTTTTTCTACCCAATATTTCCATTTACTGCACAAAAGGCGTAAAAAATTTCCATATATAACGTGTACCAAAATTGCTCTAGAAAATCCTCCGTTCTCACAGTCGACTGTAGTTCGACAAACCAGGAAGAACAGCAGATCGACTCTCTGCAGATTGAGAGATAGCATTAGCGGCAGATCCTCGACAGCTTCGTGTAACATTCGGTGCACTTTATTTGTAATTTTTTTGATTTGTTTGTGGTCGTTTTAATCGATTTTATTGGTGCAGTTTTACGTGCGTATATGGCTCCCTCTTGTGCTCAGATGTGGAAAAATTTTATGGTGATTGTGTGTTTTTATTAGTTTTGTGACTAGTATGATATTATAAATTAGGATATGGCTTGGATGTTTGATATGTGCTGTGTTTTTGGTGACCTAGGAATTGATTGGAAGAGGATAATCTGTTGGCAAGATGAAAATGATGTTGGTTTAGAAGATATGTTTTATGTTGACAAGTGCGAAATAGGAAATGTCACTTGTTTAGAAGATTGTTAGAGGAAACTATTTAATATTTATGCCTCTGAAGTTGAATGGATGTAGTAATTGTTCCAGTGTGAGTTTATGAAAGAAATCAGTTATTTGTGTTTTCACACGAATTAGGATAATAAATAGTCTCGATTCTATTGGGATGAAGAAAATATTTTTGTCCATATAGTTAGTCAAATAGTGTAGTTAAGAGCCTTATTTGTGATTAACTTGCCCTTTAGAGATTGTTGATTTCCTGTTGAACCATTTCCTTAGATGTGGTTATGATTAATGCTTTTCAAAGTATTCCTTGCATTGAGTGACTATATTATTATGTTTGTCTTGAAGAACCTTCATACAACTATGCTATTCATTTATTGAATGAGTGAAATGAAGCAGTCCTGCGAATATCTTTTTTTTTGAACTGTATGTGCATCAATATAGCATTTCATTTCCAGCGGTTGTGAGGTTCTAATGCGGAATGAGCATTAGTGACATTATTTTTCACGTAATTACTTGATCACTACAACATTTTCTCTTGCATACATATCTAGAAAATAGAATGCGCCTTAAAATCGACTTTCTGGTGCTTTTATAAAGCATAATGATAACAGGGTATCATGGTTGAAACTTTGAAGCAGTCTTGTATGGATTTCCAGCTGTTCTGTACATCACCTCTTCCATGGATTTGGGTCATTGAAACACTAGCATGCTCTGACCAAGTTGATACAACTCTTTTACTAGGTAATCATGGATGTCACCCTTATATCTCGTGGAAAATTTTATTAGTGGCTCTTGTAATTTGTTGTTTAGACTTGAAAGTTTTACATTTCTGGCCATAGATTTACTTGAGAGAACACCAGAGATATCCGATGATCATGGTAAAAATGCAAGGGAATTGGTATCGTTGAGAATTTTAGAGAGTTTATTCATTCAAGGAGCTCGTGGAAATCCAGTATCTTCTACCTCAATTCAAAAAATTAGATTAGATCCATCCAGTGATAGCTGTGAAGATGTCCTTCAACGAATATTGACTGAGGATTTGACCAAGGTACCTTATTTGTTAATAATTATTTGAATAAAAAGGGCAGAATGCCAACAATAATTTTTCTATCAGGCAAGTCTTGATACTGATATAAATCATACGTATCTGCAGATATCTCCACTGCATCTGAAACCTCCTTTCCCAGAGATGTCAAAATGGGACCTTCAGCCTTTTATCCAGTATAAAAAATCTAGCTTGACTCGGCATGCTTTAGAGAAGGTGGATGGATCTGTGTGATCTTAAATGCATGAATAGTGAAAAGATATAAAACTTTTTTTTTGCTTCTTCTAATCTTCTTCCCCTTATTCAGCTGAAAAATGCAGTGCGTACAGGAGGCCATTCTTTCCTTGCATCTTTGAAGGAACGAAGTGGTTTGAAAGATAAGAAAGAACCTGAGCATGGAGTAACTGGTGCCGATGATGGTAACGTCTCACGAAGAGATTTACCGGATGAGAATATAGCACCACTTAACAGGAAAAGAAGGGCCACTAGTGAGACAGAAGATATCTCTGAAACCCATGTAGAGTTAGTCAAGAAGAATAAGCATGACATCATTTCCCATGAACAGAATGTAGGTGAGAAAGTGATATCTGCGGCTGATGATGCACAATTAGCCGATAAGCCTGCAGAATCTGTGAAGCACAGTGAGGGAAGAAGATGCAGTTTGGGAACAGAGTCTTGTGCTGGGGACGTGGAGATGGACAGACCTTCTAACGAAATTGGGTGTACTTCACCGAAGGGGCTTGGTGGTTCTAATGACGTTTTACCATGTGAGAAGCGCGTTCTTTGTTGTGACACTGAACCGAATAACAAAACTGAGGGTACGCGTGGCCAAAACGATGACATTGAAGGAGAAAAAGGTGACGAGGAAGTGAATGAAGTCGATACCTTTGGCAATACTGATGGGGAAAATGATGACAATGCTGATATTACCACAAAGGATGCAAAGGAACTAGAATCCTTGACAACAACTAGATGTAGAGATCAAAATATGGCAGGTACATACATGAGAGACAGTGGTGAAGAAAGGTGCAGTTTAGGGAAGGAGGCTGATGTAGAGGTAGTGGAGCAAAGTATACCTCTGGAAGATGTTAATGACATGTATACTTCATTACAAGGTCATGTTACTCGTGATGGAGTTTTGCCTCATGACAATCAGGCTCAAGATTTGGTACCACCATGCCAAAATGGAAATTCTGATGGTGAGGAGAGACAAGGTCTCGAAAATGAGAATCCAGAAGGTGATGAAAGTGTTTTGCATGGGCTCAGAACAACCAATGAAGACGTGAATCAATTGCAACCAAGTGTTTTGGGGAATCTGCCAAATATTGATGAAAATGAAGACGTCGATATGTCTACTGACAGTGATGGATGCCATGACGAGAGGACTAATATTGCTACGCAGAAGCAAACATTTTTGAGCTCCCAGTGCACATACAGTCAAGATTCTTTGGCTACAACTGATTGGAGAGGATTAAATTTATGTGTAAAATGTAACTTGGGCGGAAAATTACTGGTTTGTGGTTCAGATTCCTGTCCTCTAGTGATTCACCAGAGCTGTTTGGGTTCAGATGCTGACTTTGACACGACTGGGGAATTTTACTGCCCGTCTTGTGCATATTCTCGAGCAATTTCAAAGTACTTGGAGATTAAGAAAAGGACTGCCTTGGCAAGGAAGGACTTGGCAACTTTTTTCTGCTTGGGGACCCAAAAAGGATCAGGAAAACAGTCTCAGAGATTATACGAGGCAAATGAAAATAATTTGGAACAGAATGATGGTTTGCCTAAAGGTGATGGAATGAAAAGGAGAGCAGAAAGGGTCAGTGATCGTCATCGGAGGAGGATATTGGAATATGAACAGCCAGGTCTTTCAGAACACAGTCCTCCTTTTGGAAGAAAAGTTGTAACCTCAACCAATACCCAATCTCTGGAAGAAGGTAGGCAATCTTTCAAATCTCAGAAAGCTAGTGGAGAACAACAGGGACCTGCAGTGGAGATTGACATATCTCGGGGAAAAAGTACATCTGGCCAGGTTATTGAGGGACGTGGTAGGAGTGAGAAGCGTGCCAATATTGGATCCGAAAAGGGAACCTTGCACTCACCAGAAACAGACGTACCTCATGGAAAAAAATCTTTACGAAGCTCTGAATCCACTGACGTGGAAGAAACATCAGAGCAAGAAAATGAGAACTCGGGGGCCTCCAAGAACATTGTAAGAGTTCGAAAACAAAAAACGAAACCGTAAGTTCTTTTCTCATTGCAAATGATAAGGACATGTTGTTTGTGTTTAAGTTTTTGGTACTGGCTGGAAGGAGAGATTATTGCTGCAAAATGTTGCTTGTGCATTGAGAACTGTGGTGGTCCTCAAGGGTTTTTGTAATGCCTGTTTAAGTTATTAGTAATAGATCCATAATGTTATTTGCATTTTCATTCCGTAACTGAGGACTAATATCATTACTTGGCATCTAATTGGGTACAAATTCCCGATAACGTGACCATGTTTTCTTTTTGAAAGGGAAAAAAAAAATAAAAACACCAATAAGTGAAAAGTGAGAGGAGGTACAGAAACGAACCAAGCTTCAACTCTGTCAAAATAAAATGGATATCCAGACAGATCATGACAAGCTGGATTACTCAAATGAAATAATTATTTTGATTGTAGTAGATAGGATTGTGTTCCTTGCTTTAACACAGAGTAATGAAAAGGTTAATCTTATCTTCCTATGCAGTTCATATCCAGCCATTCCTCAACTGAGACGGAAACGAATCCCCTGGACTAGTGAAGAAGAAGAAAAATTAAAGGTACATGTATTCTTCATCTCCCGTCTATTACTTTTTCTACATTCAAATTGTCGAGCGACAAATATAATCAAGGGATGCCACATAGCTTTAGTAGTGCTAATTATATTTGCTTTGATCCCTTCTTTTTTGTCTCCAGTTGCAAACCTACTTCCTAGGTTCTGTTCCACTTGATGAAATTAAAGAATAAATTCATGCCATAGAAATACAACCGAGTCCATGGGTTTTGTTCTGTTAATAGCTTGTATATTTAATAAATATATTCATACATGTATGTCTATATCCTGCTAGGATCTAGTTGCTTTGAGTTTCCATTCCTGTGATTATGGACTTTATTCCCAAATCCCAAGTTTTATCTATTTGATTATGGAAAGGACCATGCCATTTTATCCATATCATTAACAGTGCCATATAGATACCGATGAAAAAAAAACAGTGCCATATAGATATGCTCATGCGCTGTTACTTAACCTTGATGATTCGAGTGGAGAAGTTGATAAACTTTTTAACTTCGGAGAAAAATCCCGAAAACTGATGTG
>BKCP01010514.1:3384271-3394554 GCA_008636005.1 Striga asiatica | reverse complement strand
ATGGGCATGCAATAGAGGACTAATATTTTTACCTTAATTAGAAATCAAATTTTCTCTTAAAAATTTAAAATCTGTCGTCTCACAAGATATAACAAGCAACTACATGCTCATACCCAAGCAGGTATAAGATATATGCAGATCGTTACAATCAATTGGAGCTATCATCCAATGCTCTAATTGGTTTGCTTCTCAGATTGAGCTTCATATAGTTATACATGTAATTTGAGAGTGTGCTTTCATTAATAGGCATTCAGTTTCGTACTTTGCAATTTTCTCAATGTACTAAGGAATAGCGTGCATTTTCTTCTCTTAAACAGGAAGGGATGAGAGTACACTGTAGCCGACACGACAAACTAATTCCGTGGAAGAAAATTCTGGAACATGGGGCCGGTGTCTTCCATCAATGTCGTAGCACGGTTGATCTCAAAGATAAATGGAGGAATTTGTGCAAAGCAACCCCGAAAAAGTCCTAGTGGAAGTTCTCTCTTGTGAAGAAAGACATTTTTTGTTAAATGCATGCTTGTAGTTTATGTTCAAATGAAAGTTCTCGTGGCTTTTGGGTTCTTTTGATGTTTTAGTTTATGTTCTTCAGTTGAATGCATTAATTTGAACACGAGTGTTTCACTGAGGGATTGTCATTTATTATGTATGACTGCCTCAACGTGAATAAGTAGCTGCTAATATTTTATGTTCTCATCTAAGTTCGAAACCAATTGTTTAATTTCTTTCTTTTTTTTTTTTTTTNCCAGGGGTACTTTCGATTTTTATTATGTTTCTCTAGGCTCAGCACAAATATTGGAAAAAGCCAACAAAAATATTAGTTTAATGCCTTCAGAACCTTATACTGTGTTTTGGTAAACACCATAGTCTTATTTGATTAATTTATAAACTTCATGTATACAAACAAGTTGATTTGGTAGGACAATTGTTTTTAAAAAACTCAAATTTATTTCATAAGCTTCTTTTGATAGTTTTTTTCAAATAAATCTTTCGAAATTTTTATTTCAATTGGCTTCAATTAGTCTACCAACTAATTATACCAATCACTTTTATCATATCAGCTAATTTTTTAACTATAAGCTCAAAATTCAAGATATGAGCTAATTAACCAGTTAAATTTACCAAACATAACCTTAGGCATAACAACACTCTAGATACTATGATTTGATATTGCGTACAAAATAAAATTTAAGGTGATTATGGATTTAAAAGTTTGGTGTATTGAACATTTTTTTCAACCCTCTTTTCAAGTGATTAGAAACCTATTAAACTTATCAGCCACGAATATGTACATTTACAGAAAAATATCTTACACCATAATGTAGTTACAACAAAAGGTCGGAAATTAGTATAACCCTACAAAAAATGTGCACACACAGACTTGTCTGAACTCAATCCTTAGCAGCCCTACCCTCTCCACGTGGCATTTTCTTCGAATTCACTGCATAGTAGAAGTAATAGAAATAAGGGAAAGACAACAGAGAGACAAATCATTGAGAGAGAGAGAGAGAGTGAAGTGGTTGAGTGTGTATGGATTGGTGTGTTTATATAATGAATGATGTGCCAAACGAAACAGAGAACGTGGGCCTGCAGTTCAGAGGGCTGAGAGAGAGAGAGAGAGAGAGGGGACTTACAATCTTCCACATCCTTCAACTGATAATAATGTGGAGCTATTTCTACCAGCCATTCTGGTTTCAGTTCTGTCACCTGTCCAAAGTCGAGAGGTGAGTTTTAGTGGCAAACGGCCACAAGATATTTTGCAGGTAAAACAGGAATTAAAATATGGAAGAATTCTGACCTGACGCATGTACTCCTTAGTTGTTAAAACCAATTCGTGGTACACGACCCATCTTGGAAGTACCTAAAACGGGGTCAAAGAAAATCTTATGAAGCTACCAAATCATTACAAACACTTTGACAAATAAAACGTACAGATTCATAACGGGTATAAAGCCACATAACAAATACAGACGAGACAAGTCCTTTTATATATGAATTATACTTGAGATGTTGTTAGACGAAAGGAGAAGAGGATGATGATGTAATTTAAGTTTTTGTAAAGGAATTCAAGATAGACTAAATTTGTTTTAGCAATTCAGTTAAAAATAAAATATGATTTTACCTGTGCCAAGCCAGAGCTCGGGTGGATATGAACTGTTTGTGGATGCTTGACCGTTCTATATGACCCATTCTTTTGTAACCTTGCAGAGTGCGGAAAAAACCCTGCTGTTATAGCTTTCTTAATTGCGTCCAAGTCATTCAGATTGGAAGTCAATTCAATTTCAACTCTTTCCAAAAGCCCTTCTAGTTGATCACGTATATCTCTAGCTCTCTTCATGCTTCTAACCTAAAACAGAGGCAGTTAATTAAGAAAATGGTCAAAAAAGTCCCAAGTGCTCCACAAGCCTCACCAATCTGGCTGGAGAAGTTTACAAAGTTTCTTAAAAAACAAAGACAACCAACAACCTCATAACAAGTTCTTTAAATCTGCAGAAAATGATAAATTCCACTTCAATTATTCCAAGCAATAATGTATTCACAAAGTGAGTACAGATTATCTGCATCTTATCCAGATTATAAATTTTATGACAATTATATCCGATTATATCACCGTAAATGACTCAAATGAGCACAAATTATGAGATGGGACCATCTTAATTCTTAACCATAAATAAACAGCCAAAATGTAACAAGGCTTTTAGGGGGGAAAAAAAAAGAAAAAGAAAAGAAAAAAACTAAAAGTTATTGAGATCTACCTGGATATAATTCTCATAGCACCATTGGGTTGAAAAATTGGTTTCCTTCCACGAGCTGTACACCTAAATTGTCAAACAAGAGGATCCCACAATTAGGTTCCCTGAGGTCTAATAAATCTGTACTGATTGAATTGCAACTCAGAATCAACACATTTACTTGATTAATCTCCAGTCTCATTCACAAATACCCCAAGATTTATTATTATTATTTTTTTTTTTTCTTGAACATTTGTTCGGATCAATCTAAAATGCTCTGTTCTTGATTTGAAGTTTAACAATCATTTTGAAACAATCACCATAAGCGTTCACAAAAAATTTAACGACAAGAGCACAACAAATGCAAATGCTATCACGTATATGGCCAACTGACCTTAAGCAAAGCAATATGATCTCCAACATTTCCCGTGTGGAAATTCAGACGGGCATTGTCTGCATGAACCTGCTTATCCTTAGGACGATAAAAGATCGAATTCCCAATAGAAAGCATTGCAGCAATAGATATGACCTCGTCCGAGCATTGATACTTCTCAGACACGACAATCATCTTCGACAGCATAGGATCAAGCGGAAACTCAGCCATCCTTCTACCCACTTTCGTCAACTCACCATGCTTATTAAGTGCACTCAAAGCATAAAGCAACTCCAAAGCCTTCAGCAGAGCTTCAGATGGTGGAGGGTCCATGAAGTCAAAGTTCAGTAAGTCATTAATGCCGAGGCTCTTGAGAGTAAGAACAACATTCGCCAAATTGGTCCTTTGAATTTCAGGAACAGTATTATCGTCTAGATCGTGATGATAGTTATAAGCAGTATACAGTCGAAAGCATTTTCCGGGACCCGTCCTTCCAGATCTACCCGCTCGCTGATTGGCCGATGCTTTCGAAATTGGAGTGACTAATAAAGATTCCATCCCAGTCCTCGGATTGTAAGACTTCATTTTCGAAAAACCAGGATCGATCACATACTTAATCCCGTCAATTGTTAAAGAAGTCTCGGCAATATTAGTTGCCAGGACTACTTTACGTGCACCTTCAGGAGTGGGTTCGAATATCTTGGCCTGAAGCTCTGTAGGCAGATTGGCATAAATAGGGCATATAATGAGCTCGGCTATTTTCGTCCCTAGCCCTCGGGTCCTATGCTTGAGAATCTCTTCAGCAGTTTCGATTTCCTCCTGTCCCGTTAAGAAAACGAGAATGTCGCCATCTCCGGGAGGCTGAGTCACGTGAATCTGAAGAGCAGTAACAATAGCAGCGTCGAGGTAATCAGCTTCAGGGGCTTTTGTGTAATGTATTTCGACTGGAAATCTTCTCCCGGGTATTTTGAAAATCGGAGCTGAATCGAAATAATCGCTGAATTTTTCTGCATCGAGCGTGGCACTCGAGATGAGCAGTTTTAGATCGGGACGAAACCGAGCGATATCCTGCCATGGGAAAACATAGTCTNTAATAATAATAATAATAATAATAATAATAATAATAATAATAATAATAATAATAAGTAACCTCACCTTAACCAAGCCAAATAGAATATCTGTTGAGAGCGTTCTTTCATGGGCCTCATCCACCATCACCACACTGAAAATTACATTAGGAAATATTAGTAAGAAGTTTCACAGGAGAAATCTAGGACATCTGATATTGAATGCACCTGTAACTTGCAAGGTCAGGTTCTCCAAGGAATTCACGTAACAACATTCCATCGGTCATATATTTTAAAACCGTCTTATCTGAAGTACAGTCTTCAAATCGGATAGAATACCCAACCTAAAACAAAGAAAGTAAACAAGTTAACATAATATCTCGGCTGCACCAACAGTAGTCGACCCTGATAACTTGCATAGAAAACCAAATCAACAGACAAGATTCTATTTAAACATATGAAAACTTTTTTATACTTTCAAAACAAAACTAGTTGACCTCAAATGACCTGCCGTGAGAAGCAATACACAGTAAAAGAAGAAACGCACACCTCATGCCCGAGTTTTACTCCCATTTCTTGAGATACTCGAGCAGCAACACTCATAGCAGCAACCCTTCTCGGCTGGGTACATCCAATCTGATCACCACAGAAGTTACAATCATCAGCAACTAAGTTCCATGTAAACCAACAGGCCGTTTCCACAATACTTTAGAGATTATATATTCGTTCTCCAAAGGAGAAAATGAGACGATGCTCTCATCAAGCCCAATCAATTCAAGAACTAGTTTCTCAAGAAATTAAACAAAGTCTAATAAAATACTAAGTGGCATATTAGCTAGTAAGCTTTGCATTTAAATAACAAGTAATGTTATTTCGCATGTTAATGATTAGTAGA
This sequence comes from Striga asiatica, assembly GCA_008636005.1. Taxonomy (NCBI): domain Eukaryota; kingdom Viridiplantae; phylum Streptophyta; class Magnoliopsida; order Lamiales; family Orobanchaceae; genus Striga; species Striga asiatica. The sequence continues at coordinate 3,389,487 of BKCP01010514.1, read as the reverse complement.
CAAGGTAAAAGTAGTAAATATGCAGGTCAGAAAAATATTTATTAGAATATAAAGCTGATAACAACGTAACTAATGCATGTGCCTAGCTAAATTCTCATTATTCAAACAAGACTGCACTAACAATTTGAAGAATATGAAATATCAGATTGGTATTTAAGTGTATAGATTGCACAAGCCCATGTACCTTTCCTCGGGCAGTATACCCTGCCTCATGGAGGTACTGAGGTATCTGAGTAGTTTTTCCAGAACCCGTCTCTCCAACAATAACAAGAACCTGCAATAAATTTTATCAATCAGTATCTGTTTGGTGGATCATTTGGCATACTAAAGACATAAAACATCAACAAAGATTTTGTGAATAATTTCTCTCTTTATTCTACGAGAAAGCAAACATATAAGCCCTTTTCCATGAGTAAATTAAGGAAATAAAAGAAGGAAAAAAATGATATATTCAGAAGTTGACTAAACTGTGTAGGTAAGATATCAGAATACCAGGAAAAAAAAATAATCATGGGTCTAAATATACAGTTAATATACTTCGGCAATCAGAATGGTTTCTGTAAAGCAACTAATTGTCCCATAAAAATGGGATTTTACCCTAATTAACAAACAAACCCTGAAAACAGTCATGCCTGGTGATCATTAACGGCTTGGAGCAACTCCTCTCTGTAAGGATAGACTGGCAGCGTTTTTCTATCACTCTGAAAGATAAAAGGCCAACGGAAAGGTCAACGCTATAACATATGGTTCTGGCAGAAAACTATAACTAATTTAATGGCAGAACATTTGGATCTCTGCAAGTTCACCACAAAAATGAAAAAAAAGAAAATGAAGGTTTATATATGTAACTCACTTGTAGCTTTTCAAATGCTGTTTTGGCAGCAGAAGCTTCCGGTGACTCTACAGATAGTTCTTGATCAATCTGCGGATAAAAAGAAGGTATGAAGAAAATAATAATAATAACCAATTTTGAAGGATTGTGTTAGGAAGAGTTGATATACATACATTTACACCATCCATCACATTTGTCTTAATGAACTCTATTTGATCTTCAAATACAAACCTGCACAAGTGAGTTGATTATAAACAGAGAACAAAGAAGGTTAAAGGTTCTCTACTAATCTTAATGTGACAAAACACAACATCAATCGATTATATAGTTAATAATAAACCAACTCGTGTGATCCAATTATACACTCCTATAATTAAACCATAATGGTTGGAGCCTGCAGTGGTGTCCGTATCCGGAAGTCAATGCCAGGATACACTGAAATAAAGTCATTTGAACTTACTCGTAATCATCATGCTTTTGCTTTTTATCCTTGGACCCGAATTTAAGAGTTGCTTTGCCTGAATCATATTACATCACGTGATTAGCAATTGGATATTATCGACTCACTATATATAAAAGCACGTGTCAAACACGAATTACCAATCTGATGATCCTCCCATGCTTCTTGTTCAGCAAATGGGTTCATCTTTTCTTCTGCAGCAGGATCCCTGAACGAGCCAAGGGAAAGTTAAAGACATACCATCGATTCGATTCAATAACTGAGGGTAAGTTGAGGCTGCAATGCTGTCATTGGTAGTAAAGCATCTAGTGCTACAGAGGCACTAAAAGTTACCTGTAACGCTGTATTGCTACCGCAAATCTTTTTTCTTGATTGACACCACCATCCATATCATATGCATCAGGCATCCTATACTGCATTTAACCAAAAAAACAAATTTAATGAACTTACATAATAACAAAAATAAGGCAAAGTAATGACGATGGCAAATATATAGCTACTCCATGTCAATGACAGCCAATCAACCAAATAACAAAATTCCTAGTGAGATTATGTCAAATAACCCAAAAGTAGCTCAACTAGATACAAGAAACATAAAATATGTTGCTATAATAGGTTGCTATAGAGTATAGCATAGATATGCAAAAATATGTGCATATAATGCCAAGTAGCCTAACAGAATGTACTAAGTAAAATTGACAAAGAGCTACTCGAATGTCACTAAAAGGTTTATCACCTCATTGGCAAAATCAGATTCTTCTGTCCTCTTCTTGACTAGATCATAAATTTGTTTCTTATATCTGCAAAAAGTAAAATTACAAGACGTCAGTTGAATATATCTGAAAATTGACAGAATGAAGCATCAATATTTCTAGTTTGGAGCACAAACAAGGCCATAGAAGTGAAGCACTCTACATTTGCTGTACCACACACATGCTTACATAGGTTAGGCATGTTGTTGGCTAACATATGCAAATAGCCAATAACACAAAGAAACACTACAGCTTTTAGAAGAAAAACATCATGAAACCATGTCACAAGTTATGCAAATCGTAAAGTTTGTGTCATAAAGATAATGACAAAAAACAGACTCCAAAAAGTCACAAATAGTTACAGAATTCATGAAAGTTCACCAGGTGTAATGCAAATTGAAGTGGGAAATATCCAGATTCACAAACCTACTTCATAATAGCATCAAACAAAAGGGTGGTTTCCATCGACAATGGTACATAGACAACAAAAGCTTAAAGATGCAAATCATCAACGGATCATCTAAATTCTAATCGGAGACAGGATGCCTTGTATTATTTCATAAGAAGATATAGTATAGTTTGCCTTGGCAACCATAGAGTAACAGCAGATGGAAACTTATTAAGATTAATACAAATATTCATATAAAACCATGATAGAAACGAAATGGAAGTACGGATAACTACCTTAATTCCTGCTGCTCTGCTTCAGTCAACTTGACACCGTCGAATAAGTATTGCTCATCTTCAATATCATCTCTGGATCAAGCCAAATAGAATAGAAAAATTATAAAAGGAAAAATATCAAATGCTTTCTTTAAACTGAAACTGAATATATCAAATTTCATTACCTGAGTTCTTCTAATTTCTTCTGCTCTCTTTTCTTCAAATACTCTTGCCTTGACACTTTTCTGATCCAGAAAAAGAGGAGATGGACAGCATAAGTGGATAAACTAGTACTGTAGCAGGCATTCTACAAATGAAACTTATGCACCATACTTCAGATTGTAAACTTCAATTAGCTTGATTATATTTCGGCAAAGAACCTTCACAATCCAAAAGTACCCCCTCTCAAACCTCACTCTAAATTGCATCTGAAAGAGGACACAGTTGACTTAGGACAAACTATTCAACTCTCATCCTAATATCTTTTCAGCCGGCCACTGTCACCGTAGCCAACTCATTGTTTTTTAATGGAGAACAGAAAAACTACTACCAGAAGTTTTCATTCATGCAACACAGCAACAATCACAAATCCGCCAAAGAATAATGTCACAAAACAAGACGTGCATCTAGCATGATTGCATGAAGAAAAACAATACAAAGAACATAATACCAAGGAAAGCCAAAATTTGGGAAGAAGTCTGTCCTGAACGTATAGAATTGATACTGTCATTGTTTTACATTGGCCGGAAGTAGAGTCCACACTGCACACAAAGAAAGATCCTAACACTATGGAGACTTATTCCAAAAGCTGATAAATCTATCTATCTATGAATACACACACACACACACACATAAAAGAATCCAGATATGCATAAATCCTTTTCCAAGTTCCAAAACTCTTATGTGCCTTTTCGGAATCAGAAAGTATCGACTGAGTACAATGAATGCATCTGAGGTAGACATGGCCCCCATGGGCATCATGGCTCATGAAAACAATACTCTGCTATCTTATTGGGTTATCCATAGTCGTAAATATCCAAAAATGGGTAGTGAGAACAAAACAATTCAAATACAATTGACATACCAATTTTGATTTTACGTGGCCAGAGAAAATGATGATATCTTAACCAAATTTTAAATATATATCCTCATAATAACATTCATATATAAAAAAATTAACATTTTTCCTACAACCAGCCAAAACTGAAAATCACCTGAAACAGAAGGGCCTTTGGTTTCCTAGAATCTAGAGAAGATGAAACTTCCACAATGAGAAGCACAATAAAGATAAGCTAATGTTTTATCCTAAGAGCAATAAATCACACTCACTAAATACTGTCGAATAGAATAAAGATTCCATGGCCACCACATACAGGTACTAGTAAATACGAGTTAAATGGACAATGTGGCAAACCTTAATGTCCCAATGCCGTCATCCTCCATTGCTTTAGATCTCCGAATTACCTCTTCTGTTAAGAAATTCACGAACAAGAAAAAGCAGTGTTAAACAGTGTAACCTAGCCCACTATCCTGCCATTAAATAAAACAAACAGAACTTCAACACCAGAATCGGAAACTAAAGAGGTCTCTTTGTTTTGAGACAAGCTAGAAGTCACATTAGTTTTTCAAATATAACAATTCAATCAAAAAATTCACCAAAACTCAAATCAGGAATTTTTTGTAAGAATAAGAGATCTTTAAGAGGAAGTACACAAAGGTTATAGTTTATTAATTGCTTTAGTCAAGAATGTGTTTGGAGGCTGCACCCTTTTCCGAATGCAAGTAATAGAACACAAGTCCACTCCATTCTACTACATTTCATGCAAGAGTGCAAAAGCAATCACTCAACACCTCTGTGATAAACTATAACCCCACAAAATCTGCATAGCTCAATGAAGCCAAGTTAGAACTAAAAGAAAGTGAGAAACTAGTTGGTAACAGAGACAAATGAATGTACCAGAGAAGACCAGTTTACAAATAGTTGCCTATCGGCCTAACTTGGTCAATAATCATTTTCAGGAGGTTATATTTTTCTTTTTTCTTTTTCATGAAGCCCGAGACGCTGAAAATAATATGAAAGTAAAAAAGAATGCTAACCAAAAAGTCAATTAGCTTAGCCTTACAGGTGGGCCTCGTTAAGACCCCACCTCTTGTCATAAAAAAACACAGAAAAAAAAGAATACCTCAAAAGTCCGAAAAGGTTTCAAACAACAAAGAAAAAGTAAAGTGCATACAAAACAACCACAAGCCAGCTGCTGCTAAAATCAACTAGTTAAGCATTTTACAGAGTTCAATTAGCTAGAGTTGCACAAGTGGATGCGTATAATCTATAATGAAGGCTTCATTAATGAACAGGGCAGATCTAGCTACAGTAACTCTTATAAATTTAATCCATATTAAAAGAATGTTCACCCCTAAGCAAAATGATAAAAGTAACATATTATATAAATAAGATTTTTACCTTCTTCCTTCTTTGTCAGCTTCTGATCAGTTATCTGCAAATGATGAA
>BKCP01010514.1:3332660-3375849 GCA_008636005.1 Striga asiatica | reverse complement strand
AAAAAAAAAAAAAAAAAAAAACAAAAAAACAAAACAAAAAACCAAATTTTGCTAAACCCAAATAGAATAGTTGTACATTTTACATAAACAGTTGTACTTCATATTAGTTGTTATAGTAGGGTAAATATATCATTTGTTAGTCAATATCTGTATTAGTATATAAAGGGTAGAAACCCTAATGTGTAACAAAATTATTCATTCTTTCATTTTCAGTAAAGCTGCCCCTCTTTCCTTTCTCTCGTTTCTTCTTCCTTTTCCTTTACTTTCTTCAGATCTAATATGGTATCACTCGCCGATTGATTCATGTTTTGATTCCGCTGCATCCTGTTTTGATTCACTGATCGATCTAATCTTCGATCTATATTTTTTTTCTGATTTACGATCGATCTGTCTCCGATTTTGTTTTTCGATCGATTTCCGACGATCTGTCTCCGATATTGATTCTGACGATGACGACGCCCGTAAATCAGAGCGACGATCCTACATCACCGTTCTACCTTCATCCCAGTGACAATCCCGACGCTCTTATTGTCGCGAAGAAACGACGACAATTACGTGTACTGGTCACGCGCTGTATCCATGGCCCTCAGCGTCAAGAACAAGCTTGGTTTCATCAACGGTACATTACTTGCCCCAAATCCCACTCAGAACACTGGTACATCTTTATCCTGGACTTGATCCAATAACCTTGTGCTATCTTGGCTGTTGAATTCTGTAAATAAGGATATCCGTCAATCCTTATTATTTTTTACAAATGCACAAGATGTCTGGAATGAGTTGAAATCCTGATATGCCTTGTCTACTGGACCTAGGGTTTTTCATCTCGAGAAATCTCTAAGCACAATAGATCAGAGTACTATGACTGTCACTCAGTACTACAACAATTTTAAAACCTTATGGGATGAATATGTTATTTATCGTCCCATAATCAAGTGTGTGTGTGGAGCCTTTAATAATTGTACTTGTAAAATTTTTGAGGCTATGGCTACTGCTCAAAAACATGATTCTGTAATGAAGTTTTTGATAGGCTTGAATGAATCTTATTATTTCCTGAGAAGTCACTTCCTATTGTCTACCCCATTACCACCTCTCACTACCATTTACTCATTACTTCTCCAAGAAGAAAGCCAGAGAACTCTATCAAACACTATCAAACCTGCTCATAATAGACTAGGACATGTTAATCATCATGATCGTTCTATATGCCATAATAGACTAGGACATTTGTCTTACTCAAAACTTCACACATTACCCATTTCCTTATTCAAAAGCAAAACTATACATCCATGTGATGTCTGTCACTTTTCTAGACAGAAAAGACTGTCTTTTACTGAAAGTGTTTCTGTTTCCACTTCTCTATTTCAACTGATACATTGTGATGTGTGGGGCCCATTTTCTACTATCTCTCACTCAGGTCACAAATATTTTCTTACTATTGTAGATGACTACAGTAGAGTAACCTGGATTTATCCTACTACTTTAAAATCTGACATAAAAATCATTTAATTCACTTTTACAACATGGTGTTAACTCAGTTTGATAAGAAAATACAAACCATCAGGACTGATAATGGTTCTGAATTTTTTCTCAAACAGTTTTACACTGATCATGGCATAATACATCAGACTTCATGTGTTGAAACACCTCAACAAAATGCTAGAGTTGAGAGAAAACATCAGCATTTATTACAAGTAGCTAGGGCTATTTTATTCTATGCTCATTTACCTCTGTCATTCTGGATTGATTGCATCCTTGCTGCTGCTCATATAATTAATAGAATTCCTACACCTGTTTTACATGGTAAATCTCCTTTTGAAATGTTATTCAATAAACCTTCTACCTATGATCATATGAAAATTATTGGTTGTCTTTGTTATTGTTCAACCTTAATAGCCAACAGAACCAAATTTGATCCAAGAGCCTCTAAGTGTATATTTTTTGGATATCCTTTGGGTTGTAAAGGGTATAAACTTTACAACTTGGATACCAAGAAGACATTAATTTCCAGGAATGTCATTTTTTATGAAACTGTATTCCCTTTTGCAAACCTTTCAATTTCTGAATCTCCCAAATCATTGTTTACAGAACCTGATTCCCATTTCGTTTTTGATACATTACAGCCTCAACCATCTAACACACAACCATCAACTGTTATTCCATATCAACCAGATATTTCTACATTACCTATTGGCCATAATCAATCACCATCACCTTCTCATATCATGTCATCTCATAACCAAAATATTTCTTCAAATCCAACTCATACATCTGTTCCAAACTCCACATCAAATCCTTCCCCAATCAGAAGAAGATCAAATAGACCTACCAAAATCCCTGCATATCTAGATGTCTATAAACATTCCATCAATTCAAATACTGATTCTTCTTGTTCAAACACGATTTCTGACATTCCTGGTACAATCACATATCCCATTTCTGATTTCTTATCAACCAATAGATTGTCTACTGACCACAACTGTTTTACTGCACAAATTTCTTCTAAAACTGAACCCAAAACTTTTAAACAAGCTGTTAAAGATCCTTTATGGCAAGAAGCCATGAACAAAGAATTAACAGCTTTAGAACAAACACATATCTGGGTTCTTACTGATTTACCAAAGGGCAAACATTGTATTAGTGGTAAATGGGTATTTAAAATCAAATACAAATCTGATGGATCTATTGAAAGATATAAGGCTCGGTTGGTTGCCAAGGGTTATACACAAGAAGAAGGCATAGATTTTTTTGATACTTTTTTACCTGTGGCTAAGATCACAACTGTTAGATTTCTTGTTGCCTTAGCATCTCTCAAAAACTGGCATGTACATCAATTAGATGTAAACAATGCATTCTTGCATGGTGACTTACATGAAGAGGTATACATGTCTTTACCTCCTGGTTATTGCTCTGATTCTGAAACAAAAGTTTACAAATTAACCAAAAGTCTATATGACTTGAAACAAACTTCAAGACAATGGTTCCAAAAGCTAACTTCTTGTTTGTTATCTTATGGTTTTAGTCAATCCGTTGCAGATTGCTCCTTTTTTTACATGAATGATTCTGTTTCTGTCACAATATTACTTGTCTATGTTGATGATATAATTTTAACTGGTAACAGCCTAGATCATATCATTGCAATCAAGAAACATTTAGATGATTGTTTTACTATCAAAGATTTGGGCAAACTCAAGTATATTCTAGGGCTTGAATTTGCACATTCTGAAAAGGGTATTCATGTGTGTCAAAGAAAATATGCCCTAGATATACTTGATGATACATGCCTTCTTGCATGCAAACCTGCTTTAACTCCCATGGACTCATCTCTGAAATTGAGTAATAATGATAACTCACCTGTTCTTGATAATCCATCTGAGTTCAGAAGACTTGCAGGCAGATTGTTATATCTTTACCATTAGCAGGCCAGATATAGCATATTATGTTCAATCTTTAAGCCAGTTCATGTCTAAACCCACTGAATAGCATCTCCATTCAGCACAAAGGGTATTAAGGTATGTCAATGGCACAATTGGACAAGGTATACTCTTTCCTAAATCTTCTAAATTAGAGCTTACTGCATACTGTGATAGTGATTGGGCATCCTGTATTGATACCAGAAAGAGTGTTTCTGGATACTTAATTTTTCTTGGTGATTCATTAATTTCTTGGAAGTCAAAGAAACAACCAACTATTAGCAGATCTTCTGCAGAGGCTGAATATAGAGCCTTAGCATACACTTCATGTGAAATACAGTGGTTATCATCTCTATGTCATGAGCTAAATTTATCTCTTACTACATCTGTCTCTATTTTTACAGATAGTAGTTCAGCTATAGCTATGGCATCAAACCCAGTTTTCCATGAAAGAACAAAACACATTGAGCTGGATTGCCACTTAATAAGAGAGAAGATAGCTCAAGGGTTGATTCAATTACATCACATCTCCACCAAAGCTCAACTGGTAGATTTCTTAACCAAACCTCTTCCAGGACCTCTATTCAAGACCTTACTTTCCAAGTTGAGTATGCCAAATATACATGCTCCACTTGAGGGAGGGTAATAGAATAGTTGTACATTTTATATAAACAGTTGTACTTCATATTAGTTGTTATAGTAGGGTAAATATGTCATTTGTTAGTCAATATCTGTATTAGTATATAAAGGATAGAAACCCTAATGTGTAACACAATTATTCATTATCTCATTTTCAGTAAAGCTGCTCCTCTTTCCTTTCTCTCGTTTCTTCTTCCTTTTCCTTTACTTTCTTCAGATCTAATAAATCCTAAATTAGCAAACCACAAATTTGATCTCAAGGCGGTTACATGTTGGATCCTCAAAGCGGCGGGCGACACCGACAGAAGGAGGAAGGAGTCGGACATGGAGTAAATCTTGAATGGAATGTGATGTTGGCGACGGTTCAGATGCTCTAAGGATGCAAACGTCCCGCCGGTGGTGCGTGGCGAAGGCGGGTAAGCTCTTGTGACGTCAGATCTGTTGACGATGGACGGGTTTGGTTTTCTTTGACTCGGCAACAGATGTATTTTTTAATGGTGATAATGATGGAATTGAGATAAATATTATCTCGTTTTAATGGATATTGGCCAATAAAAATGATTTATCCCTAATTGAGATAAATATTATCTCGTTTTAAGGCACCGTAAAATAGGTAATTATCTCAAAATTATAGCCTACAGATGAACCTGATTAGAAATGTAGCTTGGTTTATTGATTAGACTTTTGGGCCCACCAAATTAAGAAGTTTAACCACAATACATATGCTTGTAAGATAAAAGCCCACTCACTATATGAGGCCTTGTGCAAACTGTGATTTTCTCAAAACATATTTATGAATTCCTAGTTCTTTTTTTTTTTTCTTTTTTTCCTTTTTTTTTTGTGTGTATTTTGATTGTTCATAGCTTGTGAAATAAGTATGATGGCGGTTGACTGGCATGTAGGAGTTAAAATATGACAAAAAATAATTACAATAAGACAAAGTCCAATTTGTACTCGATGAAAAAAGAATGTGGGTAAAAGGAAAAAAAGAAAAGGTGCTAGCTAAGATCCGGATTGAGACTCAAATCAAAGCGGATTATTCATCCATTCGCTTCTCAACTCGTAAAGGTTTTGAGAAAATATCAAGGAAAAACATTAGAAGTGTGTGAATTTTATGCTCACATGAAAAATGACTAATTTGAGAAAAAATATGAATAAATTTGAAGGTGTATGTACATATAACGTGTCAAAATAACCTTGTATATGATATAAACTCTTAGATTAATAGGGAGCAAAAGTCAAAATAATCTCGGATATTCTCTCAATTCCAATAAAAAAAAATTGTATAAAATGTGAATTGTTGATCAAAACATGTATGTGGATGGAATTTCTAAGGAGTAAATTAATTTTTGTTGGGTCCTTGTCGTTTTTTAGGTTCATTAGAGGTTTTATTGGTTGAAACTTTTGATTGTCTTGATACAATTTATTTGAAAAAAAATATTTATGTATAACAATTAAAAAAAAAAGGCACCACACATGAAATCAGATAAAGATTCAAGTGTTATATATAAGTCCTATGATAAAATTATTTTTAATACATCTCACAATTATAACTAATTTTGGAATCTATATATATATAATTGCTAGCTAACCTCATTTAATAAAACATTTAATAAAAATATTTTCATTTTCCCTCCAAAAGAAGTTACATTTTTTTAATTAATTACTCATTAATGTCACATTTAAGAAGGTTTTTTTTAGTTAAACTTAATTAGTTAATGACTAAATTAAAAAAATTTCTTTTAGTTAATCCACATTTATGTTTCTTATTCTCATTTATATATATAAACGTGACAGTCATTATTGTTGTGCAAAAACTATATATTATTATTTTTTATTTCATTATGAATTGAATAAGCAATTAAGTTATAAGAAATATTAATAGATGTATTAATTACAAACATTATAATACATATCATGTTACATTACAATATAAAAAATGAAATTATTTTTTTGGTAATTTAATTTCCAGCCATACTCAATCAAATTTATAACTACAAAATGATAAGAAAAATTAGTTTCATAATTAAATTAAAAATTTAGCTCCCCAAATGGTAAAACCTTATAAATTAGTAGTATAGATACATTTAAATGACATATAATTTATAAACTTAGACTATACGCATAATAAGATGAATTATGAATTAAATAAATAAATTATTATTCTAACACAGTCTATATAATTATTATAGCAAAGTCTATATTGTCAATATTATCATTTAAAAAGTTCATTGAAAAAACATATGTATAAAAAAAATCCATATGATCATAATTAATTGTGCAAAATTAACATTCTTTGACTTTCTATTTGGTAGTAATAATAAAATATTTTATATTACTACTATTCAATAAAATGCATGATTTCTGCATATTTGATTATCGCAATCAACATTCTTTTTTTATAAATTAAAAAGTGTCTTGAATCAATTGTCTCATATTTTACATTAAAACAAAATAACTGTTGGCCGTGAAAAAAAACATTATTTCACAATTATAAATATAAAAATAATTAATTTTCATTAAACAATTCCTCTTTAAGAAAAAAGTGGCGGGACAAATTTCTGTATGATTATAGCATCAAAACATATCTAAAACATCAATATTTTAATGCATTAAAAACATACTTTCAGCAACAGAAAAGTCATATTAAACGGAAATTGGCAAAGTCAAAGAATGAGAATTGACAAGGCATTGTATGTAATGGCAGATTGTTGCATAATATAGAAATATCAACCATAATTAATAATCAACAAAAAAAGTTAAATCTATATGAAAAAATCAAAATTAAAAACACAGCAAATTATGTGGAACATTATTGAACACTATACAATATAGAAAGAAAAATAATTTGATTTCTCTATCATTATCAACATATTCAACTTTTACCAAGACATCTGCCTTTATATTAAAATCGATTTTTTTGCGTAAAAGTTTTAAAAATAAAAATTCCTACAGATTCTTTTAAACATTAAACAAGAAATTCCTAATATGCGATAAATATATCTAAACAGATTTGTTATAAACTTACCTAATATTTTCAAATTTTGAACAAAATACTAAAAAATTTGAAAAACTTCGGCAAAAGACTTTGAATAACTTCGAAAAGCGATTTTGAACAAGTGTTAGCAAAGCTTCACTTACTGATATGATGAAAAAGACGACAAAAAATTGAACTATTTAGTTTTTAAAATCTGAACAAAATACATAAAAGTTACATATGTATGTTATAAAAAGATATGAACAGATATGTTATAAACTTACATATATATTTGTTAGTAGAGTTGAACATATCTGTTAGAAACTTACATATTTTTTTAAACCCTGAACAAAAAACATAAAAGTTTGAAAAAGTTCGACCAATGTCATGTTCTCTTCGAAAAACGATTTTGAAAAACATCTAAATAATTTCGAATTATGTATAAAATATAATATATCTTGAAGCTTATTCACAAAGAATTTCGGAAAATGACATAGATCATTGAAAATAATAAAAAATAAAAACTACGTTTAACAAAAAATATTTCAGCTCATCATAGATTTGTAATATTATCGCCCGATTTTGACCAACCTGTTAAGATTTAGCAACACAGATTAAGAAATCGGGACGAATATTTTATTTTTCGATCATTACTGTTGGTCACAAAAACAACATTTCTCGGATGTCTTTTTTTTTTTTTTTTTAAGCCTTTACCGGGAGAAAATCTCCAGTAAAACAGTTGTTTTGTATTGAATCTCGCCGAGTTTGTCGTAATATCGGGTTAAGGATTAGGGTTTCAGACAGAGTGAATAACGAGAGAAGCGCTGACATCATACAAAAAAAACGGCTTACATCACTTTCAAGGAGTTTATCTCTATTTATAGTCACGTTATCACTGACCTGTTTTATATTTGATTTTGGCTACCCTAAAAAATTAAGTGGACTTCTAATTTGGGCTTTTTTTATCATTCAATCAATATATTTCTTTATGGCCCAAAAATTGTCATTTTGTTCAAATGTCTTAAATATTTGGCACATATCATTATTTATCAATCAAATACAATTATTTATTTTGTAATATTTTGCTGGTATTTTTTTAGTATTTTTTTTTAAATTTCCTATATGATCTATATTACAAAATACAATAATTATTTAAACAATTAAAACCATTATATGTCTTAATTTGAAAATATGATTTGTAGTGATGAAAATTTTGTTGATAGAAAAACCAGAAAGGTTGTATATAAAAAATTGTTTAACAATATTTAGTTATTATTTTTTAGAATATTTTTCCAATGATTATATTATGATTTTTACTGTTATTTATATATTTTTATTATTTTTTGTTCTATTATATTGTTTTCCGTGCAAATGCACGGGTTAAAAACTAGTTTCCATATAAACAAACACATCATCATGCATCTTTCACATTTGTTTATTTTTTTTGTTTGTTTCATGTCGTAAAGGTCCACTAGCAATTTGGGATTAGTGATGGTCAAAAGTTTGAGATTTTCCCCTCAATAACGCCCAATTAGCAATGAACTTTAGTTCATTACTTATTAAATCATTAAATAATACATGTTTCTAAATTTCACACTTTATGAAGGCGAATAGAAAACGCGAGGTAACTTCGGAAGCTTTCATCTGTAATCCCATTTTTTGATCATTATTAGATTCTCATCTTCACTTTTCCACCACTTTCTAATACTTTATTGTTGTTTTTCACTGAAGGGTTGATATAAATTAATATAATCCAAAAAAAAAAAAGAATCATTTGCTTTATTTTTCCCCTGATTTTCTCTGTCGTGATTGGATGATAAGAATATGTGAAAAGGTCAATAGAAATCATTTGTTCAAAATATTATAATTATGCTTTATCAGTGTTTTTGAATTGTGCTAGTGGAATTATTAAAAAAAAAAAGAATAAATAAAATGGACTACATGAAAGTAAATTGTGAGATAAATTTTGATTGACGAGACAAAAAATGAAACAAGTTCTTAGTCGCCACAATTTTTTTCAGGTTGTTTACTGGTTAGATCATTAGATAAATCTATTAAACCAACATTACATAATATGTTTAGAAATAACTTTTATATAAGTACATAATTAATTGAATATTTAAATAGTTCAAATCCTACTGATGCCTCAATTAATTGGTACGCATATTAACACGTATTCAATACATATAAATATATATTAATTCAGAAAACCAAATTTAAGTGCCAAATTTATAAGTACAGCCATAGTTTCCACAGCATTTTGTATTTTCCATTTTTCCTTCTTAACTGGAGTTACTTGATTGATCCAATAATGTCAGCAGTATTTTCAATTGTTTTTTCCAAAATTTTTATTTTTTAAAAAAATTTCGATCGTTAAAAAGACGGGCCAAATAAAACAAAAGTCAATTAAAACGAATGTTCCCCACCAAATTATTAGTGCGTTTGTACTGTGGTTAGTGTGTAGGTGACGCTGCTAATAAATTTGCTTTCGTATTTCGATGGAAAAAGAATAAATATTTTTCTTTAGCAAGTGTTCATAATAAAACAATTAAAAGGGTTTTACTATGGTTTATCATACAACAAACCATTATAGAGTATTGCATCAGAGTGGCAATTTGATCCGAACCCAAATATAAAATATACATTCGTAGATTTTACATATTTTAATATATATTTGTGAATTATAACATTACAAATATAAAATAAAAATATTCATTGATTTACAAAAATACGGGCTTGTGTGGCCCACCAATTCTACCCGACCCGTAGAGTAACGGGCAAGATCCAAAACTATTCGGCTTGACATAGACCATTATCACCTATTGGGAGGAGCTTCATTGGTGAACGAAAAAAAAAAATAAAAAAAATTATTGATTTATATAGACAATTATCTTAAATAGGTATTTTAGTGGACTTTATCTGAACTATTATTATTGATTTTACTTATATAAACAGTAGCTGTATCAACTGCTTAAACACGTTTTAGCCATCAATTGAAAAAAATGGTCAAAATTGATAAGCATTTTAACACCTCTAGAAGATAGAGGCTATATAGGTCCTAATTTAAAACTATTTATTTTGAATTTTAGATATGTCAAATTATAGTAATCCACATTTAATCAGTGTTCGTTTATGATTAGGGATGACAATAGGTCAAGTGCTAATCCCACGACCTCACCCGCCATTGCCCATTTCTATTTTTATTTTTAATTTCACTAAATACATTATATAATTTTGTATTTATTATATACTTTATATACATTAAATTATAAGCCATTTACATGTAATATTACAAATACATAATTATGTATTGGTTGGATCAAATAGAGTGAGTTGATACTCAATCTTGTTTCAACTAAAAAACGAAATGGTTATGAGTTGATACTCAATCTTGTTTCAATTAAATTTGGACCTATTTTTTTGCTACTATTTTTAGTAAATGTTAATTCTTATTACATATATATATATATAGATTGCAAGATTGGTTTTTCGTGATTCATGTTGATAATATTTTGGTCAATATAAATATTACAACATATTTTAAGTTCTAACAACAATATTATTTTTTTTTCCACAGATATTCACTTTTTATCTAAAAATATTTATAAAAAATCGTAACAGATCAGGTAAATATTTTTCTTTCAATTAATCAGGCAAAATCAAGTTGATGAATTAATCTTTGCAATATAATTGTTTCTTAAGCTTTATTTCGTTTATATAAAAAATAAATTATTCTTCAAATTAATATAATTTACCATTTAAGAGATTGTGACCATATACATTAAATAGTTTTATTAATGGTAAGAAATTAAAAATGAATATATTAATTGTTCTTTAGAATTTATTTGTATATTATTAGCAACCATGATTATTTTTTATATCATTTTTTTATTTTGATTTCTTTCTATAATGAAATTATTCTAAAATATATTTCATTGCAGAGTACGTTAAATAAATTATAAATCCTATAATGCAAATTAGAACAAATTTTATTATAGATGGGATTGAGTTTTTTTTTTTTTGTTACAAAGAGGGAAAACACCGGGAACTACGTCGCTACTCTACGAGAGTAGGCTACACCAAACATATCATGATCTAACCAAGGTCTTAAACCAACCGGTGAAACTTCGAAACGTTGAAGGCCTCCTGGAGAAGTTGTGGCCAAAGAAGCCAAAAAATCCGCCGAGAAGTTAGATTCTCTAAATACATGTCGCAACTCCACTCTCCAACTCCATCTCATCATATCCCGGATAGCCCGTACTAGACTCCCATGCACTCCCATAAAGGTTTCTTGGCCCAAAATCAAATCCACCACACTCTTGCTATCAACATTAACCATCACTTGCCGATAACCAAGATCCCAAGCCAATTGAAGGCCTTGGAACAATCCCCACAATTCCGCTCCCATGATGGAAGTGAAACCAATATTCATTACAAAACCACCAAGAAAAATGCCATTGCAATTCCTAAGAAGACCGCCTGCACTAGCCATCCCTGTTTCAGGATTAAAAGAACCATCGGAGTTTAATTTAATCCAACCCAAAGGAGGCTCCTCCCACCTAATCCATCTGCTAACTCTGCTCAAGTCATGCATGCCCAAACGTGTCATTTGGTAAATCAAAGTTGTTTAATTAGTATGCAAAATTAAATTCTATAAAAACATGTATGTATATTTTGTTAAACATTTATACAACCTCTATAACTTTGATAAATAATAATGATATTATATGACAACAAAGTTTATATTCAAATAATAATTAAGTATTATATGGTGAACAAGAATAAGTAAAACTGTTATTTTCTCTTATATCAAGTAATAAATATATATACTATAATCAAATTATATTAGTATAAATGTGTTAGTGAGAAAATATATTAATTATTTTATAAGCTAACCCTAATTTAATGTTCTGACTGAAAAACAACGTTGACTCAAAATGGAAAATAGAATATAACCATACTGTTTTTTAGACTTAACGCTAATTAAAAAAGGTAGAAAATTGATAATAACTTTATTACTTTTTAGATAAACGATTAAAGTCTGTAAAAATAACTCATTTAACATATATGTCTCGTGCAGCGCACATGTACGTACTAGTTATAGTCGCAATAAGATTTTGTTGCAAGAATGTGACTGGCGTCTTATGATTTGAACTTCAAATTCACACAAATCAGATTTTATTTGTTCAGTAACAAAGCTTCAAATATTTTTTCTAGATATGAGTATGACCAATAACATATAATAAAATTAAATTTGATCCAAACATGTCACTTTCTCATTTTCCACTTCTAACTATGTCCAGCTCAATACTTCTCACCACATGCAAACAAACAAGTATCTTTGATTATTGTTAGGTAGGTAGTAAATTGAGGTATTGCACACTTCATGTGATTAAGGTATATGCATTTTAATAATTTAGATTAGACTATTCGTTTTTTTTGGAATTTTTAATTTTTCTTAAGACTTTAGAAATCACGATGTAATTAATTAAGATTTTTTAAGGCTTTTAAAACTTTAGAGATATTTATTTAAGAATTTAAGAAACTTTACAAAGTCATGAGGTATTTACTTATTTATAATAAGAATTTTACCATAAGCAGTCGATTATATCCTTTGATGAAAAAGTCCCATATGGTTATATTCTTCAATATATAATTCTTTATAAAGTACATAATTCTTCAATTGATTATATTCTTCAATGGATAATCCCACATTTTTTTCCAAATCCTTCAATTGAGATTTACAATAAGCAGTTTCATTTAGGTAATAATAATAATTATATACAAAAAATATGCAACATTTGCTTTCTTGTTGGAGATAGATAGGTAGAGTTTAGCGTGAGTAATTTTTCATTAATCTAGAATATAAAAATATTGTTATAACAATAACTTTTTCAATAATAATATTTTTTATATAGTAAAAAAATATATTAATGAAATCCACGACATTCTGGTAGAATTCCATATAATTCCCATAAGTTAATGAAATCCTATGGATTCCATTAAAAATAGAGGATAATGAAATTATAAAATCTACAGAATTTCAAATTGAGGATGACGCCCTTTTGGTAGATATCACGTAATTCTAAGTTGACCATGATTTTTATAGAAGTCAAATTGAGGATCATGATTTTTGGTAGATATCATACAATTTTGAATTCTATCAATATTCATATTGAGATTCCCCATTAATCTTATGGCTTATTTTGGATAACTTCTATTAAAAAAAATATATTCTTAAATAGTTTTTTCAATATGATTTTCTAGAAAAAAATCCATCTTTATTTCTCTAAAATGAACTTTTTCTTTCTCTTTTTTAAATAGCTAATTTATCCATAAATTTATTATTAATTTATCACCAATGAATTAACTATGACCTTTTCATTCCAAAGTCTAGTCGAGAAGTGTTTGATAGAAAAATTAGATAAAATTAAAACATTTGACTAAAATTAAAATAATTACTCTCGGTTTTATTCTAAAAAGACGTGTGTTGATAGACGAACCCACCATCTAGACGAGATCGAACCGATTCTGAATATTCATGGCAATTAAACGCAAAATTTAGCTTGCACATTTCGTAATTCAATCATCAATTAAAAATAAAATAAAATATTCCTCACAGTTTCCTTAGATATTAATTAATTCATCTTTAACTCAAATCCGTGTCTACTAGATACAGGAGCCGGTAATTAATGAATGAATCATGCTACACTAGGAAAATTATCATAATTACACATTACAAGAATTTATTACTCACTAGTACAGAGCTCGTGCGATGTACGGGGTGCACAATTTTAAGGCTATTTATCTAGGCTTATAATTATATATATGAATAAAGAAAAATGTACGGGATATATATAGTACGTGACCCGTGCAAAGCACGAGATATATTTATTTGGAGAATATTATATTATAAGATGCAATATTCAATAAGAGTTTATAATACGCAAGAAAATTGTACAATGTTCAATAAAAGTTTTATAATATTCAAGTGGAGTCTTAAAGTCTCTTGTACATTAAGACTATTGATAAAATAATATTTTAATCAATGAGTTTCCTTTCCTTGTTGCCGAATGTGATTTGAAGAGTATAACAAATCGATATATAGCTGACTTGCTTTTTTCATTGTATTTTTTTTCTTTCTTTTTTTATAATGAATTTAAAGATATTCTAAAATATAGCAAAAATTATTTTTTTTTATTACAATTAAGAAGTTTATTAAATATAAACTCTCAATCTATGGTGTTAATCAACGTTTAAGTCTAAAAAATTAGGAATTTTTACCTCTTTTAATCAACGTTTAAGTCTAAAAAACAATAGAGTTATTATAAGTTTTTTTTCTACATCTTTTAAAAGATTAAATATGAGCATGTTAGGGCTAGCTTGTAAAATAATTAATATATTATCTCACTAAAATATTTATACTAATAAAAATTAAATTTTAGCATATAAATTTATCCCTTGATATAAGAGAAAGTAACAGTTTTACTTATTGTTGTTCACCATATAATATTTAATTATTATTTTATTTTATAATAAAAAAGAAATATTGTTAAATAGTGTAGTAGAATTGTTATAAAATTATATAATTTTTTTTTTTACAATATGAATTTAATATTTTTTTTATGATTTGATAATATAAACAAATCTATACTTAACTTTAACAAATAAAACAAATAAATACTTTAGTAAGTATTTAATGTATATACTAAATATGAATATATTTGGTATAATCAAATATCAAATATAATCAAATAAGTCAAAATGTACATTTTTATTTGGTATTTTGATTTTTTTATTATTAAAATCTTTTTATTATACTTGCCTTTTTAAAATAAAATAAATAAATAAATCAATTAAATAATAAAATATTATAATACCAAAATAATAATGGCATTTAATGCAATTGACTTTTCTTGATAGTAAATATAGTAAATAGAATCTCCTTTTATATAAGTATAGATTGTATAATATGGAAATAGTAATGCAATAAATGTTATTGACTTTTCTTTATACTAAATTTGGTAAATGGTATACCTTTTAATATAAGTATAGATTTGAGATTTTTATTTCAAAAATATATTTTATTTTATTGAGTGAATGACAGCGTTCTTTATGACGTCATAATTATGTGTCAATCATTTAACAAAATAAAACAAAACTTAGAACTTGATTTTAAAATAGAAAATATATTCTCGTTACTCGTCTCATCACAATAATAAAAACAATACGTATTATGTTAGGCTGGCTTAACAATTAGGTCGTATAATTTTTTCACAAATATTTATATTTTTATTAAAATTATCATAAATAGAATTATTACAGTATAAATATTCATCTTTATTCATAAAATATAGCAGATCGACCTATTTGGCAGACTTTCTCACACATGACACATATGCCAAACAACAAACTAATTTGTCAAACAAATTATGTTATACTAAATTATCTTTTATATACATTTTAAGCAAATCATTTTTACAAAATATACATAATTATTAACTCATTTAAATGAAATATTTTTATGATAATTTTAAATCATTCAGTTTCTAAATAGATTTTTTCAACCATCGAATTAATAATTAGCTCATTCTTTTAATCTCAAGTTAATATATTAGATTCCTATAGGGGCGTTCATATAAATTAATAATAAATAATATAAAACTATTTATTTATATTAAAGACTCGTACGTGTACTAGTAATTCCATAAGCCATTTGAAAAACTAACTAGTACAGAGCCCGTGCGATGCACGAGATGTACATTTTTAAGGCTATTTATCTAAGCTTATAATTATATACATGAATAAAGAAAGATGTACGGAATATATATAGTACGTGACCCGTGCAAAGCACGAGATATATTTATTTAGAGAATATTATATTATAAGATGCAATATTCAATAAAAGTTTATAATACGCAAGAAAATTATACAATGTTCAATAAAAGTTGTATAATATTCAAGTGGAGTCTTAAAGTCTCTTGTACATTAAGACTACTGACAAAATAATATTTTAATCAATGAGTTTCCTTTTCTTGTAGCCAAATTGTGAATGTGATTTGAGGAGTACAACAAATCGATATATAGCTGACTTGCTTTTTTCATTGTAGTTTTTTTTCTTTTTATATATAATGAATTTAAAGATATTCTAAAATATAGCAAAAATTAATTTTTTTATTACAATAAGGAATTTTACTAAATATAAACTCTCAATCTATGGTGTTAATCAACGTTTAAGTCTAAAAAATTAGGAATTTTTACCTCTTTTAATCAACGTTTAAGTCTAAAAAACAATAGAGTTATTATAAGTTTTTTTTCTACATCTTTTAAAACATTAAATATGAGCATGTTAGGGCTAGCTTGTAAAATAATTAATATATTATCTCACTAAAACATTTATACTAATAAAAATTTAATTTTAGCATATAAATTTATCCCTTGATATAAGAGAAAGTAACAGTTTTACTTATTGTTGTTCACCATATAATATTTAATTATTATTTTATTATATAATAAAAAAAAAATATTGTTAAATAGTGTAGTAGAATTGTTATAAAATTATATGATTTTTTTTTTTTTTACAATATGGATTTAATATTTTTTTATGATTTGATAATATAAACAAATCTATACTTAACTTTGACAAATAAAACAAACAAATACTTTAGTAAGTATTTAATGTATATACTAAATAGGAATATATTTGGTATAATCAAATACCAAATATAATCAAATAAGTCAAAGTGTACATTTTTATTTGGTATTTGATTTTTTTATTATTAAAATCTTTTTATTATACTTACCTTTTTAAAATAAAACAAATAAATAAAACAATTAAATAAATAAAATATTATAATACCAAAATAGTAATGACATTTAATGCAGTTGACTTTTCTGGATAGTAAATATAGTAAATAGAATCTCTTTTTCTATAAGTATAGATTGTATAATACGGAAATAGTAATGCAATAAATGTTGTTGACTTTTTTTTATATTAAATCTGGTAAATGATATACCTTTTAATATAAGTATAGATATATTTTAATTAACTGTCACGTGGTGATATAATAATAATAATAATATATAATTTATTTAATCAACTGATTACGTGCATACTATAATAATAATAGTAATAAACAATGGATAGTACACGTTTTGAAAAGTTAAAGGCAATCAATCAATTCACATGAATTATAGGTGAGATTAATGAAAGGTGAGATAATATCCGTTCATTTATATAATCTAGTGTGAAAAGGACATAAAGAAAAAGTGTGAAAAGGACATAAAAGTTACTAATTTTAGTAAACATTTAATGCAGACAAGATGCTGACTAAGAATTGACCTACTAATTTTGAAAAAGGTTAATTCTTATTATATAAGTATAGATATGTCTAATAGATTAATTTTTAATTAATATCTGAATCATATTTGTTACTTAATTATCTTGTATATCTATTTTAAATAAAATATTTTGTATATAAAAAATAAACATTAATGTTAACTTACCCATATTTGATATTACCGTGTTATGGTGGATTTTATGCATGCGTAACCCTCACACATCCCGTCCGCGTAGCCCGCCAGCTGGCCGGCCACAGATCACCATAGTCGTGGGACCCACACACACACACTCTCACTTAAAAACTCAACTGCACTGTATATTGCGTCCCTTCCTCGAACACTTTCTCACTCGCCGGAGAAAAAAATAAAATTAAGGAAAAAAAAAAAGAAAAACAATTGTTGGCAAGAGTAAGTTTGAAGAAAAACGACCCATCAGGATATGTGTGGCGTAATTGCAGTAGCAGTGAAATTTTGTGCTTTTGGGTGATTCGGAGAATAGAGACAAAACGGTTATGGCAAAGAGCGGCGTGTTTGAAGGGGATCGGCCGGCGGAGAGGGCAGCGGAGCTCAAGAAGGAGTTGCAGAAGCTGGTGAGGGCGATTGTGGACGAGGACGACGTCAATTTGGAGGCGGTCGATAGGGCCCACCAGATGCTTACGGCGATGAGGGATTTGAAATTGAAGAGAGCAGCATCGGTAAAGCTGAGAGGTCGTCAATGTGATCGGGAGATGGATTACTCGGCGGCGCCGGAGGAGTTCGTATGCCCCCTTTCCAAGGAGCTCATGAGGGATCCCGTGATTATTGCCACCGGACAGGTTCCCTTTCTCCTTTTTTCTTTTCTTTTTTTTTTTTTTNTTTGGGAAAATATCTGCTTGTAGGTGCTTTTCTGTTTATATTTATGTTATATTATGATGGCTGTGAACTGGGTTTTGGTTGGAATTGTGAGAATTCTGGTTGATGGATATGGAATTTGGGGTGGTTGGTGGAAAGTGATTTTATAGTTCTGTCCTTGAGCTTCAGATATTGATTATTGGAAATAAGATGTTATAGCAATTTTTCTATTTATTTTCTTTTTTTCAAGTGATATTGACTGAATTCTAACTAATGTTGCTCCAAGATTTATGATTTTTTGCTTCGTCTGAGCAATCTTGTTGGTCAATGGACTTCTGTTTCCTTCTTCCTGGTCCTTTGTTTTAAAGTTATATATCTTAGCTGAATCCTCTGTTTTCTTTCTTTTGAATGGTTTAATTTGGTTGAATTCTATGTTTTCTGGGGAAATTCTATCTCTGTTTTCTTTTTATTTTTTCTTCTCATCTGAATTATTATACCCTTCCTTCAGTTTCTAAGATAATCTTGATGACCCCCCCTGAATTCTCTTTGAATGCTGCCATTATATTCCTTGTTTGTTCGAGAAATTGTGTTTCGAGGCTGTTATTTTAAATATGAAATCATGCCATGAATTTCTTGATCTTTTTCAAAACACTTGTTAGTTGTTATCATCATTTTCGACTTCTTCTGATGTCTTTTCTTCTTCTTCACAATCTCCACAGACTTTCGACCGGCCTTTCATTCAAAAATGGCTAAAAGCAGGGAACAGAACATGCCCAAAAACCGAACAAGTCCTCTCACACACCATCCTCACACCAAACCACCTCATTCGCGACATGATCACACACTACTGCAAAACCAACGGCATCAATTTACCCGACCCTATCCAATACGCCAGCGAGGACACCCTAACACAAGCCGAACGCGACCTTTTCCTATCCCTACTCGACAAAATGTCCACATCATCCCAACAGAAAGAAGCCGCCAAACAACTACGCCTCTTGACAAAATCAAACCCATCTTTCCGAGCCCTTTTCGGCGAATATCACAATTCCATACCCAAGCTAGTATCCCCTCTTTCTCACAAAAACGGGGTCCACCTCCAAGAAGACATAGTCACGACCCTTCTAAATATCTCGATCCACGATAACAACAAGAAGCTCGTGGCCGAAACTCCCAATGTGATCGATTTCTTGATCGACGCGCTGAAAAAGACGTGCACGATAGAGACGCGCTCGAATGCAGCTGCCGCCCTTTTCACGCTATCGGCTCTCGACTCGAATAAGGCCCTCATCGGTAAATCGGGCGCCTTAAAACCATTGATCGAGCTCTTGGACGAAGGACACCCTTTGGCTATGAAGGATGTGGCCTCGGCTATTTTCAACTTGTGCATAATTCATGACAATAAGGTGAGGGCAGTTAGGGAGAGGGCAGTGGCAGTGATTCTTGAGAAGATCTCAGGCGGGACCCACGTGGATGAGTTGCTTTCTATACTCGCGATGCTCTCGACCAATCAGAAGGCGGTGGAGGAATTGGGGGAGCTCGGTGGGGTTTCTTGCTTGCTCGGGATTATTAGGGAGGCGTCGTGTGCTCGAAACCAGGAGAATTGTGTGGCGATTTTGTACACGATTTGTTTTAGTGATCGGTCGAAGCTGAAGGAGGTTCGGGAGGAAGAGAATCTGAACCAGACGATTTCACGGCTTGCGAGAAATGGGACATCGAGGGCTAAGAGGAAGGCCAACGGGATTCTCGAGAGGCTGAACAGGGCAGTTAATCTCACGCACACAGCTTGATTGATCGATCGGCTGGCTTTTTTTCTGTAAATTCTGAGTGATCTTGGTTCTTTTTGGTCTGTGGAGAATATATATGAGGTAAGATTTGTTGTTTGATTTGGACTTTTTCCTTGTTGTATATAGACAATGTATTGTGTACCTATCGATGCATGAGCATGGTTTTGATCTTTTCGTATGTGCGGTTTTATAATAATTGTGAATAAGAATTTGATGGAAATGGGAAGGAGTTTTTGAAGTGTTGTTGATTCAAAATGGTTGATGCCCATGGGCAATTTTGATGTTGTTCAGTGATGGTTTAGCACATGGGGTTTTGATTCAGGTTGCTTGAGTATTAGTTGAATCATTTTAAGTTCTTGTTTTGGATTTGTTTGTAAAGTCCAAATACTTGCTTGCTGGTGTGATTTTTTCTGGAAATGATGTTGAGAGACTATTATTTTCTGCTCTTATATTCCATCCCTTGGCCTTTTAAAACATTTCACATGGCTTGCATGCTACTCATAGACAGCAAATGTCACATATAGATTGCTGTAGATTAGTTATTAAAAAAATATGTATAACCTTGTGATTCAATCTTTAAAATTTTTTTATGTTTTATAATTTTAACTAAAATTGGGAGATGATTTTGCAACTTATATGATATTTCTTGCTTAGTTAAACCCATTTTTGGTGTTGAGGTTAGATGTAGGGTTTATTCTCCAACAAGGGTAGTGCTTTTCAATTGCATTATGCCCTTTTTAAGATGTCACTAATTTGATTATTTAAGAATGACACATACGCCAAAAGGTCGTATGTACAAGCGCATCAATTTCTCATTTTTTTTAAAGGTAAAGAAAAATGTGATTCTCATATTCTTATGCTAGATTTATTTTCATCAATTTTATGTACCCTTCATGTAATTGTATGGTCTAAAATCAGTGACTGACAGTGAGAATTGTACTTTTGTATGGAAGCCAAAACTCGTAGCATAATTGACCTTTTTTATGGATATTTTTCGATTAGGTATCAACTATCAATAAATGAAAATGGGTACACTATGGCCATATTGAATGGCTTNAAAAGACCTTTTTTATCTTGTGAAATTCTTCAATCCAAACCCCACCTTTTTAATATTTATTATATTATGTGTTCAGAGACAAAATATAACCCACTTGTTGAATTTCATAATCTAATTCTTGCTGTATGGTATATACTTCTAAAATCTTAATTTATCTCAATTTGTGAGATTTGTTTGTTTGCATCATATGTTGCATAATGACTTATTTTAATCAAGTCCAATTTTTTCAACCATTCGTTTACCACAATTGTTGTTAGTTGTTTTTTATGACTGGCTAAATAGTATTACATGTCACTTTTATACATGTTTATATTGTATGTTCTTTCTCAGATACGAGGATCAGTTTTTGATGTAAAAATGCATAATTATTCAATATGATATTTTTTAATAGGACATTTTCATACAAAATATACATAACCTAATTATTAACTTAGCATTTATAAAATCAGAATTTTATCTGAATAATGTTTAGTACCCAACTTCAGGTTTAATAAATTAACTACTTTAGTAATTTTCAGCTTCACTAAATCCTAACCTAAATTTTACTACATTTCATTATGCACCTCCACAAAGTGAGTGATGTTACTACGAGATCTCTAGTGTTATTAATCATTAGCATATACATATGAATGTGAGTGTCATAAGAACACAATTGATTTTTTCTCTCTCTATATATAAACACACGAGTACTTTATTAAAATATGAAATAAAACTATATAATATTTATTTGCCCTAAAATTTAATAAGATAAACAAAATACTAAAACCATACTCTTTAGTAGTTACAACTTACCACTTATAGTTACCTGATTAATTTCGACTCAAAATTTAGATATTTTAAAAAAATATATAAAAATATATTTTGACATATTTATAAACATGATTGTTATTATTGTTGTTAGTTTTTTTAACGCCTAACAACCATACAACCCGCCTACTTATTATTACTGGACTTATAAAAATCCCGCCTACTTATTATTGAACTTATAAAAATCAGAGTAAAATTTTTGCGTTCTCGAAGTGATACCTTAGTTACTAACTTGCTACTGAAAACAGTTTTCTTTTAACTGGACCTAATGCTGAATTTGACTTGGGACATATAGGTAAGCTGAATTTGACTTGGGACATATAGGTAAATCATCTGCTTGCTATTTTACGAGAAATCCACTATCTCCGCCCAACTAGACTAACACTACAACATAAATGACTTTAGGTAACATATTTATTGTAGCATTTTACAAATTATTGGTTTGTGTATCATATTATTGTAACACTTTTAATATTATGAAATTTTGGCAATTAACTAACACATTTTGTAACACTTTACTAATGAGTAATATTTTAATGTAACACTTTCGATTAAGTAACATATTTTTAGTAATACTTTTTCTTTTGTCATTTTAAGTAACACAATTTAGCATCATTTCTTTTATAATATATTTTTTTAATTTTTTAATTTAAGTAATATTGTCTTAAAAGTCTTCAATCTAGCATGCATTGTCATTCATAAACTATAATTGATAAATTTCGTTAATATGAAAGTACAACAAACCAAAATTACTTATCAATATAATTCAATTTATTGTTTTAGATATCAAATTATTGTGTATATCTAATGACATATAGAACTAATGTATATATCTCTCTTATTGTATAAATGCACTTGATTTTAGCTATTTCTAGAAAAATATTTAGTTTAGCAAGCGACGTCGTTTTTTTATGATATGAGTTCATATGACAATCATATTTTGATTTTTCCTCACGCGCAGATTGAATCCTCCTCAATCGCTTTTCCTACTCCATGGTCGAAACCCTATCTATCGTTCATCGGTCCTAGTCAAATCCTAGCCGTAGATTCGGGCCTCGATACCCCTAAATACTGGTTCTACCACTGCGACTTGCGCGTCGCCACCGGATCTCCCCCGTCGTAGTCTGCTGCGACTGCAAGAATGCCGCCTTCTTCCCCATCCCGGATTCCGCTGTCGACCCCCTTGAGCCAGTTCAACCAGGTCTTCTACCTCATCGCCCAGGTGGCGCACGAGGAGGACGCGTCAACCCCTATCCCCGCAGATTCTTCTGACGCCGACTACCTCCGGATCGAGATGGACGGATGGGATAACGAGAACAATGAGGATGACGATGAAACCGAAGTGGGTCGCCCAGGATTTTGTCCAACAATTCGACATAAATGAGGTGTGATGCTTGGGTTAATCGATTGACATTTGTTAGACTCTGGAATTAGGGTTCTTTCATGTATATGCTTGATTTTTACGATCAACTTATTTATATTCTGTGAATGATTGATTACTTTCTGTGTGTTTCTATTTGATTTATTAAACATAAATCAAATCGACCCTCATTATCCTGTTAATCCCCCTAACTTTTAACCATTGCACTCATGGAAGTCGACAGCTTAGGGACTCATAGAAGTAGAGGTCGAAAAGAAAATGATGGCTGAAATAACATAGCCTGAAGGAGTTATCGCTTTCCTTCAACCTGGTAGACTTGTATGTGCCAATTAAGCGTTTGCCTTGATTTGTAGTGGGACCATTCCCTCTCATTCTTATGTATCCATTTAATTCCCACTTGTTAAATCTGTTATAGTGCAAAAGCTGATGCTTCTTTTTAGTTTTTCTTTCTCAGTTCCAGTGTGTTTGTCCATATTATTCTGTTATCTAAAGCAGCTTGAATGTAATTCACAGGAGATATCTGAAATTATGAACTCTCGGGGATGTGTTTTTGCAATATAATCGATGTGTTTTTGCTTTCATTTAAGCAAAGAACACAGGTTTTTTGAGAATGCCACCCAGGCGATATCTGAAATTATGAACTCTCGGGGATTTTCTACATTTTTCTTTTCTGAGCAGGTGGGTTTGTCTGATGAGTTACCCTTTTCCCAGTGTGATGTTGAACATCCTTAAGAAAAGTTTTATATTTTTTTCGTACACATACCATTTCTGTAAAACAGTAGTTACTATTTAATTATTTCTCTGGTTAATTTGTTCTATTTGATTGATTAACACTATTATTTCTTCCAAACATTGTAGAGACTGGTTGGTGTGAGGAAGACGGACCACATGACTAGTTACTCTGGTAAGTAGTCAAGAGTTCCATGTTACAGGTTGTTCTGGTTAAGCTCGTGCACAACATCTTATGAAAATTTGTGGATGTTTCTGTCCTTTTCAGTTGCACATTTTTCCCGTCTTTCAAGTGGTTGGGAGTGAGGCCTTTTTCATATAGATAGAATTAAGATAACTAAAGTTTTATTATGAATTATGATTATATCAGTTGCTAATGTTGGATTGATGCGTGTTGATGTTGGGTACATGGAAGTATCTATATTCATTTCGCTTTGTTGATTTTGCAGGAGAAAAAAGTAGTTATTGCGAATTTGATCCTATTATTTTCTTAGTAGAGGATGTCATTCTATCTTGTGGCTTGGGTAAATTGAAACTGGTCCTCTTTTGGTTGTTTTAGATTTTGTCATGCTGTTCTACTATTATATTTTGTTACTTGTTGATATAGAGTTTTCTCACACGTGAGAAGAATATGGTTATTTGCTTCGTTAACTTGATGATTTTAGATCTTTGCATGATTGAATAATTGTTTCAGGATAGGTACTTTTCCAACAACTTTTATAGCTCTAGAGGTTCTATGTAGAGGAGAATACAAGTGATGTTTACAATGTTTTTACTGTTAGTTCAATTTATTTTTCGTTTATTGAGTTTAATTTTTGAGTTTAATACAAGTGATGTTCATGTATTGAGTTTAATTTTTGTCCTAAAGGGTAAAACTCATTGTTTTTCCGTCATCCCTCACGGTTGCTTACGTAGAGACCTTGAAAATGCATGCAGTACAACCCCTGATTTGCATATCGGATAGCTTATATAGCTTTAGAGTTCCTCATACTGGAAGTTTAAAGATCAATGATCTCATTAGTGGTGAGGTAAGAATTTTCTTTTCATCCATTGTCTATCATACTGTATATACCTTTCGTTTTTGTTTCCTTTTCTGTGTATTGTGTGTACACATTAAACATTTTATATAAATGAATGGCAGAAACTACATGATATGTTTTGAAATTTTATCACATTAATTAGCTAGAGAGGTGCCTTTTATAATAAATCTTCATGAACCTACTTTCTGATATAAAAGTTCTGTATTCAAAAGTTCTTATATGGTTATTAATGTCTGAATTAGCTTTTATTTATATCACATTTTTTATTTTTATTTTCATTTATGCATATATGACTATATTAGTATTCTTTTAGTTATTGAACATTTTCCTAATTAGTTATTATTTATGTTTCTACGAAGAGGCTCACTTATTACCTAAAAGAATTTTATTTCAAGTGTAGGAGTAAAAAATTGCATATGTGACTATATTTAACATTTGTATTCTTTTAAGAAAATCTATTTCATTGTTAAAGCTAAATTTTACTAAATAGTGTACTTATAAATTCTAGTGCTTCTTCTATTAGTGAAGTTTCTAGAAAAAAAAAAAAAATATATATCAAACGGCGCAATGCACCTTGGGTCGCTACGGAAACAGCCTCCTTGTATAATTACAAGGGTAAGGTCTGCGTACAACTGACCCCCCAGACCCCAACTTGTTGGGAATATACTGGGTATGTTGTTGTTGTTGTTGTAGTGTACTTATAAATAAATAGTTATTTCAGGATGACGATGCAGTTGATGGAGCAAATTCAATATTTTGGGCCTTCGACTGAGACATGGATATAAGGAATGGAGTTGACAACGAAGGTAGTGAAGATGAACATTATGAAGACATTCTCTCTATAATATGTTTGATGACCTATGTTTGGGATGGTCATATTTTTGTTTTAATATCTGTCATTTTAGATGTTAGATTGGGAGAGCATTATAGTTAGCCTTCTATGTACTTCGACATAATTATTGATTTGAGGAATAAAAACTTATTTGTATGTCTTATTCTTTTATATTTAACATTATACCTAAATTGTTAAATTGCAAAATAATAAGAATAATTATTATAAATAAATAAATAAATAAAACTGTATCTAGAAAAATGTTACATTTTACAACTTAAAAAGTAACACATGTAACAATTCAAAGGGTTACATAAATACTTATAAGTGTTGCAATACGAAAAGGTGAGTGATACAATTGAAGAATAAAATGATACATTTGAATCATAATTTCAATTAATAAGTGTTACATTTGAAAAAAAAAGTGATACAATTGAAGAATAAAATGATACATTTGAATCATAATTTCAATTAATAAGTGTTACATTTGAAAAAAAAAGTGTTACTTCAGAGGTAAACAATTATCATGTGCTACTGTTACCATAATTTAATTAATGTAACATATACGATAATTTAATTAATGTAACATATAAATTATGTAACATATACGATAATTTAATTAATGTAACATATAAAAAAGTGAAGTGTTACCAAAATATTATTATAACATATAAAAAAAAGTGTTACCAAAATAATAATTTAATTAATGTAACATATAAAAAAAGTGTTGCTACTGTTACGATAATTTAATTAATGTAACATATAAAAAAAGTGTTGCCAAAATATTATTGTAACATATAAAAAAAGTGTTACCAAAATATTATTGTCTATAGTAACACTTTATACCTATTATGTAATATTATGTTACCTATTGTCTATAGTAACATTTTATACCTATTATGTAATACTTTTTTGATAATATCTAAAGCTAAATATGTTGTAGTGTAATATGCTCTTTTGATAATTTTAAAAAATAAAACATGAGTAAAATATGATACTTATAAATACATGTGCATTTTTTTTTCTCAAAAATATGAAAAGGACTATTTCTCAATATATAGGCATTTTGCCAAGAAGAAAGGTACATGTACAATGTTTTTCTAAAACATTTCATGACAATATGATGTGATGTGGATGGTTGAGAAGCAAATAAATGTATGATTAAGATTTGACTCAATGAACATTTTAAATTGTTGTCAACTAATGTCGCTTGCCAAATCTGTAATCTATCTTACCACATACAATATATAATATATATTATAATCACACTAAGTTTATACATATATCCCATAATTATACTAATTATTGATATGATCAATCTAATAATCATTTGTAATTATTTTATATTTATTTAAGTAATTTTCGACACTCTTCAAGTGTAATATTTAGTGTTTTTGTTCTTATATTATAGAGTTTAATTAAACTGAATGTAGAAATGGGTGAGAAATCGAAAATAGATAATTATAAATAGAAGAACATGAGAGTTAACAATTTGCGACAGTAGATTAAAAAAAATGCATGAACTATTAATATCGAGTCAATAGTTGATTCGTGATTTGAGATAATGTCAATTACAATTTTAAAATATCAAAGTTTAAAATTATGTCTTTTGAGCATATTTATTATTTATTTTATCCATGTATAATGAAACTTTATGCCTTACATCTATATAAACGTGTGATGTTATTAAAAATTATATATTCCCTCTGGACGTGTTATTGGAGTCGAGTCAAGCTGAGTATCTCATGTTTAAGCTCGTGTTTGTTTAATAAATGAATCGATGCTCATTGAATAAACGAATAAAACTGTGAGTTGTAGTTCGATTCTTTAATAAATAAATTCAATTAATTATTCGATCTTAGGTCGTTTAAATATATGAATGAGCTAAGCTCAAGCTTTCATTGGTAAAATCGATTATTTTCACAAATAGTTCGTTTTGTTGTTAAGATTGACTTTAGTTATTTTGATAAGATATCTTTGATTTGATATGATCATGAGTTGGTACTAGTTATTTTGATAATTAGATATTTGATTTGATCTTAATTTGATTTCATCTTGATTTGTTTTTATCTCTTGCAACCTCTATATATTAGATGTAATAGTGAGGATGTAATCTCACTATTACAAGCAATGGAAAATACACATATTTCTCTTCTTTACTCTATGCATTTTCTCTTAGTTTTAGTATGGTATCAGAGCCCTGGTTTTTCACCATCGTTGTTCTGATTAATATATTTTTTCTTTTCTTCTCTTCAGTCATGTCGCTCCAGACTGCTCTCCGGGCACGAAAAAAAAATCTGGTTCTTAGATGGTTCAATTCCTCCTCCATTAGATGTGTTCTTAGATGATTAAATATAAGTCTTTTGGTTCTCTGTCCTTCTGTCTTTCAGTCCTTCAGTCATTCGGTCCTTTGGATATTAAATATAATTGATCAAGTTCTTTGGTCCTCTGTCCTTCAGTCATTCGGTCCTTTGGATATTAAATACAATTGATCAAGTCCTTCAGTCCTTCGATCCTTCGGTCCTCGTATCGCTCCTGATTATGTTTCTACCAAAGCTCAGCTAGCAGACATCTTTACCAAAGCATTGGGTGGCCAGGATTTCTCGGAATTTCTAAGCAAGTTGGACATTCAATATCTTCATGCACCAATTTGAGGGAGAGTGTCAAGATAGGGTTTAGTTATTTTGATAAGATATCTTTGGTTTAATATGATCTTGATTTGGTACTAGTTATTTTGGTATTTAGATATTTGATTTGATTTTAATTTGATTTCATCTTAATTTGTTTTTTTTCTTTTGCAACTCTATATATTGGATGTAATAGTGAGAATGTAATTTCACTATTACAAGCAATTGAAAATAAATATATTTCTCTTCTCTACTCTATGCATTCTCTTCTAGTTTTAGCATTCGTAAAACAGAAAAATTTCGATCCGCCCATAATTTGAAATCCGAAATAGTATAGATGGTGGTAGTTTAGAATAAAGTATACAGATTATTGTAATGTAATTACTAATTAGACCAACTTTGAAAAGGTGAGGAATTAATTCCGCCGCCGTCAAAGGAGGTGTTTTGCGCCACTCTTTCCGATGGTCCCCCGGTGGTGGCCTACTCTTTTCTCTATTCACCCTTTATAAATCCTTTTTCTCCTTTTTTATCACAAGAATAAATTCTTTTCTTTGATGGGTTGAAGTGCTTTTGGTGCAAAAAGCATCTTCAATGTTTTTCTTTCCCCAACCTTCTTTTTTATCTCATACTAACTAGCATTTTATTTTATTTTTCATTTTATTTCTTTTTCTTTTTAAAGAAGTGTTATCTATCACTATGACTAATTATCCCGTTCATATAATGACTAGTGGTTTACAATGTGGGTTATATTGCAACTAAAATTCCCACTATCTACTTTTTTTATTAAAATTAATTATATTTAATTTTGACAGTAAAAGGTACGAGCTTGCGAATTNTTACGGCACAGAGTGCTTTGATTTCAACCATAAGAAACTCGTGTCTGTTGCCAAAATTAAAAGGCTGAGGTTAAATTACAAACGAAAACGAAATAAAAGTAGAGATTTAATCTGCAATTTAGTCTTAATTAGAATGTATGACAAAAGTGTGACAACCTACACTTATCAATTATAAAGCGAGTAATTTTGTTTATACACCTAAATATATTATTTTTAATTCTAATGAACATTTAATTGTATTAGTATGATGATATAAATAACATCTCCACTTGCACATCGCAAGTGGAGTGGGCATTGGACTATACCTCTGCATGAAAATGACTATTTTTATGAGTATCTAAAAATTCTAAATTTCGGAACAAAATAACATTATCATACTCAATTGAACTCCACCAATCAAGAGCTCCTCATATGGTGGAACCTCTAAAATTTTGTATTATTGCAATCTGCCAAAATTTAGCCAACACATCTGAAAAAAATGCCAATCAATTTGGTAGAAGTAATCCAATTATTATTCTTAACATTGTTCTCTAGTATTATCATTTCTATTATTGATTTGATGGGATGTTAATTTTGTGCATGGTCTTTTTCACCCAATAAATAAATATATATATATATATATATATATTATTTAGATTTTTTTTTTAAGTGAAAAGGAAAAAGGGTCTACCATGTGTTATTCTAGAATTTGATTCTTGTAATAATACCTCAATAAATGGGGACACACCACCTTAACCTCCAACGTTTTGTACCCATATTGGATGTGCATAATTGATGTGATCACAAGGAAATGTTGAACCTCTTTCATGCCAAAACTTGCTCAAAACATAGTGTATGATTCAATTTGAATCCCAATGTAAAAAATGAGCCCACACTTTTGACTAGACATCTAAGAATTTTTTCAACTCCTTTAATTCTTACCCAAAGAAAAAGGAGAGTTTATTTTTTAATTATAAATATAAATTAATGGTGAACAACGGAGCGGTTAGGTGGAAAAACGCACCCAAATGTAATTGAAAAATCAAAATTGTGAAAATTTTCAAACCAAAGGAAAAAAAAAAAAAAAACCGTACCAAACTACATCAAATTGCACGGTTTGACTCGAGTTTTATTTACATTTGGACTTGGTTCATGCAAAGTAACAATGAACCGAAAGAAGTTGAAGACTGAACTTGTCAGAAAACTTACTGAACTGTATCGCAACATATAAAGAAATTGAATGGAAACTAGAATAAAAAATTTCAATACTAATATAACCGGATCGAACCACAACAAATTGCATTGTTGGCCTCGATTTTGCTCACCTGATTACAAAATAGTGAATCTAATGGTGTATTATTTTTTTATTTATTTAATACATAAAAAGTTGAGCAAATACCCTTAGTCCAGTGCCTTTGTTTGAGCCCAATTAACAGAACCTTAACAGAAGGCCTGGTTGCTATTGGGCCTTTACAAACCATTCACAGACAGTACTAGATTCTGAAGAAAGCCCACGAACAGTTTAGAACTTTTCAGTAATAGACCAACACCTTTTGGGTAATTTGTTGGACGGTTTTGCTATGAAGCCAACAGTTGACTCCATAGTGGAGTCAACTTTCTATATACAACAAATAAACCTACCATATTAATAAAATTATATTTGTGTTATTTAAGTAATCAGAGAATATAGCAGGTTTATTTATTGTATATAGAAGATTGGCTACACTATGGAGCCAACTGTTGACTTCATAGCAAAATCAATTTACTGGATTAAATTTCATGAGTAATTTTAGCTTTAACTAAAGTTCTTTCTATAGTAAGAAATAAAACCTTGTTTAATTTTGCGTAACAGGCAACTTAAATTTGTCAAGTGTAGGTGCAACTAAGGGATTACATACAAAAACTGGTCATGTTTACCATATAGTTGATCGAATTAATAGTTCTAACTATCTGATTATGCAAAGAATTAAGCAATTAATTAATTTTTTTATCCATAATGTTTCAAATCATAATTTACCAAATAGTTAAACTAAAACTTCGGCAAGTCAAACAACTGATTCAATTCAAAACTCTAATTTAATTAACCCTAAAACACTGTTTATCGAACAAAAATGAATAGATACATAGACTTTATTCAGAGGTGTATCAGCCATATCTTTTACTTAAATTATTTTTTGAATATATGTTTGAATTTGTGTTTTGGATCATTATATAATATTAGTGTGATTTTTTTTTGGTTGAGCAAGAACTTGATTTAATTATAGGATTAAGCAAACTTAAAAGTTTTTAAGTTACGAGTTCTAATGTGGATGGGTCTGAAAGTTAGATATTTCAAGAAAATTATACATGTTTATAATGTGAAAAGTACTATTTGAATAAAATAATTTTTAAGTATGAAATTAATTAAAATTTGACTACACATCATTCGTACTGTTTTTAAACTAAGAGTAGCCTTCATTAAGGGTCATGTACTCAAACTGAGTTCATAATCAAAATTGAAGAGTGGTAGGGGTGTTATCGGGGTCAGCCAAATCGGGTAATTCATGTTCGAGCTCGGGTTTGTTTATGATCGAGTCAGCTTGGTTCGACTTGTTTAACAAATAAAAATAAGTTCAATTTTAGCTCGACATGTTTCAATTAAAGTTCGGTTCAACTTGGCTCAATTAGTTTAAAAAAACAAGACTTTACAAATCTTAATTCACAACAATTTAGTTCAGCTATTCCATTTAAACTTTATCATGTTTCAAAAAATATACGTTTGCGAGTCGACTCGACTCAACTTGCTTAATAAATGAATTCAATTAGCTGCTTGCGCTAAACTTGTTTAAGTGAAGGACAGGCCAAACCAAGCTGCTTTCGTGGACAATTCTAATAAAAACTGCACACAATAGTATCTTTTCTTTTTGCCAATTTTTTGTTCACTGAAAGCAACTTTTCTAATTAGACGTGATTAGATATGAGTTATGATTCAACTCAATTAATTATAAGTTATAATCTGTTGAGTCATTTAATATCTAATCACCTAATTCGAAATACAGTTCAACATAATTCTCATACTTTTTTTTTTTTATAAACATAACTGAATAATACCAATAGTCATTTTCACACATCATCTCAACTTTAATTCATTATTCATTCACTCACATAATTTTAACTTTTATCAACTCTCATAATTACTCTCTAACTTTTATCATACCAACTTTTATCATTACGTATTAAATACTATTTAATTTTAAATTTATTTTATTTAAAATAATTCACTTTAACTCACATCATAATCGATTTAATTCATATCTAATCGCGCATAATATCTGTCATGGGCGTAGTAGATTTAGATCTGAAGTAATTAAAATTCTTCAAAGAAATGTGCCTCGCATCACTTACTTACTATTAAATTTATTCCTTGTACCGAAAAAGAAAAAATTATTCCGACTTTTAACTTAAAATAATGAAAAATATATGAAGCATACAAAATGAAAAGTTGAATTCAATAAATAATAATGCCGTCCAATTTGGTTAGTAGCCAAAGTAGTTCGTGGGCTATGGCCTAGAAATGTTTGAAAAAATAAATTAATATTATTATCTACAGAAACAAAAAGTATATATATTTGTATTTAAAAAGTTGGCGCCGTATTAGAGTTGTGCTCTATGTAACAGTAGACACGTGCGACGCAGTTAAACTATTTACGTATTTATTTATTTAATTATTAATTTATGACCTCCATTTTCCATCAAACAACCAACTGTTAACTGCAAAAGTTGATTAATGTGATAAATCAATATCAAGTATCATGCAACTGGTCTAATTGTATTTGATTTTGTAATAATAATAATATAATAATAAGGCTAAGTTGTATACTAATTTCAATCTTCGATTCATGTATAGTATAATTTAAAATCTTAACTATGATTTTTTTAAATGGAATAGCGCAATCAACAAACCAACTGAAAGATTTTGTGTTGAGCTCATTATTTGACATGAAAAAAAGACGAGAAAACCAAAATTTAAGATAAAAAATACACTCACCATATGAAAAAAAATTGGGGCTCTTGAAAATATAAATAATATTACGAATAGTTGGATTGAGTGAAGTTTAGTTTGATTTTGAAAATGAATTAAAATGTGAGTGAAATATTTTGTATACAAACACTCTCTAATAATCTAAATATTTCACCCTATTTTGACTTCGTGTACTAGAATTTAGCGTCAGATCTGATATAGCACCCGTAACAACTAGGTCAACCGACCAAGCAAGATCAGCTCGGTAGAGGTCGGTTCAGGTGAGTTCAGTTCGATCCCAGTGTACACGGAAGGTAAGGAGTTCCCTCAATCAGCTCGGGATACATGTAGAGCTATCAAAACGGGCCAACAGGACATGCTTGAGAAAAGCAGGCCCAGCCTGACTTTTTTTTTTTTTTTTNAAAACCTACTGTAACTACAGGCTACAATGACGTATTTGT
The DNA here is from genome assembly GCA_008636005.1 of Striga asiatica. Lineage (NCBI taxonomy): Eukaryota > Viridiplantae > Streptophyta > Magnoliopsida > Lamiales > Orobanchaceae > Striga > Striga asiatica. The sequence continues at coordinate 3,342,115 of BKCP01010514.1, read as the reverse complement.
AATGGAAATATGTAAGCTATATTAAAGGCGGAGGCAGGATTATGTAGCTTACATCTTTATTTATAATTTATAAACATGCTATATACATCATTTTTTTCAAACCTATTGTACTATAGAAAATCTATAGACTATATATATATATTATAACTTATTTTTTATAAATCAGCCCGTAGCCCGCGCGGCAGGCCTAGAAAATACAGGCCCAACTCAACCTTATTGTTGGGCGAGATGGGCCAGCCCAGGGGCCTAGGCCCGTTTTGACAGCTCTAGATACAAGTAGAGCTGGATCAGGTAGCTCACAAGTAGAAAAATTAAAGAGCTCGGATATACAAGGTGACTCAAGACCTTTAGGTCGTGGGGTAGTGGAGTGGAGGTCGTGGTTGCAAGCTGGGCACCGCTTACGACATGAAGGTGGTGGTTACGACCTAAAAATCAAAGAGCCGTGTGGCGTGACTGGAGAACCTTTCATGGATGGAAAGTATATCTTACCTAAAAGTCTTAAAGATCTCAAATACGTGGTTGGTTAGGAAAGTAGATTCAAAAATATCTTTTTCTAAGTAGGGTTCTCTTAAAGGCCAAGTTACCTTAAGTATTTAAGGGCAATTAGGTTAATTTCATTACACACATTATGTATGTAGGGTTGAGTTCAAGTAAGAATGGTGGTCAGTGAAAGAAATAAGAATACATCACAGACGTTCGATTTGATAATCCAACGACAAAAAAAAGCAAACATTTATACTGATTAAGGGTAAATTGGACATTTTTCAATTACACCCAACAATAGCCCCACTTCAGACCCCACACCACATCACACCTGACACAACCCCACGCCACCTCCACCCACCCCACCCGTCCTCTCTCTCACACACACAAACACACACACACACACACACGTCACAACTCAGCCCGTTGGTCACCGCCAGCTGCCCAGTCGCCGGCCAGTACAACCTCAGCCGCCGCGATCTCAAATAATGTCGCGCCTCCGCAAGTGCTGGGAGCATACCACCGAAATCAACCTCCACCGCGAGCCACTCCGCCGTTTGAAATTACCGAGCCATCGCCGGAGTTCCTGAGAGGAGGCCCGCGGCTCCGCTCACTGGGTTCACCGTCCTCCGACGACATCGAAATTTCCCTCCATCGTCTTCATCGATATCACAACTGAACCCTAGATCGGCCGCTCGCGACCGGCCCTACAGTATCGCCGCCCCTGTCAAAATTGAAATCAAAGTTGGCCAATCCGTCTTCTTCTTCTTGCAACCGACGGATGAACCTGCTGCAACACCAGGTGGAGGCTGTAGACCCACGGTGGTCGGCGGAAGCTGTACGAAAATTCGCCGGCGAGTTCATTTGGGGGCTGAACTTCTTTTTTTTGTAAGTTAAATAGGGTTGAGGGACCTATCTGCAATTTTATAAATTTTAATTGGATTACAATTTAGTTCATGGGCCAAATCTATAATTTAATAAAATTTTTAATAATTGCACATTAATGTAAAGTACATTGCACCATGTCGTGCTCGGAATTGCACGTTAAAAATATCACTTCACCGACTGCACTATATTGTTAAATAAATTACACTTTATCGCAACAGTGCATTTTGAGTAATGACTAAAATACATCAATGTCACCGCCTATTGACTAAAGTTGGACCCTTTGACCAGTCTGGAGCGTTGTTATATCCCATCAAAGGACTACAATTCATTTTTATTTCTTTCACTATCCCTCTTTCTCATATGATTTCTTATCTCTCTATATATATTATAGTTTTCTCATACTCCCTCGAGCAAAATCTAATAACCTGAGCGATTTGACCCGACACTTTGCAGGTCACTGGAGCATCAATCTGGTAGGTTTGCGTGGAAGCTTCATGTTGAACCCCATTCCAAACTCATTGCTCATCAAGATTTGTACACTCACACATATATACATGTGATTATATGTAATTCAACGGGACTTGTTCACGGTTACCATGAAATTTATCCTAATAAACAAATAGTCTAGAAGTAATGACGACGAGACTAAAAAATAAACAGCAAATTGTAAAGTCAAAAGAGACAATATTTTTTCTTTTTTTTTTTAAAAAAAAAGAGGAATCCCGGATCTTGCATTGCGGCTAACGTAATAATATCTGTCATTAGCTTCGGTCTCTTTTTAATTTTTTATTATTTCGCTCTATTTTTTTAAAACAGAAGTCAATTTTGTCACCTGCTTCTAGAAGAAGAAACTCACACATACCACCTAACGACGTCGCTTAGTCTTAGAGAGCATATACTTTGGCAGTTCGAAATTTCCCCTTCCCCATTCTAAAAATCCTTCCCCAGCAAGTAAATCCACACAGTCACACATATATAAAGCGAAAATGAATTTCATTTTCTCCCAAAAATATAAAAAACGAAAGCCAACCTGAAAATTTTGTCCACTTATAAGAAAAACGTAGAAAATAAAAAATCACTCACCAACAACAATTGCACTGAATTTAATTAAATCTCTGCACAGGCATTCAACAATAACTGCGATTTCAGGCAGCTGCTCGCCGGAGACCTCCGCCATGCACGACGGACTTCGCCAATGCACCGACCACGACGGCGACGGTACGCCCTACCTCGATCTGAAGAGCCTGAAGGTGATCTCCGCTCTCGGCCGCGGCGCAAAGGGCGTTGTCTTCCTCGTCCGGACCGACGGCGGAGAGCTGCTCGCGCTCAAGGCGATTTTGAGATCCTCGATCGAGAAGAAGAAGAGGATAGCGAGCGACGGCGGCGAGTACCGGAGGATCTGCTTCGAGAGGGAGGTTCTGTCCTCATTCCGCCATCCCTTGCTGCCGAGGCTCCACGGAGTTCTGATGACTGATGAGGTGGTTGGGTACGCTATTGATTACTGCTCCGGCCGCGATCTGAATTTTCTGAGGAAGAAGCAGACGGAGAAGATGTTCTCCGACGATATCATCAGGTGAATTGCCGATTTACACCGTTTAATTTCTTTAATTTTGACGAATTTGGCGATAAAATTTTGGGAAAAAAAAAATTGAATTAATTTGGGGAAAAAGCTCATGAAAAATTGTTGCATTCGGTTTCAGATTCTACGCGGCGGAGTTGGTGCTCGCGTTGGAGTATCTCCACAATTCCGGCATCGTTTACCGTGATTTGAAGCCGGAAAACGTGATGGTTCAGGAAAACGGCCACCTTATGCTAGTGGATTACGATCTGTCGACGAAGCTCCCCCCAAAATCGCCGGAAACTCGTCCGGCGCCCTCCACTCCAGCTACTTCGATAACCTCGCCAAAGAAGAAAAAAAAGAGGAGATTCGGTTTTCTGTTCAAGCGGCGCGACTCGGAGATCTCGCCGGTTGACTCGGTCCGGCGATCGGAACTCGGACCCGACTCGCCGAGCTCCGACTCTGACTCGGTCCAGAAATCGAACTCGTTCGTCGGCACGGAGGAGTATGTGGCGCCGGAGATCGTCCTCGGTGACGGCCACGACTTCGCCGTCGACTGGTGGTGCCTGGGCGTCATGCTCTACGAGATGCTCTACGGAACGACGCCGTTTCGCGGCGCTAACCGGAAGGAGACCTTCTACCGGATCATCACCAAGGCGCCGGATCTGACGGGGGAGGCGACGCCGTTGAGAGACCTGATCGGAAAATTGCTCGAGAAGGACCCGGCGAGGAGGATCTCCGACGCGGAGGAGATCAAGGGCCATGAATTCTTCAGGGGCGTGGATTGGGCCGGAATTACGGAAATGCCCCGGCCGCCGTTTATTCCTGAAGTAACGGATGTTGAGGGAATAGATGGAAATAAGAAAATTGACGTGGAGAGTTACGTCAAGGAGGTGTTCAAAGCTGACGATGACGGTAAAATTGAGAAAAATTGTGAAGAAACTAGGAATAAGGACGCGTGGGCCAGCAACCACCCGACTAAAATTCAAAATGACAATTTTTTTATTTTTTAACTCTGAAATTCTGATGCATACATGTACAGGTGTAAGTATTCACAAATTTTTATCGAATAAATAATTTGGGTTAAGTGGAAATTTTTGTCCACGTGGACATGTATGTATGTGTGTAGGAATTTTGGTTACAGTGTATGAGATGACAATACATATTTGATCCTATGGCAAGGCACTGTTAATAAAAGTATTAGATTAATTCATTAATTTTGCATTTCGCATTATGTAGTATTTAAATAAAATGATAGATTCGTATACATGAATATACGCATTTTGTACCAAATAACCTGTGCATAATGCGATGTAGCTCCGATATGATTTTATTTTCTTCTTCTGTATGTCTTCTTGACTAATGTGAAAAAAAAAAATGTTTGCTGAATAAATTATAGCTACAAGTAGGCTTGTAAACGCGAGCGAGTCGAACCGAGCTCGATTCGTTATATAAATGAACTAGAAATTCATGAGTTCGAGCTCGTTTATCAATATTAATGAGCCGAGTTCGAGCCTTATTAACGAACCGATCTCGAGTTTTAACAAGTTGAACTATAGAAAATTATATATTCTTTTTTCAAGCCTTATCGAGTCGAGTTGGGCTTGTTAACCAAACGAGATTTAAATAAACTTGAGCTTGACTCGTTAAGGCCTCCATCTCGAGTCGTTTAATTTGACAACACTAGTTACAAAGTTTGAATTTATATCATTGAGTGAAAATAATAATTTACAGAAATTAAATTGTTGCATCTCTTATTTGAAAGAACCAAATATACCCCTATTACACCTACAATATAAATTGCTCAATTCTTAATAGAATTAAAAATAATTTCTTCTGTTTTTTGGGAGTATCTCACATTAAAGGCGTATTTGTATACAAAGATATCCATTCGGAATAAAGTTTTTTATTAATCATAGTTAATTTTGAAAAAAGTGGTATGATTAGTTGTTAGTGTAATTTTGATTATATGTTAAAATAATATTTAAAATAAAATAATTAAAATTGAATTGATATAAAAGTAAGAGAGAGATGGTGCGAAGTGATGTTAATTAAAATTATGTGAGTGGATGAATAGTAAATTAAGTTGATGTGATGTGTAAGAATAATTGATTGATATTATTTAATTATATCGATAATATTGAGAATAATGAAGTTGGATTAAAGTTTGAGTATGGATTGAGTTTTTTCATACACAAACGCACCTTAATTCTTAATAGAATTAAATATGAAAACTGGAAAAACATGTCATGCTTTAATGTTTGCTAGCAATTTTCTTCTGGCATCGTTAATGACGTTGTTTCTAGTTTCTACAGTACATGTGAATGAACAAGGCTTTGGATTTGAATGTGACTGACACATTAATGAATTTAGGGTTTAGACACCGCTCATATAGAAATCATCCTTACTTTTCCTCTTTTTTTTTTTCTTTTTTTTATTCGTAGATAATTTGGTATGCAATAATGATAATAATTATAATAATGTCACACATAACTATTTTTTTGAGTCATACTCTATATAATTTACACAAATTTTTATGTGATACGACATAACCGTTAGATGGGTGGGCTTGTCATACTATTTTAAAAAAATGCATGTTTATGCACTGCAAAAATGTGATTATCTAACTAACAATTACGCTTTCAAGAACAAAATAAAATAAGAAGTGCAGTTAAGGTACATGTTGATTAGCTTATATTTAAAAAAAATTATTAGATCTCAAATGTAGTTTTCTAACTACCCCATAAATTATGGAAGACAACATAATTTAATTTCGTACAACTAGTATATAGTTGGAGCATAATGATCATTCTAATTGAATAATCTTCAATTTATGTGCCATCTTTTGGCACTAATTCAGTTTCCTTTCTTCCAGAATTAAAGAAGGGACCAAAGCAAGCGTGCACAGTAGAAAAAATTTCCAGGCATTTAATGTTGAAGTCCCTCCACACACACATAAAATAATAACAATAATAATAATAAAATAATTAATTAATTAAAATAAAATAAAATTTGTTTTTGAAAATAAACATGTGTACTGAATGGCCCAGACAATTAGTTAATTAATAATCTGCATGATTGAATGACTTCACAATCACATACAGATTGGCCTTTTGATCTTCATGTGTCTGTAAATGCGTATGTTGGAAAACAGCTAATATTGTGAAAAAGAACCTTTGGTGCGTATGATTTCTAATATTGCAACCATTGAATGCTTTCATAAATGCTGAAAAATAAAGAGTAATTAGAGCAACTAACATTGTGTCATGCACCTAAATGATCAAATAGCATTGGATTGCATCTAAAATGATTTGGGCTAAATTGAGTACTATTTCACTATTATTACCTGAGCAATTTAAATAAATTTCAAAAATAGTACTCCCTCCATTTTGAAATATAAGGCGTACAAAGATTTCTCATTTTTTTTGAAATATAAGGCGCGCTAAAAAATCAAGACAAATTTTTGCATTTTTTTCCAAATATACTCTCATTGTGTTGAAATTAAGGAAGTGTGGAGTGGTTGTGATTAGAGTAAATAAAGTTAATTTAGTCAATTTATTCATTAATTAATGTCTTCTTAATATTTGTGCAATAACCTTAAATGCCTTATATTTCAAAATGGAGGGAGTACATTGTAACTTTTGTAGGCATTCTAATATTAATTGCGAGTTTCAATTTATAGTGGAGGTTTCATTGTTATTTGAATATACTAGTTTCATGTGGTAACTATGCATATTCACCTAATAACCGTGAGCACGTTAAGATATATTTACCACCACTTATCACAGTGATTTTTCAACCATATACTTATTTTATAAAATATGTTAATCTTCTATCACATCTACCATATACCTATTTTTTATAAAATATGTAAATCTTCTGTCACATTAATCGATATGTATATTATCTAGTTCCCACGGTGCGGAGGTTCTAATTTTTTGTTTTCTGACAAGTTAAATAAAAACTTAAATATTAGGAAAGTTTCATAAAAGTTCAATAAAACATGTTTTTTGTTGATTGAATAAATCCACATTGAATATATAAAAATTACAACTTCAAAGTGTCGAACTAAATTAAATAATAGAAGGCCAAGATTTTGCATTTTGCAGCCAAATTTCTTGGACCTTGGGACAGAAAATTCATGCACTTGCAAATATAAGACACCCTTTTCAAATTAGCACACTTATTTAACCGACTTGCCTTTTGGATTAGTGTCTTTATAACGGTTGTAGGTGAATAACGCGACGGTGAATTTTCGTTATTTTTCTAATTACATCAAATAGTGATGTAATAATATCGTTATAAGCAAGAGCAAGTTGGCAAAAATAATAAAAAAGTATAAAGATATATTTGGTAAATACTATAAGTTAGCTTATAACGTATTTAGTTCACTTATAAAAACTTTTGTATGCATATAAACTTTGTTTGGTAAAAAGTTTGAACTTGTATCACAAGTTTCCTTGGATAGTTCTTCAAATAAGTCCGTAGAAATTTTTATTCAATTTGTTTATCAGCTAATATTATAAAACACTTTTATCATATTAGTTAGTTTTTCAGTCAAAAGTTATCAGTTATACGCACGAAATTCACTAATAATATATCAACTACCTTATCAGCTAAGTTTACCAAACATAGCCTAATAGGCTTTGGTACATTCTCTCGTCTCATTCTTTTTTTTTTCTAAGAAAAAAAACTAAGCATTAGATTTAGATTAAAGAAAATCAAGATAACAATCATGGACAAGACAAAGCTTGCAGAAACAAAACAACACAACACAGAGCTCAACAAAAGGGAAAGAGCCCAAGAAGAAACATTTATAAATAAGACATAATGTCATTTGCAAAGTTCAAATGAAATAAGATTGCCGTTAAAGCAATAGATACGCAACAAAAATTCGCCCGCTAAACCCTTTCTTTAAATATTCAAAATCNAGTGCCCCCAAAAAAAAAGAAAAAAAAAACTGAGAAATTTAAGGAACCTGTTGTGCATCATCAGGACCTCTAGTTCTTTCACGTTGTGCACAACAAACTTCTTGAACCCATTGGGTAGGTAATGGCGGGTTTTTTTGTCCGAGCCATAGCCAATGTTTGGCATAAGAGTGCATCCTTTGAACTTCCTCCTGACACGAGAATCAATACCTTTGGGCCTGCGCCAGTTTTCCTACAGAAAAACAAAACAAGAAAACCCAAATATTCAGATGGGATTTAAAAGTATATAGAACCATTTATTCTACTATGCAGAAAAGCTGCTATGAGATGAAAACTACAGTCAAGATAACGAGGACGAAAATGCCTTTATATGTTATATTTCATATGCAGGTGGTTCTTGATCAGTGTCTTTACAGCAAACTCTGAATAAATGCAAAAGGCTAACTTTTTGCAGAAATCAATATGGATATGATATTTCAGACATGTAAATACTATATAAGGTGATTGAATGAGAAATGTAGCAAATAACAACCTTAACGGAAACAAATCGATCACTCTGGTGCCTCTTGAACTTCTTCACGCGCTTCTTAACAATCTTCTTGTCGAGCAACGGGACAGCCATGACTCCTATGGAAAAACATAAGACTCGATTCAGATCACTTCAGAAATTCACAAATCAATCTTAATTCCACCTACCTCAATTCTCAACACACTTACGGGAATATTGCAAAAAACCAAAAAATACAATCTTTCGGCAAACCCAAATAAGGAGATTCGCATTACATAACAAAATAAAGAACACCCATATTTTTAATTTTTCACTTTTTTCAGCCAGAGGCCGATAATCATTTCTTACCAAATCACACAAGCACACACTCAAACTCCCACGAGAAAATTTTAATTCAGACAGCCCACAAAATGCATACCTCAGTAAAAACATATCAAAGCTGCTCAAAATAGCCAAATTACAGCTCAAGTACAGTCATAACCACAGATATAATCAGATACATGACTTCAGCTAACTAAATGGATCAGAAAGCATCTCATAGCTCAGTTAAGCTCAATTAAAAGCACGCTGAGCTCGTAATAGCTCACAATAACACACATTTCGCCATTTACGACGAACATATTCTACCAATTACATAAAATGTACAAACCCAAAACAGTAACAGCTGAACACAGTCACAGAAATTGTAGCGGGTAATCATTTTGAGAAAATAAAAATAAAAATAAAAAAGGCCGACGATTTAAATTATCAGATAATGTAAACATAAAGCAACTCGTTTGGATTCGGACCTTGCGGTGCCGATCGGCTGCAGCTCCTGCGTGGTGGGGAGAGGCTCCGAGAGAGACGTTGGTTAGGGTTTTGTTGTGAACTTGTGATTTTATTATTTAAGCGAAGACGGGCTTTTGTGTTCTTATGGGTTATAAATATCTTAATTGGGCCTTTATGATTCTGGGCCTACTTTAGTAGGTATGTTGAAACAGGCTAATCTAGTGGGTAGCCCATGAATATATATTGCTTGGATGAGCCAGGCCAAATTTTCGTTTTTCTCTTTCTTTTTTTCTTTCTTTTCTTTTTTTTTTTTTTTTTTTTT
>BKCP01010514.1:3305923-3326039 GCA_008636005.1 Striga asiatica | reverse complement strand
AAAAGCACCACACACACAGACAAAACAAAAGGAGAGCAATCCCAGTCCACATCTATACGTTGTAATTGTATGGCTAAAAAAAAGGCTACATAACAAATCCTATCAATCAGCCGATAATAATACAATACAATACAATACATTAACATCCCATAAAAATTCCAGAAAACAATCTACCAATGGTCAATCAGTCAATCAATCGGTAAATCAAAGCCGTCCATTGTTAGATCCATCATACGGTTTGTTCAACTCGGATTTTTTCCTCCTTAAGACCACACCCCAAGTGATGGCCTCCAATAATACCGCAATACCTCCCAAAACCGAAATAACGACAATGAATGCAGTTTTCCACTTGTTTTCGGGCTGTAAGATATCGAGACCTTTGAAAACATTGATGATGCCAAGGATTAGAATCGCATATCCGATCCCATGGTGGTAGATATTCCAATAAATTCGGATTTTGTGATCCTTGTTTGGTCTCAATAGCAAGGCAAATATCTACACATGATGCCGAAAAAAGAACCACAACACGTTAGCTAAAAAAAAAAAAGAAATCTTGGCATCAAATTCATACAGTTCATTGGGATATACTGACAAAATTGTCTCTTGATTTGGAGTATCAAATTAGTCCGATTTATCAACTAAAGAAACAGAACGAAAATCACATACCAGAGACACTTGATTGAATTCAGGCTATTCAGCTGAGGCTGAAGCTTTTTAGCATTCATCTCATACAGTCTTTTACATCGTAAACAAAAGCTATCCATATATTCAACAAAATCAAAACCGATTTCATATTTTGATGTTTTTTTGAGCAAAAAGCTGATAAAACTAACATCTTTAAAAGCTATGTTCTCTTAATTTCTATCCAACCTCTTCAAACAACTCACGTTCTATATTGGTCATTCTTGATTCGGAATATCAAATTAATTCAAGTTATCAGCTAAAGAAACAGAACAAAAATGACATACCAGAGACACTTGATTGAATTCAGGCTAGTCAGCTAAGCTTGTAGTTTTTTAGCATTCATCTCATACAGTCTTTTATATCATAAACTAAGCTATCCGTATTTAACAAAATAAAAACCGATTTTGATATTTAGAAGTCTTTTTGAGCACAAAGCTGATAAAACCAACATCTTTAAAGCTATGTTCTCTTAATTTCTATCCAACCTAGCGCTTCAAACAATTCACATTCAAAATGTCTCACAAACTACATCAAGTAGAAAAAAAAAAAAAAAAAACGATAGAATAGAGAGATATACCTGCACGGTTGCAAGGGTAAAGAGTGTTATCCCAATATTACGGTGGGTCGAGTAAGTAACACCATTCGACTCACTTCCGAGTTTAAGACCAGTGCCCCAGCCAGCAACTCCAATGGCATAAGCGGAAATTTGGCAGGAAATGTGCAGATAAAACCAAGCCGGATCAGCTGATGGAAAAACCCTTAGATAACGAGCTATTATGATTCCGATTGGAAACATAATCCCCCAGCTAACAGCATTTAGCACACCATGAATCTGGAAAACAAGAACCAAGCAGCTAAGTGACTGATCATATCTTTTTCGAATTCCTCAACCTAACGATTCAATCTAAAACATCGACACAAACCCATCATCATAAACTATTTTTAGAATTTTCCCAATCATAAACTGTGTTTGTAATATATTAGGGCACACGATTTTCACTGAAGCTTAATACATTAAACAGCTCAAGATAACTCACATTTCTCTTCCTGGTATAAGGGTACAGGATTTTCACTTAATCGGTTAATCCTAATGTATCCAAAAGCAATAGAAATAAAACAAAAAAGGGAAACTCACATTTCTCTTCCTGGTTCTAGAGCCGCCGCCTGTAGAGCCAGTGCTCACGCCTCTCAACAAATCAAGGCTGCCTCTGGCGTTCAGATTCGCCGGCTGGAACTCGTGCGCCGCCGGCGCACCGCCCCTGAAGGGCCCCGTCTGCCAGATATGGTTCAGCGTCGTCGGCGCCGCCGCCGGCAGGACCACGGTGGCGAAAAGCCTCATGTACTGGCCGGAGAAATCGGCCGACGAGTTCACCACACGGAACCACACCGCGGACTCCGGCGGCAGCGCGTACCCGGTGATGTTGTAGGTGTTGACCGCCATCCGGCCGGAGGATTCCCTGAACGCGACGAGGGCCTGCGAGCCGAACATGCCGGTGCCGGTCGGGTTCACGGCCCACGAGATCCACCGGCCCTCGGCGGCCGGGCAGATGAAAGCGATGCTGAGGGTGGAGGTGGGCCGGTCGAAGGTCCAGTAGAGGTACGATTGGAGGGTTGAGAGGCCGAGGCAGAAGCTGTATGCCTGCCCGTTGGCGAAGGTCTGTGAGGGGCAATTGGCGGGCTGGGACGAGATTCGGGAAAACGCGGTCGCAAATAGGAGAGCGGCGATGATGGGAAGAGGGGAACCCGCCATTGCTTGAGGACAGAGAGAGAGATGGATTGTGGATTGTGGGTAGAATTCCTGTGGAATCTAAAGTGGGGAAGATAAAGGGGAGAGGTTGAAGGAGGAGTGGAGGAAAAGTGATTGGAAAATTGAAAGTGCTAAAGCGTGTTTGACAGGCAAAATTAATTACTTTGACCAAATAACACCAATTTTATTTTTTTCAACTAAAAAAAATGCAAAATGAATAAACAACAAAGCATTCAAAGCAACAAGAATCCAAACAAATGCAAATAATTAAACTCTCTCAAATACAATTGAATAATGGAAACCGCTATCCTCACACACTCCTACAAACAACTTTTGGATTGTAGCGTTTTGGGGCAAATAAACTTGTTGAATCAGCTAAAAACCAAACACTTTTAATTAGCTGGTCAAAGAATCAAAAAGACTAAATGGGTCAAACAGCTAAAATATGGCTTAAACGCCAATAACCAAACACTTTGTGAATATTGAGTTGTAAGGGCATATGCGTTGGTCGTTTGTAGAGATGTCAAAATGGGTCAGCCCTCCCGCCAAAGCCCCTTTTGGCAGGGCGGGGCAGGCTCGCCCACCATTATGGCGGGCTTGTAAATTGTCGGCCCAACTTGCCTCCACCGCGGCCGCGGGTTCCGCGGGCTGACCCATGTAAGCCCACTCCCCAACGGGCCTAGAAAATCTTGACCCAAAATAGAGCAATCAAAATACCATTGTTGGTGCTTTAATCGATGTTGTCATTCATTTAATTAACAAAAATAGTGAGGTCCATATGTTTATTTAATGGACTGAATGTCATTTAAAAGAGAAAAAGTGAGTTTCACATGTGCATTTAAATGATTCAACAAATGCGAAAAGTGTTTTAATGGTGGAATGTTTAGTGGAATGATGATGTAAACATGACATGGATGATAGATATTGTAATTGGTGGTTAAAGGGATGATAAGGAAACAAATCGAGCTTATAAGGGCATTGTTAAAATTAATTTTGATTCACCAGATAATTTTTTTACACTATGTAACTCAAATATAATCCAACAGATTTTTCTATTGTTATCGATGTAATTAAATAATACAATAATCATTCTTACACATCACATTAACCAATAATCATCCTCACACATCACATTAATTTTAATTTGTTATTCATTAACTTACATATTTTTAACTATCTATCATGTCCAATAGCATCTCTCATACTTTCACGTCATACCAATTTTAATTATTAAGTTATAAATATTATTTAAATACAAATTCATATTCCTACTAAGCCTCCACTCAACCAACTTTATTCAAAATTAACTAATTTTAACCAATAAATCCAATCAAAATATGTTTTATTTATATTCAATCGCTTCCTAAATTCATTCCCGACTTGTTAACGAGTCTTAATAAGTCGACTCGACCCTTAACGAACAGAGTTATATTAAAATTTAAAATAATTATATGAGTATCTCGATTTATGAAGTCGAACGATTCAAGACAAGCACAAGTGCGCAACTCATTAATAAAATGAGATAATATGGGCCAAGCTCACAATCAGCTCATTGTTAACAACTCATGAAGATCAACTTTTTCGTGTATGAATAAATAGTTTGAAGAAAAAACAGTGAAAATCAAACTACTAAAAAAATGATAACTCTGTTTAACCCAAGGTCTAGAAAATAAATCGGCCCGACCAGCTGCATCGGGAACAAATCAATTAACGGTCCAGTTCGTTGGAATGAACCGATTGCCAGCAAACCAAACAAAACCGACTGGTCAAAACCAGTTTGAACAGGTCTAGTATTTTTTATTAAGAAAATTAAATATTAATATATTTAAAATATTTTTTATATAAATAAAAATACATATTTAAATATAATAGATAACTTAAGTATTTGATTTTTTTTTTTTAAATTGGCTAAATATTTAATTAAAGTTTTATATATAATTTTTATCAAATAAAATCTTCCTTGGTTTCTCTGGTAAATACCCGATCTTTGGAACACAACTCTGAAGATTAAATATCGGTTCAACCGATGGTCGAACTAGTGAACCATTGAACCGATAGCTTGACCAGTCTAATTTTCAGAACTTGGTTTATACTTTGAACATACTAAAAAGTGATAATTAATTATTTAAAAAAAAAGTAGCTTTTGTTACACCTTTTACTTTATCATTAATAGACGTCATTAAATTAATGGAAATTACTAGTAGGTGCTAACACACTTATCTTTCTAAACCTTTTCTTAATTATTTTTATAGACTGATTATAAGCTTGTACTTTATGCTTTATGATAATATACTATTGTTTCTTTTTCTAAAATCAAGTCAGATTTACCAGCATACAGTGAGATTATATCGATGAAAAGGTAAAAGAGGTACACGTCGACGAAAATTTAACACTATTATTGGAACTATGATGAAATAAATTACTTTACAATACATTCATTCGCCTTTTCTAATAGAAATAAAAAATAATCATTATTATACATTATCCAATAAAATATTTTTTACTCATTCAGATATTTTAAATTATCATCTATTATCAATTAATATTTTATTATTTATTTTAAAATAATTTTAATAACTAGTTCTGTCTTATACCCATCCATTCATAATTTCAGGATTATCTTATATTTTTAAATAAATTTTTAACTTTTCCTTTTTATGTAATGACAACCTAGTATTTTTGTTGGGAATTAACCGACGATAATAATAATAATAATAATAAAAAAAAAAAAACTTCTGATTAGTTGGGTGGTATGGAGTTTTCCAAACTTGAGATGTTCTAGAAAAAACAAATTGAAATAACCAAAACATATTTGAACTTCAAAGTATGCTCTCATTGCTGAGGCATGCAATGACAGAGTTCCATTAATGATAAAAATGTTATAATTTTGTTTACATTATTTTTGAAAAGTATGATATTTATATTTCAAGGTGTGTGCTTTTATTCAAAAAGTATAAATGTGTAACGGTTATGCATGTTGTTTTAATAGTGTAATTTGTTATTGTTATGTAAAGAAAAATTAAGCTCGGAGCAAGTCTGATAATTAAGCAAGTCGACACGTTATGCATTTTAAATATATGCATATATATATTATAATATACAATAATTTTATTTAAATAATTATTTAACTATAAGACATTCACGTTTATTTAAATAAAAAAATATGGCTATAGTTAGATATACCTAATTTGTTCGAATAAAGCAACATACTTTGACAGTTGACTGACTTTTTATTTACTGCAAGTCATTTGATCCGTGTTTATTAGCTTCAATTACGTTTGCTTGGGGTCAAAAGTGATCATGGATGCATTTTGATTTATACCTCTCATGTAGAAGTCAAATAAAACCGTGTAAGTTCCAATTGTAAATTAAAGTTACTGATTTTAAATAGATATAAACAATATATTGTTTTTTGACTAATGAATAGAAATAAACACGGATGATACGATCAAGTTGGTTGTTGCCCAGCACTCTAAACGAGTCGAGCCGAACCGAATTCATGTTATTCAAGCTCGAGCTCTTCAACAAGTTAGTAATAGAGCTTAAGTTCGATTCGTTTGCGAGTAAATTAAAAGCAAATATATAACCCTTATCGAATTGAATTGAATCAAACTGGTTAATTAAACGAGCTTTAAACGAGCTCGAGAACTCATTTATCAAACAAGCAGAGCCGAACAGAGCCAGATTTGGTTAATTTAACAACACTCGTTTAATTTTAATTTAACAAGATAAATAGCCACCACAAAAATCAAGCTTTCAAATCCTGAAATATCAATTACCATCTCATTGTCCTTTGTGAACACAAACCAATCTAAATTACATAGATAGGGGGGTGTCTCAAAAGGATTTTCAGAAAAATAAAATAAAAATAAAAAAATCATCTCGAACAGCATGCAAATGTGCTGCTATTTGCCTTGGACAAGTTGACATCGACACGATTTGATGATAGCTCGGCTTTGTATGAGTTTGAGTTTAGTATTTTGCGGCTAACCTTATCGTAAATCTCTCGAATCACAACCTCAAAAGCCTCATTCACGTTAGTAGAGTCGAGGGCCGAGGTCTCTATGAAGAACAATCCTTTTTGCTCGGCAAAAGTCTTACCATTCTCCACACTCACTTCTCTAATGTTGTCCAAATCACACTTGTTCCCGACTAGCATTTTTGCCACTGTAGTATCACAATGAACTGCAATATATAATTTTGTTAGAAACAAAACATGTTAAAGAAAAGGATATATAATAGGGGTAAAAATACATTTTTAGTCTTGTTGGTTTAACGTCATAGCAATTTTAGTCTCAATATTCCAACTTTTCGCCTTTTGGTCATATGATTTAATATTTTGCTGCCATTTTAGTCCTTGAGGACTGAAATTGCAACAAAATTTTAAATTTGATGACTGAAATTGCAACAAAATTTAAAATACAAGATAATTGAAAATCTAGGAATTCAGAAATTTGTTGCAATTTCGGTCATCAAAGAACCGAAATTGCATCAAAAATATCAAATCACAGACCAAAATGCGAAATGTTGGAATCTTGGGACTAAAATTAAATATAGTATTAAACCAACAAGACTCAATATGCAATTTTGCCTAAACTAGACAAGATAAGGTTATTTTCATGCAAAAATAAAAAAATAAAAAAAATCAAACATTAAAAGACATTGGTGTGTTTATTATTTTCTTTCATCCTTAATTACATATCCTTTGGACTTGCTTGGGAGATAATATGGCATAATTGCTACAAAATCCCTATTACTCCAATTTGAGGTTTTTTCGAGTCATTTTCGGAAGTCCCTAAATGCGGCCATGGAGAATAATATTATGTACCGAAAATAGGTGTTGCTTAAAATGAGCCTAAATGTTTTAAAGCTCCATTTACTGAATAGGTGCTAGTTACAGAGTAATTCGACAAATCATAGTACAAATGTTTATGATCTCTAAATTCAAGTCTCTATCAACTTGAATTCCATTTATGATCTCTAAATTCAAGTCTTTATCAACTTGTGCTGCAAATGTTTATTATAACCTACACTCTTATTATTACTATCTTGGTTTATTATAACCCACCCAACAATTCCAGTATTGAAAAAGGCTACTTATAAAGATTACTCCAAGTTGGCACATTGACTTATTAATTTAACAAATAGAGATCCATCTTCCTTGCTAAAATTAGATACATACAAGTTTCCAATCCATTCTAAACAGAACAACAAAATCATTTGCATCCCAATCCCTCTTATGAATTTCTCGGCGTGTAAATGTATATTTGTATTACTACTTATATGACAAAAAGCAATGAAATGAAACATTTTTGAGCAGTTTATCCAGAAAATGGCCCAGATTTTGGGAGCTAGCCAATATGAACACTTACTTCATCAGTTTGTCTATATCCAACTTTCGAAAAACTAAGATTCATCAGAACAATGGAGAGATGAATCTAATCTGAAACAAACAATGTTCGATTAACATAAGTAAAAACTGGGAAGCTAATATAGAAGCAATTACAAAATTAGAAAGTATAGTAGAACAGCCAAATGTAGAGACCTTAGTGCACCGACTTTTCACATTAGAATAAGCTGAAAATTTACATTTAGCTAAATGGTTGGCAACATTTTTTAAGGATTTGCAGATGAATCGTCTTATTTTCGAAACACTGTCTACTACTAAAGTCAGGGACTTGAAAAATTACTGAAAAAGNTCCAAAGCATCTGCAAGTTGGATTATACATCAGCCAACTGATAAAATTTAGCAAACTCTCATAAAGTTGATAATTCCAAGTTACATTGCCAAATGCCAGAGAACATTCTCAAGGATAAACTCACTTGACAGACACTATTACCAATAACACTCAATTAATTGGATGACTAAAATTGCAATACAGTTCTTCACACCCCCAACAACAGAGAAAACATTATTGGAACAAGTGCTGAGAGCAAATGAAAAATACTCAAAGAAAATGAGATAAAAATGTCAACTTTAGGGTTAATAAGGAAAAGTGAAAGAAAAATAAGACAAAATGGCTTACTGTTAAGCTCATCAAGCCATCGCTGGACACTCTCGAAGGTGGCCTTTCTGGTGATGTCGTAGACGATGAGGGCCCCGACGGCGCCGCGGTAGTAGGCGGAGGTGACTGCCCGGAACCGCTCCTGGCCGGCGGTGTCCCAAACCTGGGCCTTGATCTCCTTGCCGTCGACCTCGACGACCTGCGTCTGGAACTCGACGCCGATGGTAGCCTTTGAGTGGTGGTCAAACTCGTCCCGGGCGAAGCGGGAGAGCAGATTGGACTTGCCCACGGCCGAATCTCCGATTACCACTATCTTGAACAGGTATTCCTCGCCGCCAACGCCGCCGCCTTCCTCCGCCATTGTTGTTTAGCTTTCTGTGTCCTTCGAATTTCTGGTGTTTGTGTGTGAAATGTAAGGGACACTCATTGCGTATTCCACGGGTAGTAAATGTGCCTCGCATTATCATTAGTATTATTATGATTATTATTATTATTATTAGGGATAATAAATGTGCCTCACAATATTATTATTATTATTGTTGTTGATGATGATGGTGTTGTTGTTGTGGTAAATGTGGTGAAAAACAATGCAATTTATTGGCCATTGTGTTAAAAAATGTAGAAAACTAAAACAAAAATTAATCCAAAAAAATAATAAAATTCTCAATATTTATTACTTTCTCTCATGTCATTACAAATCGAGTAAAAAATATTTGCGATTCGGCGATATATGCTAGTGTTGTTCGGCAAATTAAAGATTTGACCCATTAAAATAACTAGTACAGAGCCCGCGCGATGCACGAGGTACATAATTTTAAGGCTATTTATTCAGGCTTATAATTATATACATGAATAAAGAAAAATGTACGGGATATATATAGTACGTGACCCGTGCAAAGCACGAGATATATTTATTTAGAGAATATTATATTATAAGATGCAATATTCAATAAAAGTTTATAATACGCAAAAAAAATTGTACAATGTTCAAATACCCGTGCGAAGCACGAGATATATTTATTTGTTTTATGATTTGATAATATAAACAAATCTATACTTAACTTTGACAAATAAAACAAATAAATACTTTAGTAAGTATTTAATGTATATACTAAATAGGAATATATTTGGTATAATCAAATACCAAATATAATCAAATAAGTCAAAGTGTACATTTTTATTTGGTATTTGATTTTTTCATTATTAAAATCTTTTTATTATACTTATCTTGTTAAAATAAAAAAAATAAATCAATTAAATAAATAAAATATTATAATACCAAAATAGTAATGGCATTTAATGCAGTTGACTTTTCTGGATAGTAAATGTAGTAAATAGAAATTCCTGTTATATAAGTATAGATTGTATAATACGGAAATAGTAATGCAATAAATGTTGTTGACTTTTCTTTATACTAAATTTGGTAAATGGTATACCTTTTAATATAAGTATAGATTTTTATTTATCAAACAGCTAATTATTTACCAATCACTTTCCCACCTCAACAAATCTAATATAGATTTTATCTTAAAATATATATATTGTGAAACGATGACAATACGAATTAAAGACGAGAAAATAAACAACACAAGATTTACGTGGTTCGGCAATGTGCCTACATCCACGGTGGAGCGATCTTTTATATTCTCAATAATCCAAATACATCAATACATCATGTATTTATATTATAACCCTAGTAGGTATAAATTTACTTAATGATGCCTGCTCGTTCCACTCACTCCGCTCGGACGCTCCGCTTCCCTCGCTCCACTCGGACGCTCCGCTCCCTCGCTAAGCTTGCTCCACTCGCAGGCATCAGCCTGCCCCCTTCCTTTGTCAATATATGAGCCATATCAACAATATATGATTGCAATTTTAACTATTTTTACATATTAAATATCTAATTATCTAACAAATGCATCTTCACATCAACTAAGTATCAAACCGAGTTACAATGTTAACATTTTGCATAATTTTTTTTAAAAAGGTATAGATTATAAAAGATTCAACAATATATCAGTTATTTGGTACTTTTAATTATTTTATTCTATTTATTCATTAATTTTTTCATCCAATCCAATTGGTAATTTTTATCACTACTCATCAGTTTAAGGAAACCAAAATGTCGGGTTCTAAATAATCAGTTATCAGAAGAAAACCTAATTTGTGTTTCCTTGTCCGCCGCCATGGCCAACCCCTTGAGGTTTTAGCTCCACTTCTTTTTATCACTTTATCTTCTCGCGCCCGTCGCGCCGCCGGCCAAACCTCCGTCTTCAGTTTCCGAAGAACGACTGATGCAGCTGACACGGGGTTTTTGGAGCTCCCCTCGTTGCCGGAGGATTCACGCGAGTTAACTCAGTTTTACGCCTTTTCATTTCTTTTCTTTGTTATCTGTGTACAATTTTCTCGAATCAGCTGCAATGTCGTCGGCGATTGGATGTTTTTCTGTCAAAACGCATCAAGGTAATTTTTTATATTTTTGCCGATTGATATTCTGAAATCGAGAATTTTCCCCCCCATTCCAAAAAGATCGTGCCTTGATTGTCTGTCTCATAACACATTGTAGCTTGCAAGGTTTCTTTTTGTGCTCATTTTATCATACTGCTCACACCGAGATTATCGAGCTAAATTTGCATTGTTATACTGTTAATTGTTGATTTACATGTTATGGGTTCGAGGTACTTGCCTGTGTTCTTTAGGCAAAGGTACTGTGTGCTTTATAGCTTGAATGATGGCTGACCTTTAAGCATTTTTTATACTGTAATGATTCTTGAATGAGTTCAAATCACATATTTTTGAGATACTTATATGTGCTGCATTTTTGGCGATTTTTCAGATGAAGGTCACAATATGAGTGCCTTGCTACGTTTCTCTTTCTTATGTGTATATAGACATTTTTTATGCATATTACTGATGCCGGCATTTTTTTTAACTGCTTGTGAATTGTGATGCAGTTAGAGTGGGAAAATGGAAGCCACCTAGAGCAGCTGTGATTCCCAATTTCCATCTTCCCATGCGTAGTTATGAAGTTAAAAATAGGTAAATAATTGATTTTTTATTTATTTCTTTTACGAGCAAGCTAAATTTTTCCAGTGAGTTTCTTTGATCATCAAAATGGTTTGATTAGACATGTAGCAAGTTTACTCTTCGTGTTTATAGTTTCCGAGCAAAAGATTCATAGGTTGTTGAAGGAAATGTTTCCATCCCCATATATGTAGTGTACTATATAGGCTTATTATTCTCTGAAGTCTGAATCAATTTTTGATTTTCTACTTTCTCTCTGCTTTGTGTCAATGATGGTAATGTATACATGTATGTTGTACTTTCTTCATATCTATGCAGACACGATCCCAATTCCTTTACCTTCTGCATTTGGTTTTGTTTCATTGCCGCTCGACTTCAAAGTTGCATTGCCATATGTTTCTCGTTTGCTTTGAGTAAAGTAACTTCTCGAAACATATAGCTTATGTTTGGTAAAACTAGTTGATATGATAAGCCAGCTGATAGGTGATAAACTAGGTTATAGCTAATAAGTCATTTTCGAACTTATAGTTTATAACTTATGATTTATAGTTGAAAAACTAGCTTACATAAAAGTATTTGGTAAAATTAGCTGATAAGCCAGCTGAAATTAAAATTTCAACGAGCTTATTTGAAAAGCTTACCAAAGAAGCTTATGAGATAAGTTCGAGCTCGTCCTACCAAACGAAACTGAAAGCTTATAAGCTAACTAAATAAGCTATAAGATAGCTTATTTGGTTACCAAACATAGGTATAATCATCTTGTAATTTGTTCGTTTCGTATTCAAAATCTTCTGTAGTCATAATTTAATTTCATTTTCGGCAGAACAAACGTGGACGAAATAAAAACCCTACGGTTGATAACGGCCATCAAGACCCCATACCTTCCCGACGGCCGATTCGACCTCGAGGCCGCTCGTAAACATGCAAATCGACGGCGGAGTCATGGGGTTAATCGTCGGCGGGACCACCGGCGAGGGCCAGCTCATGTCGTGGGACGAGCACATAATGCTCATCGGCCACACGGTCAACTGCTTCGGCGGCTCGGTCAAAGTCATCGGCAACACGGGAAGCAACTCGACTCGCGAGGCCATCCACGCAACCGAGCAAGGTTTTGCGGTCGGCATGAACGCGGCCTTACACATCAACCCGTACTATGGAAAAACCTCGCTCGAAGGCCTCGTCCTCCACTTCGAGAGCGTACTCCAAATGGGCCCGACTATTTTGTACAACGTCCCCTCTCGAACGGGCCAAGATATTCCCCCGGGAGTTATTCGGGCCTTGGCCCAAAGCCCGAATCTAGCGGGCGTGAAGGAGTGCGTGGGCCATGCTCGGGTAGGGGAGCACGTGGGCAACGGGATTGTGGTGTGGAGTGGTAACGACGATGAGTGTCATGACTCGAGGTGGGATTATAGGGGCAAAGGGGTAATTTCGGTCGCGAGCAATTTGGTGCCGGGGTTGATGAGGGAGATGATGTTTGGGGGAAAGAATCCGGGGTTGAATGCGAGGGTTTTGCCGCTTGTGAGGTGGCTTTTCGAGGAGCCGAACCCGATTGGGGTGAACACGGCATTGGCCCAACTTGGGGTCGTGAGGCCCGTTTTTCGGCTGTCGTACGTGCCGCGTGGCGTGGAAAAGAGGGTGGAGTTTGTGAAGATCGTGGAGGAGCTCGGGAGGGAGAATTTCGTCGGGGATGAGGAGGTTCGGGTTCTAGATGACGATGATTTCATGTTGATCGGCCGATATTAGGGAGTTTTATTTTATTTATTTATTTATTTATTTATTTATTTATTTATTTTTT
The DNA here is from genome assembly GCA_008636005.1 of Striga asiatica. Lineage (NCBI taxonomy): Eukaryota > Viridiplantae > Streptophyta > Magnoliopsida > Lamiales > Orobanchaceae > Striga > Striga asiatica. The sequence continues at coordinate 3,312,784 of BKCP01010514.1, read as the reverse complement.
TTGGATATTTAGATGTTTGGTTTGGGGGATAGAAATGGATATTTTTGAATTTCTAGTAGCAGAACAATGTCACCATATAGCTCGGTTATAATAATTTGGAAGAGTATGTTAAGGATCGAGAGATTTGAGGGAATTTTAATGTTGAATTTGTATGAAACTTTAGACTAATTTCGTGCGAGACCTTTAGTTGGAAGAACATCAGCAATGGCTTTGAGTTTGACAGATTCAACATGCATTGTACCACCAGATACAGATTTATGTATCTGTTGTAGCTCTTCAAAGGGAAACTTGTAACTTTTTTCAGTCTTTTTTTATATTTTTACAATTATCTGTTTTAATGTTATTCAGATTCTTTTAAAATATTACTAAGAGTTATCGTCCGTATTTTTTTGGAGCAAATTGTTTATTATATTGTTGGGGATTATTTATGTAAAATGTATTTTTCTGAAATATTTAATTAATAATATTTTTATGTATAAGTTTTAGTAAATAAAATCTTTTATATAATTTGAAAATATTAATAATTAAATAACGATCTAATCCGTTGAACCACTTATCCAACTTGTTAACCAACTTCAAGTAGCTTCTAATATCTAAGATAACTCAAATTTGTAAAAACAAAAGATCACATTTCTAAGGAACAAATAAAATTCAAAGTAACTGAAAACAACAAATTGAAGATCAAATTCCTTAAGCAACACATAAGATTCAAGTGAACTGAAAAAATAAAATCACAAGCACATCAAATTTCGCATTGAACATAAATTTCATTTACAATTGTGCAGAAACAAAATATTTTTTGTTACATAAATATATTATGTGATATTTTGTGAAAAAAAGAAACAATACTATTTGTAACTATCAATTGTTATCCATTAATATCTTATTATTTGTCGTCAAATAAATTATAATAATTTTAAGTTCACAACCTCATGAGCTACACTTCAAATAATACAAATAAAAAACAAACAATTTACATCTCAATCATTTCATTATGTTAAAGAGCTATACTAAAATATTGTTTTAAATTATATATTAATATAAAAAATATTAATTTTTCTTAAAAATAAATATTTTATTTGTGATTATCTATTTATTTATTTTTTTTAAATTGTTTACAATATTGAATCTATAAAACAAATAATTGCAGTTTAACCCCTCAACAAAATTTGGTCGTTTCAAACATCTAACTTTTATTTACCATCAGTGTTATAAAAATACATTTGCACTAAAATAGTCCAATCCCATCCTTCAAAACAAACAAGGGCTCAGTGTTATAAAAATAGTCGAAGAAGAATAACTGAAAGTTCTAGTTATCAAAAATATAAAATAAGTCAGGCTATGGAATTTTTATTTACCATAAATATAAAAGTTACCATCAGTGTTATAAAAATACATTTGCACTAAAATAGTCCAATCTCATCCTTCAAAACAAACAAGGGCAAGTGTTATAAAAATAGTCGAAGAAGAATAACTGAAAGTTCTAGTTATCAAAAATATAAAATAAGTCAGGCTATGGAATTTTTATTTACCATAAATATTTATATAGTATAAGGACATGATTTGAGAAAATTTACTCTTTCTAACTAAATGACATTTTTCTACTCACTCGATATGCAATCACACTAGAAAAATTCTAACCAAATGACATTTTTCTACTCAGCAATCACACTAGAAAAATTTTGTGTGTGTTTCATTTATACTACTCACTCGATATACAATCACACATGACAATTTTCTACTCACTCGATATACAATCACACTCACTTAGTGTGTGTATTCTACTCACTCGATATGCTTGTATGCAGTCACACTCACTTATGGTTTGTAGTACAAAAATAGTCCAACCTAAACCTTTTATATACATTTTTATATTACTTTTGTGATTGATTTATTTTCTTATAGTTAAAATAAAAAATTATTTTTCAAACAACCTTTTTATATACTTTTATTTATTATCTTTGTGGGTGATATATTTAATTTAATGGCTACAATCCATCTCCTATAGTTATCTTGTCTTATATTAATTAAGTACAATTTTTTCGACAATGTTTAAAGACATGTTTTAGAAAAAATAAATAAATACGGAGTAAGGAAATCGTAGAGTGTAATGAACAATAAAGGTGCTTATTAATTTGATAATAGTAATAGGTAAAATATATTAAGTTATATTTTATAGGCAAATTACTAATATTTATTTTCTAAATAAAAAACAATTAAATCAAATTCTTTCCTAGAATAAAATATTAAGGGCATTCTCCAAATTTTTTAGTTGGTAAAATTAATATGCATATATTTAAATTATTAAAAAAATTCAATTTTAGCCAAATCTAAAGTAAAAAAAAAATATATATATATGAGATGCATGAATAATAATAATTTGGAAATCCACAATGCACAATTACTTTTTTATTTTAGGTTATGTACACAATTCCATCCCGTCTCACAAACTCAATATTGTATATTTGCAGTATAATATATCAATTTTCTTACAGTCCGCAAACTCTTAACAGAATTTGCTACACATACAAATTATTATAATTTTTATTTTTTTTTCCATTCTTTTTCTTTTCATTTTCCCTTTCCATGTTGATATTTCAATTACTGAGCAATGCTAAAACTCCGTGGAAATGGAACAATATCTCTAACATCATTAATTCCAGTGGCATACATAACCAATGGATCGAACACGAAGCTAAAACCCGAACACTCGACATGTCCGTGCTTTCGAAGCTCCAAGTACCACTCGTAATGCTTCCTGTCCGAACCAAATTCTTTGATCCTGTTTGAAATAGAGATTTATTAAATACTTAATCGTAAATTCGAAAAAATTCGATTTTGTTCCTTTTTTTTTTTCACACCTTGTGATCAACATATTAAAGCGCTCTTCGGTTTGGCTTCCTCTTATAAGTGTCCCGACCTGAAATCGATCAAGCGAAAAATATTTTACATACACATTTTTACCTTTGGTAAGTTTTGGTGTCTTTTTTTTTACCTTTGGTAAGATTATATCAAATGATGCAGCTGTTTTCCCATCGTCGTTTAGTCGGACATTGAACGGCTTAAGTTCTTTCGGGTGATTGTATATTACGATCGCTTTTTTGTATATTTCATCTGTTAAATAGCTGCCAACATAAATTGTAACAATATAAGATTGATTATGCATCAAATAGTAGTTTTTTTTTGTCCCACCTAGCTAGAAGTTGAAAAAGGATACAATTTTCGGTATAATATGTTTACCTTTCATGTTCTTCGGTGAGAAAAACACCCCATTCGACTTCTGTTTCGAATTTTCTCTCTGTGACCTGTCAGAAGATGAAGAATCCCAGTAAAGTTTAGCCTTTTTTGATTATTCACAAGTTTTCTCCAAGTAGTTTAAGTTTTTGAAACTGCCCCTGAGGTTTGCTTAATTACCAAAACTCCCCAAGTCACATCTTTCAAGATTACAAAAGAATCCGCCCTCTGGGGTGGAATTTGTGGATAAAATAACAAAATATCAGAGGGTGTTTCGTAATTTTCGGATGATAACTGCGCGCCACTTTCGCAATTTGGCTCAAATAATGGGTAGTTTTGTTACTAAATCAAAAAAAAATAAATTGAGGAGCCATTATTACTTGTTACTTTTTACCTGCTTCAAGACTTCAACTGCTTCTGTGTAAGAAATTTTTTCGAAAGGACCCGAAACAATCGATTGAAGCCGATCCACTATGAGTTTATCAACACGCTTAGAAACGAACTTTAGATCTTCCGTGCAATTATCCAAAATCCATTTGCATACGAACTTCAAAAAGTCGATTGCGCAATCCATAGAATCCTGAAAAAAAATAACATCAACACAACCAAAAAATTTAAATAATTACATATTACTCCCTTGACAAATGTTAAAAAGTGAAATTCAAAAGGAAAAACCTTTAGTTCAGAAAAAGCCATTTCGAGCTCGGCCATCCACATCTCGGCCAACAACTTCTTTGAGTCGGGCCCATTTGCAACAAACCTTGGCCCAAAAGCATACACATTTCCAAGGGCAGAAGCGTAACTCTCCAAATGCATTCGGCCCGAAACTGTTAAACAAGGCAAGTCACTAGCTCGACTCGTCCTTTGGCTCGATTTTCCAATTTTACCCCTCTGTTTGGCTTCTAACTGCGAAGCTAGCTCGTTCGTTTTCTTCAAGTCATGAATGGCCGCTGCAAGAGCTTCCTTGTTGCTATTGCTTCTTTTGAGCTCCTCGATTTTTCGGGCCTTTTCTTGAATTGAGGACTTAATGATTTCGAGCTTCACGGTTTCGAAATCGTCGAACGGGTTTTGATCGTCCGTTTTTTCCGTTCGGTCGAGAAGTGTGGTGACGTGGAATGTGTTCTCGTTTTTCGGGCCCCAGCAGTTTGTGTTGGTGATAATCGGGACTTGCACGTGAAGGAACCCGTTTTCTTGGAAGAATCGATGAGTTGCTTGTGTGAGTGAATTTCTTATCCTCATTACAGAGGCCACCTGATTTTTTTAATTTTTTTTTCATAAGGAAAATGAGTAATAACAATTCAAGAATTGAAGTATTTACAAAACAAAACTCATCAAGACTTGATGAGAACAAAATAATAGCTACAAAAAATTTAAACATTTTTCATAAGAGAAACTTGATATATTTGTACAAATCACTAGTAAAAAATTTCAGCATTTCTAATAAATCCTTATACTATAATGATGGAAAGCTTGTAAATTTAAAAAAGATAATTAGCCCAAGATTTATTCGAATTTTTACAGTTGTTGTACGCGGTCGAAAATGAGGACAATCCCGCAAACTTTCCAAAGGCAAACGCTTCCTGGACAAGGGATATCTGTCCATATCAACTGTGCCAATATGAAGAATTTTATCTGCTTTGAGCTCAATAACTTCCTTATCCTGCAATGAAGGACTTTGCAAAACACCGTCGACTAAAATGCAAGTCCCGGTCGGCATAACTTGACTCGGTGGAGCTAAATCCGAGTCCACCACAACCTGTTCCATCACAAGTCTAGTCAATCTTCATGCCACAAAAAAAGAAAAAAAAAAAAGAGTTCTTTTTGAAAGGGTTCCTTAATTTTCAAGAAACAATATTAGACAAACCAAATAAATATAGTTCTTTTGGCAAAAATGCATATTTAGTCACGTTCGTTTAACACAATAGCAATTTTAGTCCAAAAGTCTTAACTTTTTGCCGCAATTTCAGTGCTTTGAGGATTAAAATTGCCAAAAAAAATTAAATTACATGACTTAAATTGCTATCGAAAATTCGAGAATTTAGAAATCTGTTGCAAAATATTAAATAACAGAACCAAAAGAATAAATTTTGGAACTTCTAGAGTAAAAATAAAATTTTGCGTAGCTTTTTTTTAAGTTAAATTTAACGAAGTGCCCTTGAGCAAAAAATCGCGCGCATACCCGTAAATTCGCGACACACGATCCATCGCTAATTGCCAGGATCGAGATCGACGGCTGAGGTGGCTTCGGGAGAGCAATAGCATTGTCTAGTTTGTCTCGCGCACGGTGGTCCCCACCAAAAACCTTTATGATGGACCTCAAGAACGGCATTCTCGTCTGAAGGACCTCAACGCACGTGATGTCCTTGGGCCCGTGGCCCGATTTGGGCCCGGGATTCGGTTTGGGCTCGTCTTTCTTGAACTCGCGGGAGGATCGGACCCAACCCCCAACCACAACCCTCTGCCCGATGAGGCCCAACCCGCTGTCCGGGCGGCCCACAACCGTTTTCAGCACGGCCCGTTTGGAGTACTTGAAGTGGGTGACTTGCGCTTCGTTGGGCGATTGTTCGGAGGCCATTTTCGGGATTATTAAAAAAAAAGTTGTTATCTTTGTGGGAAAAAAAAATGTGTTGTTTGTGGGAGATTAATGAGATTGATTAGGGTTTATATGTTGAATGAGAAAGAGTGATTCTTTGCTTTTGGGGAAATGGTGTGGGGATTGAGAAGATTGAGAGAGAAGGGAAAGGGATTGTTTGGAGTGGAGCAATAGGGATTGGTATTCTTCACAAGTTGGGAAGATTTTTTCGCGGGAGATTTTTCATACTCTTTATTAACTGTTTTTTAAAAAATTGGCCCCTTTTAGTTTTATTATTATTAATTTATTTAAGATTAAATTGCAATTTTGGTCCAATTAGATTATGACATTAGAAATTTAGGTCCTACTGGAGTGACATAGCAATTTAAGTATTGTAAATTTTGCTTCAGCTATTGCAACAAAATTTTAAATTACATGACTTAAGTTTGTTAATCAAAGTCTATCCCAAATATAAAAAGTGTTGAATCAAGGTGTTATATACTTATGTAAGTTATATTCACCCAATAATCTCAATATGTTACTATAATCAGAGTCCACATTTACTTTTTAGTAAAGGTGTTGAGTTATTTTATATATAGCTACAGAGATTGAAAAGCACTTTCATCAACTCTTACAAACATATCAACTTCACTAGTCCACTCCTTAAGATTACATGAACATGAACAAACATTGTCAAGTCAAATCAACACAATTAAGGAGAAATTTAATCACTTGAACAGTATTTTTTCTTTTTACTCACATATGTTTCTTCTGTAATGTATTACTCTGTAAGAGTATTTGTTGGTTGAATGGAAGCATTTTGCATTTTGCCTATACAGATACATAAATATACTTCATTTATCACGTATACTATTTAATTTCATTTAGTTTCATATTATTTTATTTAATTGGGACTCAGTTGGGGACCTCTTTTTTTGCAGTAGTTTGCATATATAGCCAGAATTTATCTCCTTATGGTCAGTATTTCTCCACAAACTTCTTTTCAATTCAATCCCACAATCTCCCTATCTACATTCTCTTCTCATATTATCCTT
>BKCP01010514.1:3289378-3305613 GCA_008636005.1 Striga asiatica | reverse complement strand
AAAAAAAAAAAATGAAGGGCTTACTAAACAAGGTAAACAAATTAAAGTATCTCATAAAAAAAGATTCTTTTGTATATTTCTTGGTTTTGAAAAAAAAAAAATGAAGGGCTTACTAAACAAGGTAAACAAATGAATAACATTAGCAAACCAAAACACACACATTGCCTTTTTTGATATATCTTGGCAATTTGAGTATTGATTAAAAAAAATGATTCTTATGTACAATTCTTAATTTTGTGAAAAAAAAAAATGAAGGATGACTCGAAAAGGTTGTTGATTGGGTCGGTGGCCCCCACTTGCACGTACAACGAGTGCAGAGGCTGCCGGTTCAAGTGCAGGGCAGAGCAAGTCCCGGTTGAGGGAAATGACCCTATAAACAGCGCTTATCACTACAAATGTGTGTGCCATAGGTGATTATAGTTTCGATTTTTCCAGCGCGATTTTATTGAGGTTTTAATTTGGTTGCCCAAGAGATTAGTTTGGTACTGTAGTAGAAATGTGAAGAAGAAGAAGAGTAATTAGAGTTGATTTCTTTTGTTATCCAGGATAATGTTTTGCTATATAGAGTTATCTTACATAGGTTGATTTTGTACTGTTGTGTTTAGAGCTGTTTTTCAGCTCAGCATTGTGTGGATTTTAGTGTTGTTATTATTGTATTATTATTGTTGTTATTATCATTATAGATTAATTCTTATTTGTATCTGTAATTTATTAATTGCTGCATGAGATACAGAGATATTATCATCATTTGATGATATGCTAATGCTACCATAGTTTTCAAGGATGTAAAAAGTATACGTTAAATGCTGATGTGACGCGCTATTTTGCAATATTTTTATGCTAAAGCGTCAAAGGGAAAGAAAATTGATCATGAAAAAATAAAATTAATTTCGAATATATTTTCAATTAAATTAGGTTACGAGTTTTATTGTTCATTAGCCAGACATTTATATTATACGTTTGGAAGTAATATAAAACGTGAATGTAATTCTTTTTGGATTCAATAGCTAATAGCAAAACTACTTTTGTCATATACAAATATATATGTATATATACATGTATATAATATTTTGTAATATATAAGTTTTATGGTTAAATAGCTTACGGAAAACACACTGTTATTTACACTAGCCAACGTGATAGTGTGAAAATTTTGAATTAATTTTAAGTTTGTGATTGGATATGAGTTAAAATGTAATAAATAAAGTTGATATGATGTAAAAAAATAGTAAAATAATAATTGAAAATGATTAGTAATAGTTAAAAATATGTAAATGAGTGAATAATGAATTTGGTTGCTAATAATTAGCTGTTAATATGTAATTATATTGATATTGTTGAGAACAAGTAAATTAAATTAAAAATTTAAGTTAAATTTTGAGTTAAAAATTTGTATCTCATATTAATTCCGTCCAAAAAGTTTATCCAATAGAAAGAAGTATCACAAGGAAAGAAAAATTTTATCCTACCGGTGACTTGGGAGAGAGGAAAAATTCATCTTATTGGCGACTGCACTGCACCTACGAGACTGATTTTTTTATTTTTTATTTTTATTTATAAGTTGGCATATTTTTTTCATGTTATTTGAAACTTGAACCCACCAAACCTCATTCCAACCTGTTTACAGCAAATTAAAAGCACGTTTTACAACAAACCTTCAAAATGCGCTTTTAGACAGGCAGATAGACAAAGCAAACTAGTGCACTTGACATAAATAGTACTGAATGAACATAGCTTGAAAAACCTGTTACTAAATTACTTGATTCTCACAGACAAAGCAACAATACAATACTCAAACTGTTTTCTTTGACTCGAAAACTACTTCGCTTAGAGGGGCAAAATTTACCATGCGAACTCTGCAAAAATGGCAAAAGCTAAGGGAGAAAATGGAAAATGTAAAAGAAAGAAAGATGCAAATGTAAAAAAAAATAAAAATCAAGCACTGTAAGTTGCACATGAGGCGGTCCGGTGGTCCAAATAGGTGTATTAGCCTCCAATAAAGCACATGGCATATTCTTGTTTGAATTCACTTTACCATTTCACTAAATAACAGAAAATAAAACCAATTAAGACACAAAATCTCAAAGAAGCATATTATGGAGGTCCCATTTTTCTCAGTTTCACAAAGAAAAAAAAAAATCCTATTTAGATGCTGAATAGTGTACTTTGACAGCTTTGCTCCCCTCTCTGCAACTATTGAGAACTTTCTGGCATATTTAATTGGCGGCTTTTGCAGTAGATACAAATAAAAATACCATTTCATAGCTCTCGGATTCCAGCGGGCCCACTATAGCTGGAATAAAAAATTCAAAATTCCTAGTCTTGCAGAAACTGCTCGAATGATTGAAATAGCAGAGTAAATTTCTCATCTCTCGTCAATCGGAAGATATGAATATGCTGAAGAAGTGTAGGTAATAGTCTCTCAATTTCATACCTTTTTTTCCAAGATCTTCTTCTCTCATAAGATGGAGCAACCGTCAATCAAATGGCAGACTTGAAACTCCAAAATGCCTGTAGTAAAAAAAGACAAAATAAGAAGGAAAATCGCAGTTCATGAAAAGATACATATGGCTTCGGGGAATAAATTGAATATAAGCACTCACACTTCTGTGCATGTTTTTTGAAAAATGAAAAAGAAATGCAAAAGATCAATAAACAAATAAATAAATAAATAAAAGTGAACGCAACAGAAAGTGGTGACTCGCGCTAAAAGAGCCTGGTAATAAATTTTAAATGAACTAAGTAGAACAAAATTGCATCCAAGAATAATTAGTTACAAATATTCTGTATGGGGAAGAGACTAGTTGTGTACTAACCAAAGGAAGAGCGAAAAAATTCCTATTACCAATCCCATCACGGTTTCTAATTAAGCATCCATTATATTTACTAATAAAAAAGGTGCAAAAATTGAACTCTCGTGATTTTCTGGTTCTATGAGGATGAAGGTACAGATGGTGATGACGACTTTGATGATGTCATAACAGCATGATAAGATGACGAGGCAAGTTGAGCCAGGGCTGGAATCGAGCCACCTGCGCAAAATTAGGCCACGTGGTAAGAAGAGATGAGATGCATCGGGAGATAAAATGTTGGATGTGCAGTAAAAAAACTGGATACTCTCACCCACAAAAAAAAAAAAAATGGCTAAAACCTCCATATTACGAAGAAGAAACAGTTAAATCCCTTCTTTACACTTCTCTTATGGCTGCAAACCGTTTTGCTAGCAGCATAAATTCTTCAGTTACATGACATAATCTGAGGGCACTCAATATTAATACCAACTCACATTTCAGGAGGTGAGGTTATTCAAGCATAAGGCCAATGACTTGTGCATCCAAGTCATGAGGACACTAAAAGTAGCATAGGATGACTTGTACTTGATGTGTGATGTATTAACTATTAATCGAACTTAAGTGAAGAAAAGTTGCTCAGGACTAATTATAAATTAGAAAATGTGAGACATTTGGAAATTCAAAAGATGTGCTAAATAATTCAAATTATTGCATCATAGAGGTGGTGCTGGTTGGATTAAGCTATATTGATTTACTGGGGAAAAGAAAAAAAAAATAAAAAAAAATAGAATCATACTTGTTCTCGCCACTTATCTTGAGCTGCCAAACCAACAAATTTTCACCAAACGGCAAATAAGACTATTTTAAGTGGTCGTAGTTGACAACTTATATTGCTTTTCCCTGAATTTAAATATTGTCTAGCAAAACAATGAAACTATGAGGAAGAGGGACTACCAAAACCAAACATTTTACAAGTCCCACAAATTGCATATATGTATAGTTTTCAGCAATTAACTTGGTCTGAGTGTCTTACCAGTTAATCCAGCACACCCTGATGAGAAAATAATCACTGGTGGGGCCTGTACCAATGTAAAAATTCAGAATAACGAACAAATAGAAGTACAAGGAGCGGAATGAAGAAAAAAAGTTGATGAGTGAAAAACTGAGACCTTAGCATTTCTATGTGCAAAACTACAAGATCATGCACTAACACAAAGCAATTTGAATCTAATAACCGGCAAGAAATCTTACTCCATCTTTAATGTCTACCGGATTTGAAAAGATTCAAGTACGGTTGCACCCATTGTTTTAGCCATACATATATATATATATACATAAAACGGTTTTATTACTTCTAATGAAACTCGAGTCTAAGCTGATACAAATACACTCATTGCCAAATCATAAATGTTGCTCAAAACCAAACAGACCTATCAATAACTAATAATAAAAAAGAGAAGAAATCGAGAAACAAGAAAAGGTAAAGGACTAACACCAACGAGGAAATGCAACCACATTGGTCCTATAATCCACCTCCTAACAACCGGCATTGCTGCAGAAAAACTTTAGTCAGCATTAGCGTTGTGTGCATCAAGAATAAAAGTTGTGATATAGAAACTTCTTAGCAAAACGACATGAAAGGTTTTGTGGATATATATATATATACCAATGTCCTTGTGCAATTTATATATGGAACTATCTCATAAAGACAATGCAAAATGAATTAGCCTTATACTGAAAAAAGAAAAGCAACAAGACTCATTTCATTTGAATTTTTTCGATGTTTTCCAAAAAAGTAGCTACTAATAGAGAAGAACCCACCACAAGCTAAACCAATGAGATACAAACAGAAAAATAATTTTCGAAAACCAAAACACTTATGGAAATGAAACAGATCACCTCATAAAGCATAAACGCAACCCATTGAATACATATNTATCTAAATTAATGACAAAGAAAAAAAAGGAACACACGTTCATATCAAAATCACAAAAAACTAAAAATAAAAACTATCTGGAATAGTTAAAACTATGAGCTCAATCATAATTCACACCATAGAAAAGCTGTCTCTGATGAGCGGTGGTACAGTCCATTCGCTTGTCTCCTGCAAATCATATCGAAATTCAGATCACCGGAAAATCATGAGCTAGAGGTACACTTTGAACTATTTCTTGGCTGTACCAACTCTTTGGTGAGGGGCCCCGCGCAGTGGGGGCACCGAATCTTCTGCGGGTCGGGTTTTCCTCCTTTGGAATTAGGGTTTGAACCTCCCACCATGGCTGGGGTACAGTGAGCAGGGTATAGCAGAAGCAGCGAGGACTTCGAGTGAGTGATTTTTATGTAAACGTTTTTTATACAATTTTTTTTTTTTTTTTATACAATTTTTTTTTTTTTTTTATACATAATAATTTATATATATACAATTGCTAGCTAATAGCATTTAATAAAATATTTAATAAAATTTCATTTAGATTTCTCTCCAAAAAACGTTACAATTACTTTATCATTTATATCTCTCTATAAATTTAATTACTAATAATAAATTTAATAATATTAATTATTGTTTACCATCTTTTTATGTTACAATCTTCTATTATTATTATTATTATTATTGTTATTATTATTATTAATCCACCATATCTAATTAATGCTAAAATATTTCATTGCACTTTTTTTTAGGGTTAATTAAGACAAAAATTACATTTTATATTAACAGAGTAATAATTCTACTATTTTATTATATCATATAATAGTTATTATTAAAACTAATAAATATAGTTTACACTAAATGATATATGAAAGTTACATAAACATAAAAAATTATTGTAAACTTTTTGCTAAAGTTATTTATTCTAAAACTAATATTATATATATTTTTTTATAACTTATTTAGCGATTGTATTTTTAAATAAGTTAATTTATTTTAATGTTATAGTAAACTTCCTTAAAATCGCATAATCAAATGTTATAATAAATTTAATATTTTTAAGCTAATAAATTGGCGATCTCTCAAAATTACATTATTTATTATATTTTATGTAATTAATATAGTGGTTCATATGCAATCAAATAGTTATGTACTATTTATTTTAACCAATGATCAAATTTTAAAACACAATATCATTTTCTAATTTATATTTTTATTATTATATGCATAAATATAACTTAGTATACTCTATGTTTAAAATATAATATCATTGTATAACTTATAATTTTAATACTATATGCATAAATGTAACTTATAATATTCTATTTAAACTGTGCAAATGCACATGGTCGAATACTAGTTTGATACATGATTTGTATGTTATTTGACTAGTTATAAGTTTTTAAAGTTTATGTTTAGAATTAAAAAGATACTAGTAAAAGTTTAGCATATTCAAACATTATCAATAAATATTATTTATAATAATATTTTTCCACTTCTCGTGCTTATACTTTATTATGAAAAATGTTATAAAGCGATACTTAATTTATAAAAAAATTAGAATATATATGTAATATTTTAAAATAATAAAATTTTACTAATTTTAGTTATGTCAAAATTATTTTAATTTATTTATAAATTATAATAATAAATTTTATGAATATTTTATTTTTTCCTAATTAGATTAATTCGTATAAGAGTTTGTTGATTTATCATTACAATTTATAACAATATGCATTATGGATATTTTAATTTATTCTTTTCTAAGCTAGCAGTTTACATCATTGTTCATCAGATGACTCGTTGATTTATTTCGAAAAAAAAAAGACTCGTTGATTTATTATTATAATTTATACAATATATATTATAAATCTTTTCTTATTTCTAAGTTAATATTTTATATAGACAATTCAACAAGTAACCTATTTGTTTGTCATTATAATTTATAACAATATATTTTGATTTTTCTTTCTATAATTATAACTAGTACAGAGCCCGTGCGATGCACGGGGTGCACAATTTTAAGGCTATATTATCCAGACTTATAATTATATACATGAATAAAGAAAAATGTACGGAATATATATAGTACGTGACCTGCGAGATATATTTATTTGAAGAATATTATATTATAAGATGCAATATTCAATAAAAGCTTATAATACGCAAGAAATTGCACGATGTTCAATAAAAATTTTATAATATTCAAATGGAGTCTTAAAGTCTCTTGTACATTAAACTACTGACAAAATAATATTTTAATCAATGAGTTTCATTTCCTTGTAGCCAAATTGTGAATGTGATTTGAGGAGTACAACAAATCAATATATAGCTGACTTGTTTTTTTCATTGTAGTATTTTTTTTTTTTTTATAATGAATTTAAAGATATTCTAAAATAAAGCAAAAATTAATTTTTTTATTACAATTAGGAATCTTACTAAATATAAACTCTCAATCTAGGGTGTTAATCAACGTTTAAGTCTAAAAAATTAAGAATTTTTACCTCTTTTAATCAACGTTTAAGTCTAAAAAACAATAGAGTTATTATAAGTTTTTTTTCTACATCTTTTAAAACATTAAATATGAGCATGTTAGGGCTAGCTTGTAAAATAATTAATATATTATCTCACTAAAACATTTATACTAATAAAAATTTAATTTTAGCATATAAATTTATCCCTTGATATAAGAGAAAGTAACAGTTTTACTTATTGTTGTTCACCATATAATATTTAATTATTATTTTATTATATAATAAAAAAAGAATATTGTTAAATAGTGTAGTAGAATTGTTATAAAATTATATGATTTTTTTTTTTACAATATGAATTTAATATTTTTTATGATTTGATAATATAAACAAATCTATACTTAACTTTGACAAATAAAACAAATAAATACTTTAGTAAGTATTTAATGTATATACTAAATAGGAATATATTTGGTATAATCAAATACCAAATATAATCAAATAAGTCAAAGTGTACATTTTTATTTGGTATTTAATTTTTTTGCTATTAAAATCTTTTTATTATACTTACCTTTTTTAAAATAAAACAAATAAATAAATTAATTAAATAAATAAAATATTATAATACCAAAATAGTAATGACATTTAATGCAGTTGACTTTTCTGGATAATAAATGTAGTAAATAGAATATCTTTTTATATAATATAATACGAAAATAGTAATGCAATAAATGCTGTTGACTTTCCTGGCTACTTAATTTGGTAAATAGTACCCCCTTTAATATAAGTATAGATTTACATAATAAATAAATGACTCATTGGTTTATCATAACTTATAATAACAAATATTATAGATATTTGATTATTTATAATCAAATAATTTGACAATTTTGGTTCGACTATTTTGATTGTTTAACATCTCTTTTTATCTGCAATTATACTTTACACCAACATCTTGGAAAAAAAAAATATTTATACCTACAATTAAGAGCATCCACAATGCTTTGGGTGGAGGCGAGATTCGCCCTAGTCCGGGCTGTGGTGTATCTGTCAGTAATAATTACATATTGTTGTATACAACAACAATATTTGAGCATTGGAGATGCTCTTAGCAAAGGCACAATCAACTCTTCAAATTTTTCACTCCTACACACAGATCTACACATAATTTGGCTCTTTAACTTCTTCATCCCAAGCCATACACGTTATTCACACCAATATGTAATTATTACTCACAGATACACCACATCCCGGACTAGGGCGAATCTCAACTCCACACAACCACCACCCCTTTGGTCTCTTTCCCGCTGACATCATATGCAACCCGTTTCACGTCGGAGTCCAATGGCAACAAGCTCGTTTTCGATGAGGTAACGGTCTTTCCCAGAGCATCCTCGCCGTTCAAATTGAGGATCCGTTTGTACAAATTGAGAGTGGGGCCTTCTTCGTGTTCTTTTGCGCCTGTTCCGCGTCCGTCTTTGGCTGTCTGCCTGAAGAGGTTACTAAAAAAGAGCATGTGATTGCCGGACGTCCCGTAGAACAAGTGTTAAACCAGTCTTCGGCTTTACCCGTCTAAGGAAAGCCCTAACTCTGAAACAAGGAGTTGAACTTGAACCATATCAACACTTGCGCTACTGCAACTTGGGAGATTTCTAGGGTTTTAGACGATCGTATTGAATTTGAGGTTGTATTTGAGAAGTTGAGAGTGTATATTTTACGTGAATTTTGGATTTCAATGTTTATTTGACAATTATCAGTAGTTTATATTTGATATATTAACAAAATTTTTTAGTCATGTAACAAAATTTTTTTGTCATGTAACAAGTTGAGGGTTTTAGACGATCGTATTGAATTTGAGGGTGTATTTGAGAAGTTGAGGGTGTATATTTTACGTGAATTTTGGATTTCAACGTTTATTTGACAATTATCAATAGTTTATATTTGATATGTTAACAAAATTTTTTAGTCATGTAACAAGATTTTGGCCTCGTTTGTTTATTGGCTTTTCAAGCATTTTTTTGGCTGTTTGACCACATTACCTGTTTTGACTTGTTGACCCGCTAATATAAACATGATATAAATTACAAGTAAATTAAATATAATTTTAAAAGAGACTATAGTCATTAATTTTACCATAAAAGTGTATCTTTTATGTAAATGAACAATACGTTTAAAAATGTTATTATTTATGCAAAATGTTTCAAAAATTGTACTATATTTATAATTTATCATTTTATGTATCATATCATCGGAAGATTTGTCTAAAGCGACAAATAATTAATAATAAAATATTAAATCTAAAAGAATGTTCCTATTTAAAATTAAATGGAGGAGTATTAAATATTTCACTTAAAAAAACATAAAAAATATAATATTTTATAATATAATTTTTTTTTAATAATAGTAACGTATATCGACCAACTAAACGTAATTGCGACATAACATGATTTGTGACATATCGACCATCTAATTCATCCATCAATTCATCATAAATAATACTCTGATTGACGAATTAAATGCAAATGCAAGTGGACATTAATTAGTATATTATTTGTATTCAAATCCGCATTAAAATCTTATGACCATTCTTGGAACCATACCGTCAGACTCGGTGATTAAAATTATAGTAACATGGATGGAATTTACATGTCACAATTTCTAATTTTGCAATTTTCGTGACCTTTACCTATTTGATCATATAAATTTTAGATCAAGCAACGAGATCAATCCGTGTGAAATTGACAAACCCTTTAATGTAAATGAATGAAATTAGCAAACCATTAATGTAATTTAATATGATAATTATAAAATTGGAACCGGTCCTTTCTTACCTTTTTATCGAAAATAAAATTGGGACCGATGAGATATAAACGATTATATTAATATATTAACTTTTGCAAAAATCGTAAAAGGATTGAACCGTGTTAAAACTTGTTGAAAAAATAATCAAATTATAAAAAATAAGTATACAAATTCAGACTCGGTGATTAAACATTATTCTTGCACGGCAACTTGAATGCGATTGGATAAGAATTAAGATAATGGATAAAATTTACATGTAAGAATTTCTAATTCTGCAATTTTCTTTGACTTGTACCAAATTAATTTTATATTGTAATTAGATCAATAAAATCTAAACAATCCGTGTGAAACTGGCAAACTCATTACTGTAAGTCAATGGGATGATTGTGAAACTATCCCGAGTTTTAGCCTAATTGCAAATGTGACTTTAACTTGTAGTGTTGTAAATTTGTAGTTAGGACGAATGAGCTGAGCTTAGTATTTTAAGCTCATCTTCGAATTATTCGAATACCGTTCTTGTCCGTTCATTTATTTTTCAAACGAAAAAATTATGTTCTAGTGTGTTTGTTTAATTATTTGTCAAAATTTGAGTTTGTATCTTTTCGTATTTTAGTAAATATTTTTTTTTAAAAAAAAATTATTTAGTTAACTCGAATTATATTCGTTCGAGCTCAAAATTAGTACTAGATTTTTTTTATTAAAAATACTATACATATGTATAAGACTAAAATAAACTTTTATTAAATTATTATTCGTAGACATTATTGGATGTTCGTGAATGAGATCGTTTAAGTTTTTTCTGTTCAAACTTAGCTTAATTAACAAAAAATTAATTTTTTTCGAATACGAATGAGCTCGAAAGAGATTTAGGTAGCGGATGTTCGGTTCGTCTAACTACTCTGCGCGAGGTACATGCAATATTAGAAACCAAGTGGTTCTTTTATAATTATACTAAACACCAGGGGCGATTTCGTAATTAATCCATATTCAAATCTACAAAAGCAGGCAAGGAGCAAAAACGTGGGCTTTTTTTAAGCGCGCCACTATAATCTCCGTCCAAAAAATTCGAAACCATAAATTTCAGTGCAAGAAAGATAATCTATTTTAATTTCAGTGCATCAATATTTTAAGGTTAATTTCCTAGTCCATTTCATCAGATTAGTTAAACCGAGATTTTGATTCACTTTTTGCTGGAGCTTGAAAGCTCCGTTCTTCATATTAAAAGCAAGATTTCATTTCCTTTTTTTTTTTGATACATTTCAATGCATTATGTCATTTTCGATTTTTTTTTCTCTAATTTCGTTTAATTTTGGGCTTTGGTGGTGTTTTAGGGTTTGTTGGGTACGAAATTATCTGACTATGATCGGAGTGAGGAGGCTGATGGTGGCGGCGCTGGTGGCGCTGTGGCTGTGTACGGCGGCTGTGTGTGCGGAGTACATGAAATACAGAGACCCAAAACAGCCATTGAAAGTGAGAATCAAAGATCTGATTAGTAGAATGACTCTAGAAGAAAAAATTGGGCAGATGACTCAGATCGAGCGGAAGGTTGCATCTGCAGATGTTATGAAGAAATACTTTATTGGTATCCATATCGATTTCCTTTAATTTTTTTGTTAAATAAGACTTTCAGAGGATTTTGTGTGTGAGTTAATATTAATATTTGTGGACATCGAGATGAACTATTTTGCTTTGAATAATTTTTGAGGTAGCATTTGGAATGAAGAATTTGGAGAAAATCTGGGCTAATGAATTCAGATAACTGTGGATTGGCTCGGGATCCATTGCTATAGCTTAAACTAGCACAAACTCTTGCATCCTTACTTGCTGTCTTTGTGCAATTACAGTTTACTCTCGAGATTTTCTTTGTTTCTTTTGTTTTGGGTTACTTACAGAAAAGGAGGGAAAAAAAAACTAGTGATCATAACCTCTCACCTTGATCTCGTTCTTGGTTAGAAAATCACCTTATCTGGTAATTGAGCTGAAATGGGAAATTGATTTTTGTGAAAATGTGATGGACAGGGAGTGTTGTAAGTGGTGGAGGAAGTGTACCGGGCCCGAAAGCTCCCATTGAGGCTTGGGTGAATATGGTGAATGAATTCCAAAAGGGCGCACTTTCAACTCGTCTGGGAATACCTATGATTTACGGTATTGATGCTGTTCATGGACATAACAATGTGTATAATGCCACCATTTTCCCTCACAATGTTGGTCTTGGAGTTACCAGGCAAGCCCAGTTCCTAACGATGATCATTGTTTATCATCAAGAAGTTTATGTATTATGAGTGGCCTCCTTTTTTTTTGGAATAAATTCTCAACTAGCTGAATTTTTTTGTTGAATTTGGATAGAGATCCGGATCTTGTTAAGAGGATAGGTGCTGCAACTGCTCTTGAAGTGAGAGCAACAGGAATTTCTTACACGTTTGCACCATGTATAGCGGTAAATAAATAAATGGAAGTTAAAGCTAATCTTGTACTTGGTTATATTTTGTATTTCTTAGTTTTTGCATGAATTCGTATATTCGTGTCGTTTGGCAGGTGTGCAGGGATCCTAGGTGGGGCCGTTGTTATGAAAGCTACAGCGAAGACCATAAAATTGTTCAGTCAATGACAGAGCTCGTTCCTGGTCTACAAGGAGATGTTCCTTCAAACTATCCAACTAATTACCCGTTTGTGGGTCGAAAGTACGTATAATAATCAACAGCTTCTCATCGCAATACCATCGTGATTTTCACTGACATTCTGAGCTAAAAGTAGATTTTTGGATATCTCTGATTTTTAGCTATTCAAAGAAGAAAAATGAACTTCATAGTGTTTTCACCTGAGATTATTCTCTTTCTTAGTCTGATTTTTTTATTTTTTATTTTTTAATTATTTTGTTCCTTCTATTTGTCTGTTGAAGGACTAAAGTTGCCGGTTGTGCAAAGCATTTCGTGGGGGATGGTGGCACGACTGACGGTATAAACGAGAATAACACAGTAATAGACTGGAATGGACTGCTAAATCTTCATATGCCGGCTTATCTGGACTCGATCAGAAAGGGTGTTGCAACAGTAATGGTGTCCTACTCGAGCTGGAATGGCGTGAAGATGCATGCGAATTACGATCTCATTACTGGCTACCTAAAGAAAACTCTCAAATTCAAAGTAAATATGTTCTGCATTTTACATGTTCTTAAATTTCTCGCACCTGGGAAAATGAATGTAATATAAATATAATTTCTTAGACCCATAAGCATGTTTTTTTTTTTAATTATTTATTTGGAATTCAGGGATTTGTGATATCTGATATGTGGGGCATTGACCGAATAACCACCCCATCTCGTGCAAACTATACGTATTCTGTTCAAGCTGGTATTCATGCTGGGATTGATATGGTGAGTAAAGCTAAATGAAAATGGTCGATCATGAAAGAGCCCTCTAGAGTTAGTTCAATTATTAGAAAATGCAAATACTGTTTTCTGCAAATGTTTCTTGTTTGTAACATCTTAAGGGAGTATTTGTGACTTATAAAAAATTTGGTGACAAGGTAATGGTCCCGGAGGAGTATGTGGAGTTCATCGATGATTTGACCTTACTCGTGAAGAAAAAAGTGATTCCAATGAGCAGGATCAATGATGCAGTGAAGAGGATTTTGAGGGTCAAATTCATCATGGGCCTTTTCGAGAGCCCATATGCCGATCTCAGCCTAGCCCATCATCTGGGAAGCCAGGTTTTCACTATCTTAACAAGCTCTCCATCTCTCTCTATTTCTGAAATTTTTAACTTTTGTTTTTTATTATTATTTTACTTCTATTTATTTTTGTTATAAGTTGTGTTTGCAATAGGAACACAGGGAATTGGCTAGAGAAGCCGTTCGGAAGTCACTTGTGCTGCTAAAGAACGGTAAAGAAAGTGATAGGCCAATGATACCTCTACCAAAAGCAGCACAAAAGGTGCTTGTGGCTGGGACTCATGCAGATGATATCGGCAAACAGTGTGGTGGTTGGACCATCGAGTGGAAAGGGCTGAGTGGCGATATTACGAGTGGTGAGTTCTTTACTATTTGGAAGTTAATTGCGTGTTCGGGAGCAATTTTTGGAGAGGGAAAACAAGAAACTTAAACGAAAATGAAAAGAAAATTCATCTAAAAAACTAGGCGCTTTTATCGTTGTTTAAGAAAGGTATCTTTTTTCTATAATGTAGTGTGAGGTCAATTGTGGCAAATTTAACTTGTTCTAGAGTACGGACCTTGTCGAGCACAGATCGAACTTTTTTTTTTTTCACTGCTCGAGCTCGAGGAGCCATGTAAAATGCTGCTTGACTCGACTCGTGAAAAAAATAAGAATACTCGAGCTCGATTCGATGCTCGACATGGCTCGAGTTCGACTCGAAATTTTAACAGCTAAATTTTAAATATAAAGTTACTATTTTTATTTAAATTGGCAATTTTGTCCTTGGTGTTCTAATATTGAGATATTAAACTATATAGGGTATTTGTGTAAATAAAAAATCAAGCGGCCCATCGAGCTTACGAGCCTCTTTAGGCTCGAGGTTCAACTCATTTACTCGGTTGAACTGTTCGAGCTCGAGTTTGACCGAGCGCTCTCGAGCGGCTCGACTCGTTTACAACCCTATTCTAGAGCAGACAACACAAGAAACTGCCAACTTTCCGAAAACTTTTAAAAGTCTCACATTGCATGTGAAAATGATTTCTAACATGTTCTGAATTTCTAGCTTAAGGGGTTACCATCACATGCACAATGTTCCTAAAATTTGAGACCTTGCATAAATATTTTGTGGACCACAAAACATAAATCCTTAAAATCAAGTTGCTTAAAGCCACAAAGATCACAAATCTTCTCTTTACTATCCTTACACCTTTACTACTCTCTACTTATCCTCCTCCCTTTTACAGGAACCACGATTTTGACAGCAGTAAAAAATGCAGTTGACCCCTCAACCGAAGTTACCCACCGTGAAAATCCCGACAAAGAATTTCTCACGGCCCACAACTTTACCTACGCCAT
The DNA here is from genome assembly GCA_008636005.1 of Striga asiatica. Classification (NCBI taxonomy): domain Eukaryota; kingdom Viridiplantae; phylum Streptophyta; class Magnoliopsida; order Lamiales; family Orobanchaceae; genus Striga; species Striga asiatica. Next base: position 3,290,616 of record BKCP01010514.1, on the reverse strand, counting down.
AGTTGCCGTAGGTGAACTTCCTTACGTTGAAACTTTTGGAGACAGCAAAACACTAACCATAACCGAGCCCGGTTACAACACAATATCCACCGTATGCGAACACATTAAATGTGTGGTTGTGATTGTTTCGGGCCGGCCCGTTTTCATCGAGCCTTATCTAGAAAAGATTGATGCTTTAGTGGCTGCTTGGCTGCCAGGGACCGAAGGGCAAGGAATGGCTGATGTTTTGTTTGGGGATTATGGTTTTACGGGCCGACTGGCCCGAACGTGGTTTAGGACCGTTGATCAGCTCCCGATGAATGTGGGGGATTCGGGCTATGATCCTTTGTTTGGGTTTGGGTATGGGCTTCTGACTAATCCTAAGGTGGTGAGGGCCTCACAATGAGAGGTTTGATTGAGTGTTATTAGTCAATCTTTTGTTATTGGGATTGTTTTGTTCATAGTGTGTGGTGATGTCTGGGTCTCATGAGCTCCTTTAAAATTGGAGTTGCTTTCAATATATGACTAGTACAGAGCCCGTGCGATGCACGGGGTGCACAATTTTAAGGCTATTTATCCAGGCTTATAATTATATACATGAATAAAGAAAAATGTACGGGATATATATAGTACGTGACCCGTGCGAAGCACGAGATGTATTTATTTGGAGAACATTATATTATAAGATGCAATATTCAATAAAAGTTTATATTACACAAGAAAATTGTACAATGTTCAAATACCATGTGAAGCACGAGATATATTTATTTGTTTTATGATTTCATAATATAAACAAATCTATACTTAACTTTGACAAATAAAACAAATAAATACTTTAGTAAGTATTTAATGTATATATTAAATAGGAATATATTTGGTATAATCAAATATCAAATATAATCAAATAAGTCAAAGTGTACATTTTTATTTGGTATTTGATTTTTTTATTATTAAAATCTTTTATTATACTTACCTTTTTAAAATAAAATAAATAAATAAATAAATTAAATAAATAAAATATTATATTACTAAAATAATAATGGCATTTAATGCAGTTGATTTTTCTGGATAGTAAATGTAGTAAATAGAATCTCCTTTTATATAAGTATAGATTGTATAATACGGAAATAGTAATGCAATAAATGTTGTTGACTTTTCTTTATACTAAATCTGGTAAATGGTATACCTTTTAATATAAGTATAGATTTTGATGCTGAAATGTTTGGAGTATTTCCCTTAAATTTTTATTAAGTGTGATT
>BKCP01010514.1:3239751-3281918 GCA_008636005.1 Striga asiatica | reverse complement strand
ACTCTGTCAGGAAACAAAATCAGATATTGGTTTTTCCAATTCATCCACATAACTCGCCATCTGGACCCCAGAACGAGAACCGAAAGCCGCCATCTTTTCCGACAGATTCGAAATCCCTTCATGCCTATTAGCCAACTCCATGAGAACTTTTATCCTCCTAAACGACACGTGGCTTGGCCTCTGCCCTTTATCCACCATCTGCAGAAAACACCTCTCCGCATCGTCCAATTTCCCCAACACACACAGCAAGTCGAACAAAACATCCGATACAAGCACAAACGAACCAAACCCTTTATCAATCATATCACCCCACAATTCAAGTGCCATACCAACTTCCTCTTGCCTCCTCATCAACCTAATCAAGAACATGCACGTTTGAGTGTTCGGCAAGCAACCCGCCTCCCTCATCCTCAAATACAAACCCCACGAAGCTTTCAAATTATTCGCCCAATACAAAGACCGAAATATCACATTGTAAGTTGTGGCATTAGGGCTCAACCCTTTTACAACCATCTCATCCATTAAACTATGTGCATCTCCTAATCTTTTCGCAATGCAAAAATTTCTTATGGCAGCATTATAAGCAGCCACATCAGGATAGCACCCGTATTCCTTCATCTCCTTCAAAATCTCCCTGGCTTTATCCGGTTGGCCGATCAATCCCAGCCCGCCAATCAAAATCGTGTATGTTATCACATCCAAATCAATACCCAAATCCCTCATTTTACTCACGACTTTATTCGCCTTGTCCATTTCGCGGCTTTTGCAGTAAACATCCACCAAGCAATTGTAAGACACAATGTCTGGCTCAATACTCATGTCCCGCATCTCATCGAAAAATGATTCGGCCTCCTCCGGCGATTTCCAGCCCGAGAGCAGTATATTGAATGTTTGCAGATTTGGCCGGAACTCGCGCTTCAAGGCGTGATAAACGTTCCTGGCGTCACTCATGCTCTTTTCCTGGCACAAGCTTCTGAACAAAGCGTTGTAACAGCTGACATCGAAATCTGTGACGAGTCTTCGGAACCGTTTGAAGGACTCGACGGTCTGCCTAACCGAGCAGACCTTAGCCACCCGGCCCAAGACGACCTGAACGGTTCTTGGGGTGATCAAGGACCGATCTTTTCTCTTGATTTCGGACAGAAGAACCCAGATTTCATCGAATTTCCGGTTCCGGCCAAGAATGTAGAGCACGGTGTCCAGGGAAAAGGGTGTGGGGACAAACCCATTGATATTCGAGGTGATTCTGTAGAACTCCAAAGCGGGGAGTGGGCTTGAGTGGGAAAAGCGGACCCTTTTGAGGACCCCATCGACCAATTCGTTCGAAAAGTGGATTCGGGATGCTATGAGGGAGCGCCTCAGGGACTGGGCGTCCGGCGAGGTCGTGATTATGCGGTAGATTTTCTCAACTGCGTCGTTTTGAGGAGGAGGAGGAGGAGGAGGCGGCGGCGAGGACTGAGGCTGGAGATGAGGGATTGCTGAGAGGTACCTTCTCGTCAATGGCGTCGAGGAGTGGAGGAGCGATTTGGCCGTGAGATTGCGCATTGTTTTGTTTTTCTTGGTTTTCGGAGGGTTTTATTTCTGGTTGCAGGGTTTTTGTTGCTCGTGATTTGGGAGATGGTCGTTTTTTGTGATTTATGGGGAAATTGAAACTCGAGATAAGCTCGAGCTTGTACTTTGTAAGGTGAAGTGCTCAGACGAGCTGTTCAAACTTTAGTTGTCCGCTAAAATCCCCAAATCAGAAAGGCAAAAAAACCCTTGCCTTCTGTCACCAACTAGGCGACACGAGTGGCCGCAAGGTTCTGGTTGACGGCTTTGTTGGGTGTCTTTGCTAATGGAAGTAGCTCGTGTGGGAAAATGGCGTATGCGTTTTTTTTTTTTTTTTGGTTTTTTTTTTTTTTTTGTTAGTCCAACTTGTCTAGTTTTATTCCCTTTATGGAATTTCGTTTTGTTTTTGCGTTTGTCTCCTTCTTTGGTATTGTACCTCTTGGATTCCTCTGAAATTTCAAGATGGTGGGTCCAATTATCTGGTTCCTTGCGTCAATTGACACTCCTGTCTGTACTCATTTTGAATTTTCTATTTATCTGTACTCATTTTGAATTTTCTATTTATATAAGTAGTTGCCGTTTCGAAAAATAAAAAAATAAAACCTTTAAAAGGTGTATCTCAAGCTAAATTTTATCTAACCCTGTGTTTGGTTCGGGGGAAGCAGAGGGGAGGGGAAGGGAGGGGAAAGAATATTTTTATTTTCCTCTGTTTGGTTCAACTTTTGGCAAGGAAGGGGAGTAGAATTTTCCCCTCCATTCTCCCACCCGAGGGAAAATCAGCTCCCCTCCAATTTTGGGGGGATTTGGAAGGGAAGTTAAGTCTTACACTTTTTTGTACTAATGTGCTCTTATCAATTCATTATAATTACTAAATTATCCAATATAAATAAAACATAAGTAAGGGTATATTTGTCCATGTAATTTTATTTTCCCTCCCCCTTCATCTTCTAACCAAACAAGGTTAATCATTTTCCTTCACCTCCCCTCCTACAAAATCCCTCCAAACAAGGTAAAATTACATTCCCTCCCTTCCCCTCCCCTCTCCTCCCTTCCATTAAATCACCTCCCCTCCCCTTCTCTCCTTTGAACCAAACATAACCTAAATCCGAACAAAAATCTCCTAAATTCGAATCAATCTCAAGCCAAAGAAATTCAAGCAGATACTGTATTGAGCATTGGAATAACTTTATTAGGTCGAGCCAATCATTAGAAGGCATGGCTCATTGAGTTGCTCGACTCCATTCGGCTCAACTCGTTTGCTCAAGAAGAAATGCAATACAATTGTACCTATCCATATAATGAGAAGGCAATCTCCGTTGAGTTCACTTCCAGTTGAAATATTAGTCTGTTCTTAAATTATTCGGGAAATATGATCTATAATTAAAATGTGAGAGAAATGACTTTGATATAGATAACCAAAGGACAAGATTTAATTAGAAACAGAGATTTTCCCTTAAATTTTAATTTTATTAGAAAACCATCATATATCTTCTAGCAGATATACAAATTCTGCATTGAGTCAACTTAACAATAAAATGGGTAAATTTATCACTTTTTGTAAGAGTTTTCATTAAATATGACATTAGAAATAAAAGTATGCATAATTATAAAAATAGTATATCTAAACAACTGTTAGGTACATATAGTTAGTCATGGAAATGCTATGGAGCCAATTTGACTGAAAAACGAATTCTGAGAATCCGTTTTTCAAATAAATTTAATTAAAAAATGGATTCTCAGAATCCGTTTTTCAGTCAAGTTAGCTCCACAACAGAGCCAACGGTTGGCTCCATAGCAGGACTGATCATGGATGTCTTTGCTATCAAGATTCATTAAATGTTAGTCATGGCCGCAACCATGCCGTGCGGGCTTCACATTTTCAATGACCTTCCAACGGGGCTGAAACCGTGTTAAAGCACGACATCTTAGGGGTTTCCTACACTCGTAATGTAGTCGTTTAAGGCACTCGCCTCCTTTTCTGTACCAAAAAAAAAAAATTGCAAAAGAGCCCTTGAAAACCGATACTATTATAATTTTTAGAGCGCGACTGGCTACAAGTATTATCAAATTTTGAGTGATCGAATAATTTCTTTTACTTTTTAATTCAAAATTCAACTCAAATTTAATTCAACTTAATTTTTCTCAATTTTGTTAATATAATTAAATAATATCAATCGATGGTTATCAACCATTAAATCAAATTTAATTCACTTATCATCTAGCATATTCTTAACTATCATTTCAAATAAACTCTCATACTTTTTCATCGTATCAACTTTAATCATTATATTTTAAATATTATTTAAATATAAATTCAAAATCTCATTCAATCCTCTGTCCAATCAACTTTATTCAAAATTAACTCAACTTAATCAATAAATTCAATCAAAATCAATTTTATTTATATTGCGCCCTTAGGATTAACTCAAAAAATGAGATAAAACTAACATATAATACACTTTAGGTCAGCTTAACTTGTTCCAAAACTTAGCCTAATATCAAAGGGAACATGAATGATCGGAGTAGTATGAACAAAGCTCAATTCAACTAAAGAAGTAACTCATCCACACTTTCAAACCTTAAGATAAATGGCAGAACATGTGATTTTGCTTAACACTGTAATTTAAGTAAAATTACAGAAGAAAAGATNCTGGAAAGGTGTTTAAAAAGAACACCCAACAAGCAAAAGAGAAAACAAAACACACAACGGTTGCTACACGACTATACAAAATTTCACTAAGTTTCGGTTTAATTCATTCACTTCTTTATATAGTTGAGGTATGGATCTTGGGCGATACTTAGAACATCGGGTCTTTCTGCTTGATTATACGTCAAACAGCGGCGAATAAAATCCTGCAAGAAATAATAATAATAAAAATAAAAATAAAAAAACATTGAGATTTTTGGCCTAATTACAAAAGGCTCCACTTATAATCATTCAATAAGGATATATGGAAGAAATTCGAAACATTTTTTTTTTTACCTTTGCCTCGGTCGATACAGATGGTCTTGAAGGGAACTCAACTTTACGAGCTTTTATGATTGTGTCTTCACGCAAAATCCGCTCTTGTGTCTGGTCATGTCCAAAGGGTCTTCTGCCGAACAGCATTTGGTACATTAAGATTCCTGCAGACCAAACATCCACCTGTTCACAGCATTGAAAAGTAAGCTAATACTCTAACAATAAGTACCATCACAAACCAAAACGTTCGTTTGTATAAACATATAAGCTAGCTTATAGCTTATTTGATTAGCGTATAAGCTTCATGTATTCAAATAAGCTTGGTTTTGTGGGAGCTTATCTCATAAGTTTCCTTGGGTAGCTTTTCAAATAAGTCCATTGAAATTTTTATTTCAGCTAGCTAGTTTTTCAACCATAAGTCATAACCTATCAGGTATAAGCTCGAAACTAACTTAAAATCTACAAGCTAACTTATTAGCTAGGATCACCAAACATAGCCTAAGAATAGATTTCCAGATTGCGTAAAATTTCAATAACATGCACGCATATATGAAGAGAAAAAAAAATACAGGAAAACCGAAAAAGGAATTAATTTTCTGACCTTTGAGGAAATGAGAGGTGTCTTGCTCAGTTCAAAGCATTCTGGAGGCAGATACCTATTAACAGTTTCAGACATATTCCATGAGAGAGAGAGAGTGATTCTCCTATGGGAGACACTTTATGCAAAAAGGAAAATTTAAACATTGGCCTATCTATCATGACAGAAAATAGGATCTATCAAATAAACTTTTTCTCTAGAGAGGAAAACTTAAATAAATGTATTATTATTATTATTATTATTATTATTATTATTATTATTATTTCCCATAAGATGGTTACAAAAATTTATACAAGGTTGGCCTCAATGAAAGATGAAAAATGATACTTTATGCAAAAAGTAAAATTTAGACATTGGCCTATCCTATTATGACGGAATATAGGATCGATCAAATTCTCTAGAGAGGAAAACTTAAACAGATGTAATTTTTATTTTTTTTCTATTTTTTTTCCTTAAGATGGTTAAAAAAATTTATATAAGGTTGGCCTTAATCAAAGATGAAAACTGATACACATCAAGGATTTGGAACCACACGACTAGCATGATAACAAATCAGTCATGATACAAAATACAAGGTTATTATTGAAATTCTGAAAGATTGATGGTGGGTTTTGGTATATCATTCAAGTATAACTCATCAAGTTATTTTAATAGCTCGAAGCCTATTGCAAGACAAAAACCATACATAAATAAATAAATAAATAATGTCCAACTCACCAATATGTACCAGCACCCTGAGAAGTAAGTTCCATGCCCTGTGATCCAACATCATCTTCCACAATCTTGCTAAGACCAAAATCTGTAACTTTAGCCACCCCTAATTCGTCAAACAAAACATTTCCGGGCTTCAAATCATAGTGAATAATCTTTTGTGATCTTTTATTCAGGTAAACAAGGCCTTGAAAGATCTGGACAATTATGATCCGAGCTTCTCTCTCTGGCAGAACAGGCGTTGCTTTAAGAACTGCATCAAGATCCTTACCTGCAAACAAAGAAGAAACTTCCCGTCATTATTAATCATCTTTATTAGTCAATGTTAAATAGATTGCATCCACATAAAGTGCTATTTCATCTGTAGATAGGATTCGTCAAATGCGTTACGATGTTTTTTTCAATAAATAATTTGTAATTGTTCCATCTATGGAGTAATTACCAAAAGATAAAAGCTTGAGGTTCAACCTAGTTTATCGATAAAATAGAATTAAAAGAATTAAGGATAGCTTTTAAAATTACAAGAACTCGATATTTTTCAATTTTAAAAAGTCCCAACTCGAGAAGATACTTGTTATGTAAATACTAAATACAAACCCCCACAAGGGTGTTTGTGGTATCTTAAGAAGGTATTTCAAATTAGAATTATTAATTAGGTTTTTTTTGTTCATAATCTACCCCAAGGCCCAAGTACATTCTTTGTTTTTCTTTTTTTTTCCTCTTTGGGAAAAAGAAAAGAAAATTAAATTAACAATATAAAGAAGGGAAGAACACTCATATGATACATACCACTACAGTATTCCAAGATGGTGCAGAATGTATTGTGATCAATCTCGAAAATGTCCCAAAGCCGAACAATGTGATGGTGAACCAACGTTTTATGAATGTTGTATTCCCTAATTGCATGCCGTATATAGCTTTGCTTCTTCTCTTCACTCCATTGAGCATTCAAACCGTGAAGCTTACAGGCAACATATCTATTCTCCACCAAGTCAAAAGCCTGCAACACATGTTAAACATAATCACGAACACTAGTACGAGTAATTAAAAAGAATAATCCCAGCTATCTTTCAAGATTAAAAATGCCCCCTTTGATATATGTTTCTATTTAAATGATATTTTCTTATTTGTAACTGGGCAAAACCTTGAGTGTAGGTCTTGAATTATTCCTAAGCATAGAAAAAAGCCCTGACCTTATAAACCTCACTAAACCCTCCTTTGCCCAGAAGGTTTAAGAGAGCATAACGCTGATTTAATATCTGAAAATTGTTAAAACGAGAGCCATCTTCATCCCTTATACGTTTCATTTCACGTATAAGTTTCCCTTTCTCCAGTTCATAACGGTCTCTTTCGCGCATAACTGCTTCCTCTTCCTATAAAAAGAGATATGGGTGATATATTTTAAAAAAAACTGAAAAAAGATGTCATAAGAAAAAGTGAACTACCTAAAAAAAAGAAAGAAAATACAAGACACTTACGCGCTTGATGCTGGCTAGACGAGACTTGAATATTTCGTCCTGAATGAGAATATCTTCTTCTTGAACCCCACCCTCAGATTCAGATGCATCGCCCTTATCTGCAATTGATCATAATGCTATTAGCTCTTACATTTACTGGTAAAATATAACTCTGAGGGAGAGGATAGAAGGTATGAAAAAACTTAAAATGACATTTTATCTTTAACGAAATGAAATAATACAATAATTGTTTTGACACAAAGATAAGATGATATCCTTTTTACCAGGTTGGCGTTTCTTCAGAGATTTTCTCTGCCTCTCAATGGCCTCTTTTGTTTCCAACAAACTCCTCTATAAAATTACCAACAAAAAAGAGGGGAAAAGAAAAGAGGAGATGGTTATTTGCAGGAATTAAAACAAGACATAATTATGTTAGCATTTTAGAAATTTATAAGTGATACTACTTAGACATAAAAGGCTAATATGGAGAAGCAAAATATCCTCAAGTCGTATGATTATTTTCCTGAAATCGGGCTACTTCGGCAAAATGCGATGTGCAAAATAATATATTAAAACAAATTTGCAAGGAAAAAAGATCAAATATATATATATGAAAAAAATCAAGTTCTAGTACAGAAGATCATACAAGATGAGCATTGAGATCCTTTAGTGCTTGTCCATCTTCCCATGCCTCGGATATGACTGTCCCAGCTCTACCAAAATGCAGAGAAAAACACAAAAGGAGACGAATGATAGAAAGAAATAGCCTTTTCCAGTAGTGATAATGCATGATTTTTGCAGCTCCTTATGATGATCAAAGAAATAAAAACTAAAACTAAACACGAGTTTTTTTAAAAATGTCTGGAAAATTGGCCAATTTTTTTGTTCTTATAAACTCCATTATCCGTAAGACTACGCAAGCAAAATTATTTGTCAAATCTCTCCGCCGGTTCTTAAGGGTGTGATTGGATATAAACTTGACTAGTAAAAAAGAAACAATCAGAACTCAAATTTAACTCAACTTTAACCCAACTTCACTATCCTCAATATTATCAATATAATTAAATAATATCAACCAATCATTCTTCCACATCACATCATCTTTAATTCACTATTCATTCACTCACATAATTTTAACTAACCATCACTTCCAATCATTTTTCTCCTAACTTTATATCAAAGTAACATTAATTATTTTATTTTAAATATTGTTTTGATTTAAAATTAAATTCCCACTAACAACTAACCATAACACCTTTTTCAAAATTAACTTTTCCAAAATTAAAACCAATCAAATCCATATCCAATCACAACCTGAATCATGAAGCACCACCAAGAATTAATTGCCAAAATATCCTCACAAAGACTCACACAAAAAAATACGTGGAAGGAGTTCAAAAAGAAGGGAAAAAAGCGTGTTCAAGGCAGTATGGAGGTGTATGTAAGAAAGGGAAGAAAGTTTCATCTCCAGTTTTCTATGTATCACAAGAAGGCATTGAACACAAGGTATTATCTTGGTATAAAAGCTATTCCTGAAAAAATAAAATTCGAAATAATATGCACATGACCTGACAAGTTTGACTGATTCAAGACCCGTTTGCAACTAAAGAGGATGCGCGCGAAAATTAATAATGTCCAATTACCTTATCACACCCACATTGCCAAGTCTCAAGGAATCTTGCCGTACTTTCATCCTTGCCTCATGTCTTTCGGCTTTGGATACAGATATCAGCAAATCGGATATCACTTTCATTCTCTGCATCCAAAGGAAAACATTAAAAAAAATACAAAAATAAAATAAAACTAACAGCAAACCCATCAAGTAAAACCTGTCGTGACTCCACAAAACTGATTTCAAGACAACCTTAAATACTGAGTGGTGAGTACTTGGATCATGTCATTTGAAATTTACAGCTTTGCTCCTATTCTTTTCTTGTTCTATTTATACAACATTTGACAGGTCACTAGTACAGAGATGGGAATAGAAGAAATAAGATATCTAATAAAATCCAAAAGATCAAAATAATCAGTTTGCCAATTCATGAATGCAGAAAGTAGTTCTTTTCGCTATGTAATTTATTTATGTTAATTTTTATCTTTTAATTCTTCATAAATGATTAGAAGTAATATGAAACTGGCATAGGGTAAGAACCACAAATAACACTTAACATAAATAGACCTAATGAGAATAATGAGTCACAAGGGTAAGCCATACTAACCTTAGGCTTCAGCTGCTGCTCATAGTCTTTCACATCCTTCAGCTCCTGTTCAAGTAGCAAAAAATGTACATATCAGGTAAGGTTCTGATGTAAACCACAATAATAATCAGCAATGCCAATTGAGCAACATAGAAAATAAAACTGTAACTCCTTTAAACAAATGAGAAACTTCTGAAGTACCTTTTCAAGGCATTCACACTTATTACGATAGTCAGAAGCCTCCTCACGTGATTTTGTCAGCTCCTCCCCCAATAATGCAACCTTAGCGCGTAATGAATTCGCATCATCCTAATATACATAAATCATAGGTATAAGTATCAAATAAAAAGCTGTGCATATGATACCATCTCAAATATTGTAAAAAACACAATATTCAGAAAACATCATAATAGGACCAGGGATTCTTGGTTAATTTCCAAGAGAAAAGAAAAAAAATATATATATGCCTCTAAAATTTAACAAAGTAAAGAATTTGAAAAAATGGAAAACCTCTGATGATGACTGGCTATCGTGCCCAAGTCGCTCTTTGAATAACTCATCCTGAATATCCAGAGACATAATAAAATGAAATGCATCATTTTTCAATAAAAGAACATAATAGATTATGCGAACAATAAAATAACTATTTACCATTCAATCAATTCAAAGTGGACTACTTGGATACATATTTAAGGGATTAACAGTTAACATATCGAGGAGGCATAGATATAGGCCTAATGGATCATTAGTAAATTTTCATGGAACACAAATAAAATTTCCAACAGAAAATCATAACACCGGTTTTTAATTTCTGCAATTTATTCGGGATAAGAAAGATCGATTAAAAAAAGCAATAGACAATATTATTTCGATTTCCACAGCCCTATTACCATAATGAGTATGTTAACAAGTCCCCCAATAGGCTCACATGTCTAATACACAAGTGAGATCACTAAAATCAAATTTCCAAATCTTCGTGAGTAAAACAAAGTAAATAAAGTGGTTCACTAGAGGAAAGCAAAAGAAGCACCTAAAGATAAAAATAAAGCAACTTCCACGGTGGACCCACCTTTTGATGTGAGTTTACGACCTGGCCATTTGATGGAGAAGTTATCTGATTTTTTGCTCGACTGCCACGGCCTCTACCTGAAGAATTCGCCCTTCCACGGCCCTGTTTTCTTTTACTCACTTCTGCTACAGCCTTGTCCGAGTCTACTGTTTCTATGATTTTTTGTCTAGTATCAGGCGCTGTCAGCTGTATATTCTCTGATATATTACCATCCTAAAGGACTCAGACAAGCAAAGTTATAATACTCAGCAACTCCAAACATTAATAAGCATAAGACACAGGAAGAAATTGTCAAAGCAGATACAACTATAAGAAATATAATATTATATTCACACATATATACAATTATATATAAATATATATTAAATCAACAGTTAACCTCAACATGTTCACCAACAGGGGAACTATCTTCTTCGAGCTTTCGCCGTTTTTGAGTATTTGCTTGTATAAGGTAGGGTCCTCCATTCTAAGATGCAAATAAACAAGTCAAAAATGAGAAAGAACAAGTTACATGTATGAATAAAAGAACAAACTTCCAAAGAACTTGCAACCGAGTGTCAAGCATTATACATATGGAAAACAGAGGACATTGCAGATTTTAAATTGTGAATAGAACTTTTCGAACAACACAAGGATTGACTCCTGTCAACTATACTACTTGAGCTACAAGCTAGTCGTCTAAAAGAACTAATAATTACTCTAAAGAAAGAGGTACTATATTGGCATAATACATGCCGAAAGTACAATACTACTTTTTCTACCATTTGAGTGAACCATGTCAACTAGATATAAAATGGATCGAAGAGGAAGCATCATTTTTAGAACATAATCAATGTTCTAACAAAGATGCACATAGGAAACTAGATTTGATAGTCGCAAGACATTGAAAAAATTGCAATAAGCTAATTGAGTCATAGATTAGCAACTAGCTACTAGGCCTTGGAAATTTATCTGGATTGAGTATGGCCCATGTGGGAGCATGCGGAAATGGTAATTGGCAACCAAACGCCGGGCATTAATGGGAGCAAACAGTAGATTTACAACATTGTCTAAAAATATATGTCGCCTAGCAATTAAATTCGTCGCAAGAACATTGATGGAACATAGGGTCGACCAATTGCTTTCTCGACTACCAACTTTAGTCACTCGTGTGGTATAAAATAGACCTTTAAAATTCTGATTTTAGTTTAATAACATTCTTGCTCTTAGATCGAATCGAATTTTATTTTGATTACCTTGTTATATGTTAATGCTGATTATGTTATATCTTTGACCACACCAAGTTAAAGGCAATCAAATCCTTACATAATTCGACTAGATTGATTGGCCAACAAACCCTTTGATAGACATATGAAATTGTTATGTGTTCTATATAATGATTATCTTATATTCTTTATGCCTTTATAATATTTTACCATTTTGTAGGTTATAAACAAAAATAATCAATTCATATCATTTTATAAGCATTAGAAATAACCCTCTTGGATGACAAGATGTAAAGATAGTATGAATAATGTTTTGGCAAGTCCTTAGACCGGAAAACAAAACTTTTTATCTAGGGATCCATTTAAATGTAGCAATAGGCCCGCACAAACATTCTCAACAAATAAACTTGGAAAACAAACCCCGGCTTAAGTTGACAAGAAATGCGAAGTTCTAGCATGAGGCTTCCAACTATAGCCCGACACGCTACTTAATTTGATCGATACAAAAGATTAGCTTCCCACCCTTGAAGTCCCACTACTAGAGAAGTTAGCTTTAGGAATGATATCTTCATTGCTTTCGTTGGCCCATCGCAAACCCAAACTTAATATCAATACATGAATGTACCAAAACCAATGGTTTCATCAAGGAAGCCTTAGTAGTTGAGACTCTTGCAAAGTATACCATGATAAGAAGGATTCCCCTTTTGTCATAACAAGAACGAACTTATCATTCATATGTTATGCAAAAAAGGGTTTATGGGAACCTCCCTTCTAATCATGAAATTCATTCCCTCATAACGTCCATTTATCTAATTCAAGAATAGATTCATCGGCTTTTCACCGTATATTACCGCATTCAGTTAGACTAAACTATCACGTGAAAAAAGGACGCACGTGTTGATATCATCATGCCGACCTTAGTTGAGGAAGTTATGCATGAGTGAAGTGTATCATAATTTACTTCCCTCTTTAACATACGGATAAGATTTGGCCTAAGTGTATAAAATAAATTAGGAAACACGATCCTACCTCAAGGTCAATTGTATTTTCAGCTAACTCATTAGCCACAAGAGAAATTCTAATAGTCCCTAAACCACTTAAGGCAAAAATATTTTGAACAAAATTGTAATGCATTATCAGCATTTTCTTTGATCTTAGTTCAATTGGGTTGAGAAAAAACAAAGAGGACATTGGTGGTAATCTTGACACAGACTTTCAGAAGGAGAGAAATGAGAATGGAGCAATCCCGCACCAGAAGATGAGAGATTATGTGATTATGGAACCATGGGGCAACTGTAAAGTTACAGGATAACTTAAAACATCCAATAAGAACTAACTATATCAACAAAATGGATCTTTTTTATTTTTGCATCTCATTACTTGGAAACCCCAAAGTTACATTCTGGAGGTCTAATCAATGGACCAATACTTGAGATAGCAGAACTCCGTCATCTCAATCGAAAAACTAATCTTCACAAGAGTATAGAATACTAAAATGTTCAAAACTATCTTCACGACATCACATCAAAGAAATTTTTCTTCTCCCATGGACTATAGATAATCAACTGATTAAATATAACATTGGATATTAGGATAGTGGAAATATTGCATGCAAATCACACTGTGACCATACTGTGAAGTTCCATCAATCTGACATATACTGGGATAAAGACTATTATCAACAGAAAATCCTTTGTAATACTGCACACAAATGCCACATATATGTCAAACCAATTTCCTAATTACCCGCTTCCACTTGCTTTGATATACTTACTTTGTACATCAAGATCAGAATGAATATCAAGGTCGAACAGAAATTACTCAATGCATGACGTGAGATGAATGTTGAGCAATATAAGAGAATCCACATTCATCAACTACCAAAAGCACAGCAAGAATCACGGTCAGGCAGCAGCATAACATAAATTCCTTATTCCAGCCATTCATCATAAACACAAACAGAACACGGATTTCATCAACAAACAGTCCACACAGGCATCACTAAACCAGAATACCCCACTAAACTATATATGCATGCAAAGAAAACAGAAACATTAAGTTCAGGAATCCCTTCCAGATGAAGTATTCAATCACATCCATTCAGTCACCTGAAAAAGTAACAAATACTACATGAATAAAATTCAGCACAAACAACAACAGTCAATACTCCAGATACTCACATCATCAGAATCATCGCTGTCGGCAAAAGAGTCGGGCAGGCTGTCTCCCGTCTCTACAAACTTGGCTGGGGTGGGCCACGAATTCAGCTGGGCCGGGGCTTGGGCCTGTGAGGCAATTGCAGATGAAGGTCTGCCGACCAACCGGGCCTCGAGCTTTGCAATCTTCGAGGATTGATCCGATTGGTTAGAAGAATTGGAGAAGTGCATTATCAAGTCGTCCGGCATTGCTCGAGCACTGATTTGAACTGAACTATGAATCAATTTCCGCTGTCAGTACAGAGGAAAAAAGCTCACCCACACCTTTTTCTGATATTTATTACTTCATCGACCCAAAGAGGCAGCAGCCATGAAATCAAAGGAGAAAAAAAAGGTATAATTGAAAACAAAATCAAAAGAAATGAACTTTCGGGGTGCTGTGATAGAATTGAATAAAATGATTGCTCTTGAGACCCTTTACGGGAATCAACACATTAACTCCAGATTTGGTGCACGAGCATTACTCTTTCGGTGAAAGCACGAGTGCTCGTGTGCGCGCGCGCGTGTGTGTGAGAGAGCGAGAGAGAATACAGAGACGGTATCAAGAAATTGAACTGACGGGTGCAAAAATTAGGGTTTTTCGATTCCCTTTTCGGAAGAACTGAAGTTGAAGATCGATTGATTGATGCCAGAGAAAATGGTGTGCAAGAGGAAAGAGAAGTGAGGGAAAGATTATTTGAAATTTTGGCAATGGTGAAAATATAGCGACTTTTCTTTGTGGGGGGAGAGAGGTTTTTCCATTTTCCTCTTTGAGTCTAAAATTTTGATGGAATTCTTGAATTTGTGAAGGGGACTAAAGACAAGAAAACCAATGTTTTTTCATGGTAAATTGAATGGCATTTTTATGAGTGTGGTGTGTGACAATAGAATTTAGAGAGAAATTATAGATAAGAGTTCAATGCTTACTCTAAAAGGATTTGAATAAATGCATACCTGTCAATACAAGAGGAAAAAAATGGAGTTGAAGGTGTATTGTCAAGAATGGTGTGGCTCCTTTTGTTTGATAATCCTTCACATTTATTAAAGAAGTTGTTTTTGAGACTTTTTTCGAAATTAATTAGTTGGTTGTGAGTTGTTTTCTTGTGCTTGAATATGAATTTGGTGATTTCTACTGTATGAATGCGCGATTGGTGCCTGAAATCTAATTTCGAGAATAAAATGCCAAAAAATGTCAACTTTATACTCAACAATCTCGTAGCAGTAAATGACACTCGTATTTTTCTTTTTGTTTCTTTGTTAGAAAAATATCAAGAGCACAAATAGCATGTTTTTTTATTTTAAAATATATAAAGAAATTTTGGCAAAGATAAACTTGCTATATCTTCAACATTGTGCTTGATGTTTATATAATATATAATCATATTAGTTTTGTTATAGAACCAACTGTTGGCTTCATAATGAAGTCAACATTCTATACATAGTAAGTTAAAAATACCATATCTTATAATTAAATAAAAAATTACAATCAACAACTACTTGATAAGAAATATAACAATATTGAAAAAATAAAAGTTATTATATTTTTTAATTTGAATGAAAAAAAATAAATACTACAAATTTGTACTATTTTTTCAAATTTTATAAAGTACTTAGTCATACATATTATTATTAATTTTAATGTTTAACTAAAATGATTCAAAGAATTTTTAAATGATTTAAATAATATCACAAAGATTTTATAGTATTTATTTTTTCATTATTAAAAAATATAATACTTTTACTTTTTCAATATTGTTATATTTCTTATCAAAAAGTTGTTGATTGTATTTTTTTTATTAAATTATAAAATATGGTATTTTTTACTTACTATGTATAGGAGGTTGGCTTCATTATGAAGTCAACAGTTGGTTCCATAGCAAAACTCATGATATTATAATTACCCATATAAGTATGAGTTGGCTTGCTTTGGTTACATTAATGTCAATCCTACTAGAGGTTGCTCAAATCCAATAAGAGCTTGCAAAATCTTCAAATGCCAGTTATTCAGTTACTATGTGTGTCATTTATATCTCATCTTCCTGATTTCATTTTTCCAAACTTGTGATTTGTTACAAATTTCCTAGATCTAATATATCATGTACATATGCTCTCGTGTAATGGACATCACAAAAATTTGTATAAGATGATTTCATGTGATTGCTATATTCAAGTATCAACAAGAACAACAGGGACTCATTAGCAACATATTTCATACATTTAAATTTAAAAAGACATACATTACCGAAAATCATAAAACACAGTCATTTTAAGAAGTGTGGTATTGACTTAAATATATTCCCCCTTTAGTATTAAGTATCGTTTTATTTTATTTTATTTCTGGTTATTTGTCGTTGGGATTTTTCTTTTCCAATTATATACAATAAAAATATTGAAAAGGGAAAAGAAATCAAAGTGTAAGAAATAAACAAATTAGTAAAAACATGGAAAGAGAAAGAATGAGTATTAGGAAAATAATATATCAATAATGGTAAAACATTAATTGTAATTCTCTCTCTCTCTCTCTCTTTTTTGTGTGTGTGTGTGTGTGTAAGAATGTCATTTATTTATAAATGGATATAATATAATTGTAATATTATAATTGTTCCACTTGAATATAACACCTTATAATTCTTATACTAGTTAGAGCAATACCATGTATTATACGGGTAATAATAAAATATTTATACTTAAATTTAAAATAAAAAATAAAAAAATATTTTGAGTTTAAAAATTATATTATTATCTTTATTTAAAATGGAACTTGTCACTTATATGACTTACCCATCATATATTCTATTATTTTATATTCATACTATATAGCGGAAATGATAGATAAATTTATTTAATTAATGATAGTTTTATTATTTTTCAATTATATCTATTAGGTAACTTTCTGTTATAAAGGTAAATATAAATATTTATTTATATATGCAATATGACTGTTACTAGGGGTGCACATAAAATGGTTAACCGATCAAAACTGAAACCGAATATTTGGTTCGGTTTTTGATTTATATTCCTTAATATTTCGATTTTCGATTCAATTTGGATAAAAGTGATTGGTTATCTAAACTGAACCGAAAACCGATACTATTCATATAAGTTACAAAGCCCATAGTTACCCACCAAGCCCATATTTTTTCAGGCCCATTGATATTAATAAGTATGGAACAGATGAAAAGGCAGCCCACCCACATTGCTAGTCATTTTAAACATGTTTCCATTTCAACATATGTTCAATTTTCATTGTTAAAATCTAATTTAATAAAATTAATTAAATCGTTATGTTCAATTTTAATTGTTAAAATCCAATTTAATAAAATTAGTAAAATCGTTGAGTGAGTATTCCCACACCAGTGACTGTATATAATGTGATTTGAGTTATTTGGGTCTAACTATATTTTCAAAAAATAGTAACAGGTTTTGAGCACTACTTAAATGATGCTTATCTTCATTTTTCTGTAAGATCATAATTAATAAGTTCTCAATGCATTCTCAGACACATGTGTTTTAGATTGTTTTGGTGACATTAGTAAGTAGATAGCTATTTGTAGATTTTTTTTTTTTTTGGTCATTTCTCCATTTTATCGGATAACCGATCCAACCGATGGATTTTCGGTTTGAAACCAAATCGAACCGTAAAATTCAGTTCGATTTTCGGTTTTAAGTTGGACAAACCAAAAATTTCGGTCGGTTCGGTTCGGTTTTAACCGATTGAACAACCCTAGTTGTTACATCAAAGTTTTTTAAGAGAAACTTAATTAGGTAAATCATATATGAAAATCCCCTCTATATATTAATTCAAAATGTGATGAGCTTGAGTGGAAGATTCGCATTATTTGTCCCATTTTTGTTGCATTTTTCGTTGTTGTTTTGTCATTCTTTTTCTCCCGTTTTACGTCTTTTCGTTGGTTTTTAGTCGTTTTTGTAGCTTATTGTGTGTTTTACTCTATTTTGGTCTTCTATGTGTTTTTCGTGTGTTTTTCTGATTTTTCTTCTTGTTTTTAGTGTGCAGGTCGGAAGCCCCGTGAGAAAAAGATTTTGCCCGAAAATTGACCAGGCAATCATGGTTGTGTAGACGGGTTCGTTGGCGACATATACGAAGAAGCGGAGCTCAATTTTGAGCTTGGACGGGTCCGAACGGGTCCAAAACGCGAAGTCGCGCGAAACACGGCTTTGGTCTATTGGTCAAGAGCTTTGGGAGAATGGGATTTCAAGAATAATTTGGTCATGCAAGCATCATTGAATAGAGGGATTCGTTAGTGACGCGTAAAAAAAACGGAACTCAATTCCGAGTTCGAACGAGCCCAAACGACCCCAAAACGCAAAGTCGCGTAGCCCAGTCCTCCTTAGCGGCGCTATGCTTCCTTACCGACGTCAGAGGCAAACAGCTAACCTGCCTTAGCGGCGCTAAGGTCTGTTTTTTATACAAAAGTGTGTTTTTCTCGAGCTTTTGAAGGGAGAGGGGCATTAAGATCGAAAAAAAAACATATTTTGACCGAATTTCTTACCCCAAAACGGGATTCTTCTCCATTCCTCTCCATTTTTTTCTTCTCTCCTTCTCCCCCCCTTCTTCTTCTTACCCCAAAACGGGATTCTTCTCTTCTCTTCTCTTCATCTTTCTTTTCCATTTTTCTTCTTATTTTTATTAGTATTCAAGGATTAAGCTTGTAATTCAAATTCAACACTTAAAATTGCGATTTATTGTAAGTTCTTCTCTTTATTTTTAATTCATGGATAATGGTTGAATTGAGAGAGATGATGGATTGGGTTGAATTGATATTACTTAGCTAATTCATATTGCTAGGGATAGGGGATGATTGTTTTTGTTTGATTCGTATTTGTCGGGCTTGATTTGTTCATGCTTATGTGAGTTGATATAATTCGGAATTGATGAACTTGTGCTTGATTGATTGATATAATCGAAGAGTGACACTTCGATCTTGCGATTGGAAACGATTGAATGTTAATTTGTCGAGTTAGGGTCTGTCAATTCTATATGATTAGTTGATTAATCACCTTCTAGTTAATTAGCGATTTTTAGAACCGAAAGGGGAGAAGTCGTAGACCTAGGCTCGCATGAGGTAGATGATTTCGTAATTGAATAGTCTATTGATTTTAGATTGAAATACGTACTTGTCGATGACTTGTCCCTTGTTACGAAAAGTTATTGGGATTGGGATATTTGACCTGCGTCGTATGCTCGAGTTTGTTCGCCTATGTTCAATCTTTTGTTACGAAGAGTTATTGGGAGCGAACCGCTAGATGTTTAAGCGAGAGCGTCAATCTAGAATACAATGATTTATGTCCCGGAGTGCTAATAGAACTTGAGTTAATTGTCCCTAACTCCCTAGCTTCTTTATCGTTGTTTCGTTTATATTTTTAGGTAGATTATTGTTTATTTTATTTCTTAGTTAATAATTATTCAAACCCCCTTATTTGATTAGAGTGTTTAAGATTTATTTTCTTTGTATGTGTTATCGATGCCAAAGCTAAATTCCGAACGACCTTCCTCGAGAGATCGACCCGGGGAACGAATCTTTCGATTCGGTACTCGGTAAATATAACAATTTGTACACAACACGCATGTTTTGGAATCTTACATGTCACAATATCATGCTTCGCATTTTGGTTCAGATAAAAAATTTGAAAACAAATTTGACTTGGAAAGTGTCATAAATAATTTTTTCACCATAAATTATTGTCTGCCATCAATCTCTCTTTTATTACAAGAATTGTCTTGAATTGAAAAATCACACAAATCTTTATTTCCTTATTTTATTTTACTAGGGGTTTATCCAATTCATCATTTTTTTTTTTCAAGTTGATAAATTTTGGTCCATTTTTTATGCAGTGTCTCTGTNAATATATAGTAGTTTTTGTTTTATGAAACTTCAATTTATTTATTTTGTATATATTTACAACAACTAAACTATTTTATTTTTTTTTGTTCAATTTATTTTTCATGCACCTGTGTAGTACACGGATGTAGTGCTAGTATTATTCGATAACAAATATTTTTTTCCATACAAGTGAATTTCTGATTTTAGTGAAACAATTTTAATCATTATAATAAATCTGGCTATTGGATGTCTTTTTTCTTCACGCTAATGAAATATATATCATATGTGATACTTCATTTATTGTTATTTATCCTTTGGGGGTAATATCAATTATGGTAAGCGAAAGGGATGTGACGTTTATTTAGGAAAGTACCCTAAACTTAAATCAGACGCGTTGTTTTCCAATTCGATCTTCTCTCTTCTGCTTCGTCTTCATTCTCGCTATATAAAGTTCATCACGCAACAGTTGTCTGTCCTGTATAGTGTATACCTTCAAAATTCAAATGCATTGCCCAGAGAAAAACTTCTATCGATCATTCTATAAATCTTCGTTTCCATTTTATATTTGCTGAGTTTCAGGTTCGTCTGGGAAGGGAAAAGATAAGGGTCAAAATAACCATTAGGGTCTCATTTGTCAAACAAAAGGGGGCGATTAGGGTCTCTTTTGAATCGAACGACGAAAAGCCTTTCATGTCGGTGCGATTTGGGTATTCCGAATCCAATTAAATTGTTTGATTCTCCTTCTTATTCTTATGAACTGTTCGCGAGTTAAACTTCTAATTTCTCCCGTTGTTCGATAATTTGAATGGTGATAATTTTATGCCTATACCGTGCTTTGTCTGAGTTCGAATTGGTGTTTACTGGTTTAATTATCACGAATCAAATCTTGATTATAATTTACATCATACAGTTTCGTATGATTTTTTCCCCATTTACAGAAACTTTCCCTGCAATTAAAATCTCTCCTGGCATTTTTTCTTTCAAAACTTTCAAATCAGTTATAACCATTTAAGATTTTTTTTTGGCATAAATTATTTTAATGTTGGTTATGGATTTGGGACACTCTACTAGATGGTTCGGAAGATGATGAATTTTCTCAAAGATGACTTGGTTAGGGCTTTGGGTTTGGTTGCACTATCTATTTGGTATTTTTTGTTGTCTTTGTATTTATAATATCAACTTAGTTTTTTTCTTATTTTTTTAAACCTCACCTAATTTTCCCGTATCATTTTGAAAATTCCATTCTCCTATACTCAATACTGTTCACTGGATTTCTTTGCCCCTATCTTGGTAGACGACTTGGTTGGGCTTTGAATTCGATTGCCCTTATTTGTGGCTAAGAGGATTGAGAATTAGATTAGGTTTGTTGTTTTGTCCATAAGTTAATATTTTTTTTGCCAATGTTCTATTTCCTTATAAGTTTGATCTTTTGTTCCA
Source organism: Striga asiatica (assembly GCA_008636005.1). Lineage (NCBI taxonomy): Eukaryota > Viridiplantae > Streptophyta > Magnoliopsida > Lamiales > Orobanchaceae > Striga > Striga asiatica. Next base: position 3,260,695 of record BKCP01010514.1, on the reverse strand, counting down.
TTCTCTCTTATTCTCAATACGGTTCCTCGAATATCTTTGCCCTACCTTGGGGGACGACTTGGTTTGGGCTTTGAGTTCGATGGCGCTATTGTATGCGGCTAAGGGGTTGGGCAATAGATCAGATTTTTGTCTATTTATTAATATTGTTGTATTAATTACCTATTTTTTTCCATTATCCTTTTATCTTTTGTTCCACTCTCCTATGCTCTCAATATGGTTCCTCGGATCTCTTTGCCCTATCATGGGGGACGACTTGGTTTGGGCTTTGAATTCGACTGCGCAACCTATTTCTGGCTAAGGGGGCTGGGAATTATATTATTATTATTGTTGTTGTTGTTGTTGTTGTTGTTATTATTTGTTTTGTATATATATTAACTTTATCCTAATGACTATTTTTTCCCCTTATCCCCTTACATTTGAGTTGTTTTTCAAGTCTCTCCTGTTCTTTCAATAAGGTTCCTCGAATCTCTGTCCTAACTTGGGGGACGAGGTTGGGGCCTTGAATTTGACTGTGCTACCTATTTGTTGCTAACAGGTTGGGCTTTCAATTAGTTATTTTGATTGTCTATGTACTAATATTTTTGTAACAATGATCTATTTTTAATTGTTTCCATTTAAGTTTATCCTTAGTTCCATTCTCCCATGCTCTCAAAACTGTTCCTCGGATCTCTTTGCCATACTGTGGATATGACTTGATTTCCGCTTTGAATTCAATGCTACATGTTTGTGATAAGGGGTTTGGGCATTTGGTCAGATTTTTGCTTTACTACATTAATATTTTCCTAAAAATAACTTGTTTTTTATTCTCTCGTGTTCCTTTTGACTTGAATTTTTGTTCCATTCTCCAATGCTCCAAATACGGTTCCTCAGATTTCCATGCCTTACCTTGGGGGATGACTTGGTCCGGTCTTTGCATTCGATTGTGATACCTATTTGCGGATTTTGGACGCTTGACAAGAGTTGGATTTTCTCAATGTATTAATGTTTTGTGATAATAACATTGTTTTTTTGGCCTGTTAACTTTATGCTTTTGTTACCTTTCTCATGAGCTTTGTACATGGTTCTCACTCTCACGCACTTTATGTGTTTCATATATAATTATATGATTCCATGCCTTTCAGTCCTAAAGTGGATCGACTCCTTCGACCGCATTCTAGATACTCTATTATTGTCTATTACCATTTTTGTTCTTTTCTTTTCTTGCTCTGACCTTGTTTTGGCTAATTGATTTAAGCTATATATTGAGAGTATTTTCAGCTATAAAAAGTTGGTTGCATGTACAGGGTTGGTCTTTATGATGTTGGTGTCTTTTTTGCAATGTAGATGGTGAATTTCCTTTGAGGACGACTAAATTGAGTAAATTCTATGATTGAACGGGCGACAGGGTGAAACTTGGTGATGGTTGATGCTTAATGGTCTGACAGTGTTAGAATCTGTATACTCATTTATTTGCCACACCTTGTTGATCTTTACTGTTTCACCCATGTGATTCCCATTAGTCAATATTGCACGGTTGCGGATGGACCCACTTCTTTGTCCTAACTCTTTAACTCTCTCGGTTTTGTTAGTATGCTTGTTTCCATTTAACCATAGAAGTGAACAGACTTGGGTTGTCCGTTGATTTAGATTGTGTAATGTTATTGTTGCTTAGAATCTACTTGTGTTTTATATATGAGAACCGCTATTTTTAATTGTGCGTGGTGCTATGATTTATTGTGTTTGGTGCTATTTTTAACTAGGATGAACTTTATTAAAAATAACAACATAATTTATATTAGCAATTTATATTAGCATTTGTGAAAATGATAGCATCATTTAATATTAAAAATAGCATCATACATAATTAAAAATAGCATCTAATACGGTTCTCACGGTTCTCACACCAACACTAGTTTTTATTTGAACCAGCCCCTATATATATATATATATACACATATATATATAATAACTTGTGCACTAACTCTTCAGTTTAATTTTCGAGTAATTAATTTTGTTTAGGTATTGATGATTATAGGTAGTGTCATGTCCATTGATCGAGAGTAAATACGACGTCAGTTGGTCATGCTGAGCCTATTTGTAATCTGTTTGGTGTTTAACTCCGGAATATGTTGTATGCCGCATTTTCTGGGATGATTTTTTCTATATCCTGCATTTCATGGTTGTTTGATCTTAAGGGAAGTTGGTTGGATTTTAGGTATTTCAATCTATTCTTAGATTTTTACTATCCACCCAGTTTAAAAAATAAAAAATGAGGCCTTTTTCGTTATATCTATTCCACATGTTGTATATGTATGTTGTTATGTAAAAACCACATTCTATTTGGCATGAAATAAGCTATCTTTGTTGTACCCTTTATATCCAAAGTTCCAACTGACTTGGGTGGTTATCCTAAGTTTCTATTGCCTGCCAACCTTTTGAGGGGATAGTTTTTTCTATAATTTGTTTAGAATTGTAGGTTCTGGTTGACATTTTCAATGACTTGCATGTTCAATTTATATTTGTTATTTGTTGGGTGATTGTAAAGTTCTTTTTCTTTTTGACTTGATTCTTTTTTTCCGTTCTCCTGTGCTCCAAATACGGTTCCCTAAATTTTTTTTATGTACCTCGGGGGACTACATGGTTTAGGATTTGCATTTGATTGTGCTACCTATTTGTGACCAAGGGGGTTGGACACTTGATAAGAGCTAGGTTTTATTTATATATTAATACTTTGTAATAATAACTTCTTTATCCTGTGTTGTTAACTTCATGCTTTTGTTCTATTCTTGTGAACATTGTACACGATACTCATCTCTCATATCACTTATGTGTTTCCTATATAGTTTACTTTCCTTCTATTTTTGGGAGACATGGGTTGAGATTTAACTTAGATTCTTGGGCACTCTCATAGGTTTTTTGTTTTTCAGTGTAGTTCTACATTTTCTTGCCATAATCTAATAACTTGTCAACATTATACGCTACTATCTATGTAATTTCAGTCCCAAAAAAGATTGACTCATTCGACAACTTTTAGATATTCAATTATGGTTGGTCGCATGTCCATGGTTGGTACACTCTATGATGTTGTTGGTTTGTTTTGCTGTATAGAAGGCAAACTTCTTTTGAGGGCAGCTAATTTGTAAGCTTGAACAGGCGATGAGTGAAACTTGGTGATGGGTGCTGCGTTATGGTCTGAAAGTATTTGTATAAGATTGTGTTAAAATATGTATACTTGTTTAAAATCTGTGTACTTGTTTAATTGTCACAACACATATTTTCTTGGTCTTTTGACTTTTAACATTTATTCCCTGTGTCTTCCGCACTGAATATGGTTTCTCTGTTATATTCTGGCCCTTGTTGGCAGACTTGGTTGGGTCTTGGAGTTAGATTATGCAATGCTATTGTTGCTAAGAGTTTAGGGGCTGTCTTTGGTTTTTTGTTTTCTCAATCTACTTGCATTTTCTTGCGATGGCCTGGCCTGTTTATTATTTTGGATCATGATATATTCATTTTCAATCTATTTAAGAGCTTTTGTTTCTACCTGAACTGATAATTCATTTCACTCTTATTGAGACCAATTTGTGTCCACACGAATTCACTTCATTTTATTCTTGTTTATATCAGAATGTGTTTATTTAATTTCTCATCCTTTAGATATTTGTTTAGATATTGATGATTATAGGTAGTATCCTGTCCATTGGTGGAGAGTAATGTGACTTTGGTTGGTCATGTTGAGCCTGTTTGTAATTTGTTCAGTGTTCATCTCGGGCAATATGCTGCATGTCGCATTTTCTGCCGTGATTTTATATTCAATATCTTGCATTTCATGGTTTGATTGATGGTTGGACTTTTGTTTTTTCAATCTATTCTTATTTCTTGTTACAACCAACCCTGTTTAACTTTTCTTCTATAAGATTTGTTTGATTTTTTACCATGCCAGGTTATATTTCCCTAACTAGAAGAAAATGAGGTATTTTCGTTATTTCCATTCCACACGTGATATAAATATCGTGTTATATAAAAACCACATTTTATTTGGCGTGAAATAAGATACTTTTGTTATACCATTTTATATTTCAAGTTCAAATTAGATCTGATTGTGGTGGTTATGCAAGGTTTATATTGCTCAACTGGTGTTAAGCTTTTGAGCGGAAAGTTTTTCCCCAGATTTTTTTTAGAATTTCGTATTTCTTCGTTGACATCTTTCAGTGACATTTGCATGTTCAATTTACCTTTGTTGTTTGTTGGGTGTGATTGAATTTTTTTTTTTTTTTCTTTTTGCGATATACTACGTGCAAATAGACAATAGAGTGCTCTGACTGGTGATGTGTTTGAGTTTAATGGATGTTTGTACAATTAATGGAAGACTTGATTTTTTTTCTTATCCTTTTAAATTTGATCTTTTGCCCATTCTCTCTTGCTCTTCCTCAAATATCTTTGCCCTACCTTTGTGTTGGGCACTCTTAATATATTTGTTAGTTTATCAGTGTATTGTGAAATTTTCTTGCCATAATTTAGCTTTTTAACAATTTGGATGGGTAAGTATCAATGTATCTTCATTCCAAAAAGGATTATCGGTTTTGTGGTTTCACATTTTAAAATCCTCTCGTGTGCTACAAAATTTTCAGTTGGTGCATTTTTTCGTTTGTTGGGTGTTTGTTAAATACGAAAATTATTAACTATTTAAATGTATTTGTAATTTAAAGTTATTTAAGTGTTTATTTTTACAAGTCCTAATAAGCATAAGTAGAAGTCCAACCTATATGACTACTTTAAATCCTTATAAATTGGCATATATGATTAGGAAGCATCATAAATCGACATATACAATTAAGAAGCACCTGAAATCGATACACAATTTTAGAAAACTCAGCATTTATAAAGAGAATGATACAGACCCATAATAATTTATTTGAGCATTCCTTGTTTGGCAATTAACTTTTTGAAACAAATTCCTCTATATATAATTGGCGAATGCGTTGAGCTTGAATGGTAGACTCGCACGTTTCGAAATCCTATGTAACAAAAAACTATGCTACGTAGCTAGAGTTGGATATAAATTAGTATTTTTTATAAAATAATATTTATAAAATATAAGGATATATCAACAAGTCACCTATTAAACAACGACGTAAATTGTTAGCTTAGAAAAATAAATCAAAATATTTATAATGCATATTGTTATAAATTAGTATAATTTTAACGGCTTGTTGATTGATTGATTGTTATAAATTATAACAATAGATCAATCGGTATCTCATCACTATCATATGAATCCTTAACTTAGAAAATAAAATAAAATATTTATAATATGCATTATTTTAAATTATAGAAAAGCTAAATATTTTTGACATAATTAAATTAATATTTTTCAAAATTTAAACAATATACAATATACATTTTTAAATTAAGTATCGACTTGTAATATTCTTCACAAAATTTCAATTTTACCATCACGTATTTAGGAATCAATATAATATATCGTAACAAGACATGAGTAAGGGTAGAGAGAGAATTATTTTTTGTAAGTATTATTCATCAATAAAATTTGAATATATTAAATTTTCATGTTCATCACTTTTAAATAAAGAAAATCTTAAAATAGAAACTTTAATATGGCTACTATTTTATAATGGTTGAAATAAAAAAAATAATATTAATATTTAAAACTATTTTGATCCTGATAAATATATATTGAATTATATCCAATTATATTACTCATATAAATATAATAAATATAAAAATTAATACAAAGATAAATACGTATAAATATAAATAAATATAAAAATTAACCGCGAGGCTCAGCCATATTATCCACACACCAGACTCCCCATATCCGCCATCACGGCCACACCCGATGGCCGCGCCACCACCACAGCCGCCACCACCGTCGCCGCACCTCTCCATCTCATCACCCGCTTCTCACTCTTCATCACTCTTCTTCTACAGCCTCCCAAAACACTCCCCCGATAACTCTGAAATTACATTCTTGCCATCCTCATCGTCCCCGGCCAATTCTTCTTCTCTCTCGTCCAAAATTCCGGCGCAAGCCCAACGGCCCATCATCTCGAAGCAACCCATTTTGCTCTTTTCTGGTCTTGATCCCCCCGCCGTGGACACCCAGACTTTCTTGGTCACTGTCAGTGTTTTGGTTGCTATTGGGCTCTCTCTTGTTCTTGGCCTCAAGGTATAATTTCGACCTAGCGATTATATTTTTTTCTATTGTGTAATGTGAAGTGGTGAACTGTCATGAAAGGTGTAGCGATTTTGATGTGAATTTTATGGTGGCATTGTCAATTTATGGGTGCTCTTTTTTGTCTGTTCATGATTTGGGCTCTGCTTGATTTGCCTGTAAGTTTGTTAACACCATATGGGTTTAAGAAGGGTTTATTAAACTTTATCCAAGAATTAATTTTTGTGGGTGCATTAATGACATGTAGCATTAGCATATAAGTCTCCTCAGCTTGATGAATGTATTTTGAGGAACATGATATATCCATGGCTGTATGAGGATATAAAATTATGAATGTTCCCTTTCAATTTTACCCAATTAAAAATTCATTCAGCCCACCCTCAATATGCCTAGTTTGTTAAATAGGCTCAAATGTAGATGGGGTTACTTGTACTTTCGAAAGATGAACTCTTTTGTTTATCTCTAACGAAACCGAATGATAGATTTGGGCTTTGTAGCATATCTTATATGCAATTGTTGCCTGATATAATCATATAATGGTAATGTCAACATACAATGATGAGCACACTTAATAAGAGGAACAAGATAGGAAGATATGCACATGCCATAAAATGTTGTCTTGTCTATGCAATCATCTAGGTAATTTGTAGTATCTTTCATACATGGTGTCAATTAAGAACAAGAAATGAAGGATTGTAAGTTGTCTGACGAATCTCAAACTGAATATCTGGAAATCCTTTTCTGATTGTCGAGTATCTTATTCTTTTCTGCTGTTACTTTTAACAAAAGATTGTTATTTATGTAGTCATTTGAGCTAAATTGGCTCGTTAATTGCTGCAATAATGTGTAGATATTTAAAGGCCATCTACATCCGCTTATTTTTTTTTTCTTTTTGGTTTTCTTTGTTCTTCTAATTTGTTAAATTGATGGGCAGGTGGCACTAAGTGTGTATTCTGCAGTGACGGTAAGATGAAAGTTGAGGCGGGTCTTGTAGATTGTAAAGTGTGCAAAGGTGCAGGTACATTTTTTCACTCACAAGACGAATAATTTTTGCTTTTTGTTAGTTGTAAAGACAATAATTCAGGTGTGATGATTCCTCATTGTGTTTTCAATTAATCCGACAAATGACTAACTTGGCACATAAGTGAACTGTTCAAGATGATTTGAGCTCTTTGTTTTTCCATTTGCTTGATTGCTTCATTTACAAATGAGAAGTCAGTCGGAATGAAAAGAGCTCTTTACAAGAACCTACACTGAGGTTTAGCTTACTTGCCAAAATTTCTGTTTTCCTTTTTTAAAATTGCGAACTGCTCCTTCGTAACTACAAATGTACATGTGCCTCTTTTCATAATTTCTGGTTGTTCGATCACATTAGTTTTCACAGAATAAAGAAATTTCAAGAAATTAATTTTGTAGTTATATCCTCGACCCTTTTTACAGCCCTATTTGCATTAAGAACTGAAGTGTCGCTCATAACTTTTGCGCAGTTTTGTAACAAAGCTAGCGCATATCCAGGGGTGTTCACAACTTTAACATATAACTTTGTTTTTTTTGTTTTTTTTCCTTCCATTTTATCTATCTTTGCAAATATATGAAACCTAAGGTGAACGTACTACAATTGCAGTTATTCCAATAAAATATTTCTGATTATATCTTGAAAACATTTTGGCAGGATTAATACTCTGCAAGAAGTGTGGAGGCTCCGGTTACTCGAAACGTTTATAACCTTTTTTGTTTGATTTTATTGAAGATTATGTTTCCATTGTTTGCTCACCACATTATAAATGTTGTTCCATTTTGGTTGATTGTTTAGATTTGTTAGTTAATGAAGCTTAAAATCACCTTCCATGGCTAACAAGTTCTCTCTAGATTGGAATCGGTAAGTCTTGTGTCAGTCGAGACTAACAGTTAGACCGACATACTCTTTTTTACAAATATGCATTTTTTACTAGATAATATCATACTTTAAAAACTTGACAAATAGAAGAATGACAAAGCATGGAATTTGGTAGTATACCTATGCATTCTTTTCCATAAAGTATGATGAGTCAGTTCACTTGACGGTTAAACCGTCTTACACAAGAATTTGTGTATTGAGGTAGGTTAATTTTTTTTTATCTAACAACCTTAGCATCTCGGATTTCTTAATTTCAGAAATTTTAACATGTAATAAGACTAGTGTGAGACGGGGCTAACAGTCAGATAACTATATTTTTTCAACACATTAATATTGGTTTTCCTAAGTTTATAAAATCCTATATGTAGTAAGACCATTGTGAGGCACGCCAAAGTGTAAGATAACTATATTTTTTCAATATATAAACTATGTCATACTGGATAAAATAATATAAATAAAAATATGAAATTATATAGCATAAATATGCAAATTTTGTTAAAAAAATGATGGACTGATCGTCCAACAGTTACGCCGTCTTATACATAATTCATGTCATTTGTAAGACAACTTAAGTATTAGATATGTTGATCTGTCGTACCATTTTATCAAAAATGAAGAATTGTACCATGAAATGTTATATTTTTTATTTATATTGTTTCTTTAGGTTGAATTTTGAATGATTCAAAACGTAAACATTTTTACTCTTAGGCCTATAAAAAAATAAGGATGAAATAAAGAAATAAATAACTATAGAGGTATGATTATTCAATCTTTTCTACTACGTAATCTAGTGTCAGCAAGTGACACAAAGGAGGCTCTTATGATTTTTATCATGGGCTCGCGAACGCACACCTTTGGCCAGTTTGATTCGATGGACAGATAAACATGTAGCCCTTTCCATTGTGTTAGCAAAATTGGTTGGATTAGCCAATTTTTTTGTAGGTTATATATTCGCTTATACAGCTTTCTTGATTGCCTCGGGAAAATTTAGTTAATTTTTCAATGTGTTAAATTTACAGTAATCTCATTTCTTTCTATGGAAAGAAGGCTACTGAAATTGCTTTAAGAAAAACTAATGTTTTTTTTTTTTGTTTATTGTTTTGATTTTACTAATAAAATCAAACTTCATCAACTTAGTCATTATATACATAACTTTGTTTTTCCGTTACAAAACGAATCTTCAACAACAATGTTGATATACAAAATTGTATCAACACCCAAATATTACTCGAATTTTTGTATATTTATGAAGAACAAAAGATATGGGATGAAGCTCATTTTTCATTGATATTTTTTTGGAAGGATTTTTATGATCTCCTTTTTTGAAGATCTCATTTGGATAAGATTAGATTCCCGATTCCCCCTTCAATCATTCTTGCCAAGTATATATATGGCATACCATATGGAAATGAATTAATGAAATAATACAAAATGATGTTTTAATGTAGTGTGACTGCGTGGGGCCCAATTATGATACTTGACGACTTCGATAGGCATCTGTCTTGTCGGTAGTGTGCGTCCTCGGAAGACGGCTTCTTTACTGTATTCGGGTCGGGCTGGTGATATTAAATTCTGCTCGACTCAGATGTAGACGATCTTGACGTTTGAGGAGTCGGTCGATATTAAATGATCAGCTTGGAGGACTTGTTACTTATATATTTATTTACTACATATTTTACCCCATGTTTATTTTGCCACCTGTCGCTCTTTGATCAATCGCAGTCAAATTGGGTATCAACAAACAAAACAGACTGATGTGGTATCATATGCAATTTTTTTAGTTTATATATATATATATATATAAATGAGTTGAGGGTTCAAGTGAGAATGGACTCTGTTACATAAATAAGAATAGATAGTAGCCATAAAATCTGATAATCCAATGACCAATAAAAATAAAAAAATTTACACTCATTAATAATCTAAGTTTGTGTAGATGATTTAAAGCTTAAAATATAAAATTTTCCATATTTTTTTAAAAATAAAAAGTTTGAAAATTATATTCATTAAGATTCCAAGTAGCGTGTAAGTATGAATTCCATCCATAAAATACTTGACTAACTTAAATTATAAATACATTTTATTGTAAAATTGTTGAGTAACTTAAATTATAAACAATTAATAATTTTTGTATTTGTTATCAAATATAATATCTCAAATTATTTATTTTTTTACGTGCTCGTATTTGATATCCACATAGCATATGTAAAATGAATTTACAATTTTACTTTGTTTTTGTTATAAAACTGAATGATCTGTTAACATTAATAAAAAATAATAACACTTTTTGTTAGTTCAATTATCTATAAGTTTCCTCTACCGTTTTGAAAAAAAACCATCTATAAGCTCAATACATATGAATTGGAAAAAAATATTATAATATAAAACGGACATATCATATGAGTGAAAAAATCATTTTAATGATTTTTTATAATGTATTTAAAATTTAAATCAAATTATATATCTTATATAATTTTTAAGAATTTTAATATATATATATATTTTTTTAACTAGCACATCATATAATCAATTATGGTGTTGCACTAGCATTTGAGTAGAGTAAAAAGTTTAGAAAAATGATGCATGACATCCAAAGTAAAATCTTTAGAAAACGACATCTATAGGGGACCAGGTTTCATAATTGTGACCCAAAATGCTACTTTCGTAATTTTCATTTAATTTTAATCCCAAGTACATTAGTACAATGTGTCGTCACTCGTCAGGTCACCCTCATATTTATCCATATATATCTGACGATGTTTGGTTGTTTGATTGCCTTTTTTCATTTTTTTTTTATTATTGTTCTGGTTTTTATTAGTTTAGTTCTAGAATTGTTAATTTCAATTTGTTAAATTTCATAATTTTATTTGGTTGACAGTTTACATAGTTTGTGCAATTCAATTTTATTTGGTTGACAGTTTACATAGTTTATGCAATTCGGCCTAAATTATGACTACAACCAGTGTTTTAAATATCGTACCGGTAGTCATATCGGTCTAGCCACCGGTACGCGGTAGGACCGGTAATATCGATGGTATTACCGGATTAGCAAATATAATAATATATATATTTATATATAAAAATGTATTATACCAAATGCAAAAAAGTAAAAAAAAAAATAAATGACCATAATCATTAATTTTAACTTACCAATGAGATAAAAATAAAATATTCTAACTACCAATTTAAATTTTATGTTTTTAAATTAATATTTTTTTTAATTTTTTTTTATGACCAATATTTTGGACCAGTTTTTTTCAGTCGGTATGACCCCGGTACAAACCGGTAACCGTAAATCCGGTATTCTGTGTACAATTGTACCGTACCAATGGCCGGTATCCGGTACTACCGGCCAGTATGGACGGTATTGAAAACACTGACTATAACCCACTCAATTCGGCCTCAATGTTGTAAAAATTTTACAACATTTTAACTCAACCACTTTTTTTAATTCAAATTTAACTCAATTTTATTATCATCAATATTATCAATATAGTCAAATTATATCAAGCAAATCATTCACACACCACATCAACCTTAATTCGCTGTTCATTCACTCACATTATTTTAACTAACTATCACTTCAAATCATTCATCTATTACTTTTACATCAAATCAATTTTAATGATTTTATTTTAAAATATTATTTTAATATACACACTTATACCTAACCGTACCATTTTTTTCAAAATTAACGAAACCAAACAAAAAAATTCAAACAAAACAAAATTTCCATAAACAAACATGTTCTTAATTTTTCTTATCCCTAACATTCTTGTACATTTTCTTTATTTCTTATTTTTTTTTAGGGCTTGACAATTGGATAAAATCACTTTTATGGTATAATGCCCCATAAATATTTATGTTCTTGATCATATGTCGAGAAATTGACAGATTACATTGTTCATTGACATCCACAAAAAAATAAAATAAATAATAATAATAATAATAATAATACTAAAATAATAGAGAAAAAGGTATTTTCCTTTCTATTATTTGCTAGCCATTCGCTGTTCGCAAATCACAATTCCTCATACTGCAAAAATCTCTTTTTCTCTCTCCTTTCAGTTACCGAATATCAATCCCAAAAGATTCGATCAGGAGCTTTATCAGATTTCCATCTTCCCCTTAATGAAACCAAGCTGCTCGCCGCCACCCAAAATCCCCTCCACCCGCGCCGCCTTCCGCACCCGCCAATGTCCAGAGAGATCGCCGTAGAGTCGCCGTCGGGCTCCGCTGCCCGGCGCCAGCGGCTCCTCCCGGCGGAGAAGGACGCCGGAAACGGTCGCCGACGGAGGAGCAGGGTGGGGGAGACGGCGGGGGAGTGCGCGGCGGTGTGCTGCTGCTGCCCGTGCGCCGCGGCGCACCTCCTGATCCTCGCCGTGTACCACCTCCCGAGGGGCATCTGGCGGAAGAAGAAGAGGAGGAGCCTACTGAAGAAGAGGAGGAGGAATTCGCCGGAGGAAAAGGATGATCAGAGGAGAATCGAATCGTCAGGGTTACCATGCGGCGGCGATGGAGAGGAGGATGAGGACGAGGAGGAAGAGAAGGATGGAAAGGGGTCAAACGACGCCGTTGAGTGGGACAATGAGGTGTGGGGCCGGTTCGGGGACGGTTTCTGGAGGAGCAGTTCTCGGAGAAAGGATGAGTGATGACCGGTTTTTGGCCGCCGCGAATCACACGGTACACACGATTTTCTTCTCGATTGGATCTCAGAATATTCATTCACACGGTACACACGATTTTCATCTTTGTTTATTAGAAAAAGGGAAAAGATCTATTAATTAATCTATTCATTTGCCCTAAATTGAATTACGGGTTTGGTTTGCATTTGTTTGGTTATTTATTTATTTCTTTTAAAAAAATTGTGCAGAAGTGTGATTTACCCGATTTTGTGTGGGTTCCTCTGTTTTTGGGCAGTCAAAGCACTCCATGAATACTCCATTAAATGCAGAGATTGGTTCTTATCCGTTGTTTTTCCCTTTCTTGTGAGGGCATTGTTATTGCCCTGTGTATGGTTGTTGAACACTGCTAATATTACATTTGGTAGTGAATAATTTCATTGAAAATGTTGTACTTTTAAAAAATCAATTTAAACAAAAAGTATGATATTTGATAATATATATGCATTTTTGTTTAAAGAATATGGTGTAGCACATTTTCTGCATTCATATACCAAATTGGTGTTCGATTAGTGTAACGAAATAAGCTAGCTTATAACTTATTTAGCTAACTTATAATATTTCTGTATTCAAATAAGTTTTGTTTGGTAGTACAAACTTTTTTTAAAAGTTTGAGCTTATCTCATAAGCTTCTTTGATGGTTTTTAAAATAAGCTCTTTGAAATTTTTATTTCAGTTAACTTATCAGCTAATTTTACCACTCTGTTTATGATATAAGCTAGCTTTCAACTATAAGTCATAAGGTATAAGATCGAAAATCACTCACTTTTAAGCTATAAGCTAGCTTGTCATTTATCAACTAGCTTATCAATTAATTTTACCAGCTTAAGTTTAGTTTGATTTTGAAAAAAATAATTAATTGCCTTAAACAGTTAAACATTTTAAAACACTATGCAGAGTTGCTAAAACACAAATACCCTTGAAGTTTGTATTTACCAATTCCATTGGATACAAATCGATTGTAATAATCTTTTTGTCCGTAGGTTGAACCTTATGATTTTTTCCATTGTGCTCTTAATTTCAGGTGAAGTCCAAGAGAACATTTGTTATGGATCTTTAGGGTTCTTGATTGGATCGAGAGTCAAAAGATTGATGGGTTTATGCTATCCCTTCTTCTGATCATAGTTTGAAAATTAAAGTCAGATAGAAGTTAACACACATTTTAAGTTTGGTTAGATGTTAAAAATATACCTTAAGAACCATGAAAGTGTTAGATGTTAAAAATACGCCCTAAAAGCATGAAAGTCAGTTTGGAAGTTAAAGTCGGATAGAAGTTAACACACGTTTGTAAGTTACATTGTTAGTGGCTTGAATAGTTACGTCAACGGCAAAGCATTTTTTATTTAGTAAGATATTTATATGTTGTAGTTTATAAATCTATCTACTATATAATTAGGCAACACATTTGCCATTTTTAGAAAGTTTTATGTGGGTCCTACCACACTCTTACTGGAAAATTTTCACATTCTTTTACACGTGTTATAACACGGTTTGTAAGTTATGTTACACGTTAAAAATACATCCCAAAAACCATGAAAGTGAAGTTGTATTAAATTAATCAATTAAACAAATATATATATATAAGCAATATGCAATATATGTAATAAATATTAGATTACATAATATAAATAAAGAGTATTTCGTAAATACCTTTTGTATTTATTGGTAATATCGCGATAACATAAAAATATGACTTAAATGTTAAATGGTAGGTAGTTAATTATTTTAGACTTATAAATTTATGTTCATAAAATATTTTATTTTTTAATACCTAAATAAGTCAAACATACTTAACAATACTAAACAAAGTTCAAAATAAAATACGATCATAAGATTTTTATTTTTAAAAATATAAGTATTAACAGCAGTCTAACATATGGAAGTTAAAAATACACCCCTAAAACCATGAAAGCCAGTTTGAGAAATTAAAGTCAGATGTCAGTTTGAAAATTAAAGTCAGATAGAAGTTAACACACATTTTAAGTTTGGTTAGATGTTAAAAATATACCTTAAGAACCATGAAAGTGTTAGATGTTAAAAATACGCCCTAAAAGCATGAAAGTCAGTTTGGAAGTTAAAGTCGGATAGAAGTTAACACACGTTTGTAAGTTACATTGTTAGTGGCTTGAATAGTTACGTCAACGGCAAAGCATTTTTTATTTAGTAAGATATTTATATGTTGTAGTTTATAAATCTATCTACTATATAATTAGGCAACACATTTGCCATTTTTAGAAAGTTTTATGTGGGTCCTACCACACTCTTACTGGAAAATTTTCACATTCTTTTACACGTGTTATAACACGGTTTGTAAGTTATGTTACACGTTAAAAATACATCCCAAAAACCATGAAAGTGAAGTTGTATTAAATTAATCAATTAAACAAATATATATATATAAGCAATATGCAATATATGTAATAAATATTAGATTACATAATATAAATAAAGAGTATTTCGTAAATACCTTTTGTATTTATTGGTAATATCGCGATAACATAAAAATATGACTTAAATGTTAAATGGTAGGTAGTTAATTATTTTAGACTTATAAATTTATGTTCATAAAATATTTTATTTTTTAATACCTAAATAAGTCAAACATACTTAACAACACTAAACAAAGTTCAAAATAAAATACGATCATAAGATTTTTATTTTTAAAAATATAAGTATTAACAGCAGTCTAACATATGGAAGTTAAAAATACACCCCTAAAACCATGAAAGCCAGTTTGAAAAATTAAAGTCAGATGTCAGTTTGAAAATTAAAGTCAGATAGAAGTTAACACACATTTTAAGTTTGGTTAGATGTTAAAAATATACCTTAAGAACCATGAAAGTGTTAGATGTTAAAAATACGCCCTAAAAGCATGAAAGTCAGTTTGGAAGTTAAAGTCGGATAGAAGTTAACACACGTTTGTAAGTTACATTGTTAGTGGCTTGAATAGTTACGTCAACGGCAAAGCATTTTTTATTTAGTAAGATATTTATATGTTGTAGTTTATAAATACGCAATTGATTATTCATTTATGTACCATCACATTCACATCTTATTCAAACAATTGCTTACACACTTCTAAAGAAGGTATAAAAAATAGAATGGAGTGTCAAAGTCCGTGTGATGCGATATTATGAAAGGACTGCTTTCAAGATCGAAATACCGTTATTGAGAATTGATAAAACTACTATGGCAAGATTGAAGAAAAATTTTATGGTGAAACTTCAAATAAAAATTTCCCGAAGTTTATATATAACTTAAAAAATTTTACCGATTTGGCTAAAGGCTCCGTTTGTAAGGACTTATTATTGATCGGTAATTATATATCTTATGCATATCAAAAATAAAATATATATTTTAGTTATTGAGGATGAATTTATATGGATGTCATAAGAACTCTGTATTTACGCACGACCAACTTTACGTCGCTGTTTCAGGAGTTACAAATGAGAAATGATAGAAAATATTAATTTGTGATGATAAAAACAGCTCAAAGATGAAGAACATTGTATATAAAGAATTGTTCAATAATATTTAATCGTTATGAATTTGTATGAATTGCAAATGTTTAATGACTTTTTTTTTTTGTAGCTCCCGTGCATTTGCACGGGCAACTGTACTAGTTGAGCTATATTCCCCAACCACTGGTGTAAAGTAACAATATTAGGGACCGTAGCATCTCTCGTTAAGATATTGGATTTATTAGCCCAATCTGAGAAGCTAAAGCTTATATTTGATGGACTACCACAGAAATCCAACATCAGGGGGCGGTTAAAAAAATGTAGGGCTGCATAAATTACAGTGTGATAACATAATATTTTTAACAAAACTGGGCATAATACATACAGCAATGACAATGATATGGAGCGAATTGTTGGCTCCTTAGCATTATTGATAATACATAACGCCTATAACAGCATAATAATTTTAAAAGTGGGCATAATAGACATCAGTTAAAAGGTGAATTAAGATTTTCAAAATTTGAAGGATTGTCTTTTAAAAAAAGAAAAGAAAAATAAATACATGATTAAGAAGGATATACTGGGCCATGTAATGAAACAGGCCCAAATAAGATTTTAGGTTATGCTCTGCGCGTTATATGCAGAGAGATGGAGTACTATTTCTGTCCGGGTAGAGATAAGATTTTGGTTACTGCCTGCGCTAGGAGTGTTCCGGCGCGTGATACATAGAGGAGTGTTCCTTCCTGTTCGATAGAGATGGCGTCGGTGATTCTTAACCCAAACCCCTTATTCAAACCTTCATCTTTCCTCGTCGGTTCGAAGAAGAACCCGTTATTCAAACCTTCATCTTTCCCCATCCGTTGGAAGAAGAATAATAAGAGTAAGTTAAATTTGTGTAGAACTTTCTCTATTACTCATGACAATTGGTTGCATACAAGTTCGTTTCAATCGAAGAGGAGGAGCAACTTTATTATGTGGGAGTACCCAAGGATAGAAGACTTGGATTATGTGGTAGTTTCAATAGACAAAGAGAATATGCTGCCCAGCCCATAATATTAAATGAGATCGATAATCCCTTTCCTGACCGTGTCTTTCATCCATATGATTCGTGCAATGGTTTGATTTTACTTTTGTATGATAACATTTGGGGCAAAGATCCCGACATTCCCCAGGAGGCTCTTTGGAATCCGACAACCAACGAACTCAAAATCCTTCCTACATCTCCCGCAACCTTGGACCCGAGGTACTATAATGGTTTAAAATATTTATTGTTGTTCTCATTTAACATTCAAAATGGCAGGCAGGATAGAGATAATCTAATCTGAACAGTGTCTAAATGCCAAGTGCGCGTGCCGCTAGACCATTTCAAGTCTAATGGCAGTTTAATGGGCCATTGCAAAAATATGCGAATCAAATTAAGTTACATTACAGTTGACTACTATCAAGTCTTATGAAAGACTATTCGAAGGTTTGGCTTTGAAGGTTTCGATAGACGTGTCTTACTCTTCAAAGGCTTTGATAGAAAAGCTATTACATCTAATAATTTGATTGATAGAGGAGCCTTACTCCTCGAAGGGAAACTTTGTCCTTACTCTTCGAAGGGTTTGATGGAAATGCTTTATAACAAAGCGAGCCTAAGGCTCCTCAATCAAAGCTTTGGTAGTAGTCAACTCTAATGTTATAGAGTGTAAGTTTTTTAATTTTAATGCTAAGTTCAATATAACTTAACGTGATCCACATATTTTTGTATTTGATTGTGGTTGGACAATTCTTTCTAGTTTAACTTTTCATTTCTTGTATTGTTTTTTTTAGAAGAATTTGGAAGTATATCATGTTTTAAAACATTTATGTTCTATCATGTGAAATAACAGGTATGAGAAGAGTATCCACAATTTGGTTTTGGGTATGATTCCACATCTAACGACTACAAGGTGATAAGATTTCTTAAAAGATCTGATTTGAAGTGCCTAGCCGTGGCCGAATTATATTCTCTCAAAGACTAACTCATGGAAACAAGTCGACTTTCATCCTTTTAGCTTCCATCTGTACGGTGATCCATTCGCAAAAATTTACGCAAATGGCACTTATTACTGGTTAAATAACGTAGACGACAATTTTATCCAGTCTTTTGACTTTGCTACGGAGAAGTTTGATTCATATCGTGTTCCTATGCCCCCTAGCCACAAGTTCAATGAATATAAATTTTTTCATAAGAGGCTCGTTGAATATTGGGGCTCGCTCGGTTTTTTGGCTTCGACTTCTGTGTTTGTAGACGACATGAAGTATAATGGTTTCGAACTTTGGGTATGGGACGACGCCAGTTTGTTGTGGCACCTAGAGTCCACATTTCTCGTCTATAAGATGCGTAGTTTTATGGGCCTCTTTGAGAATGATAAGTTGTTTTATCAACAGTTGGGATTGGGGGGTGATCTGATGGTCCAAGATTGTGCAATGAATAAGGTGAGGAACATATCGAATGTCTGTACTCATAGGGTGGGCAAGATATTCCCTTTTGTTGAGAACTATGTTTCGTTGAGCTCGTATGGAAAATGATTAGAGATGGTTGGGATTTGGGAGAGGCCTATTTGATTATACTATGGCTTTTATATGATATGATGTTACTTTATCTTTCTTTTCTTTATGGGAAGTGCAATATTTAGGAAGGTATTTGGTGTTTGCTAAGAACTTGTTGTCCTTGTAACATTGACCGATTCTTGCTTGGAAGGCCAATTTTTCAATGATGATGGGACTGAGTTAGTTCGTCTTGCTTCAAGATGTTTACAGTATGAACCACGTGAGAGACCAAATCCAAAATCCGTAGTTTGTGCATTGATTCCTCTTCAGAAGGAAACTGAGGTTCGTACTACTGAAAAAAGATTTTTTTTTTATTTTTTTTTTTTTTATGATGAAGCTATAAAGTAATTTGCATCTTTGTCCCTTTTGATTTGTGTTTCCATACTCTTCTCCCTTTCAGTTGCATCAAACTAACACAGATGCGACATTATCAATTTTCTAAAAACACATTTGGTTTAAGATTTTTTTGTGGGTTCGGTTATTTCCGTCGTTTGTGTCCGAATCATAGTGGGTTCTGCTCTGCTTCTTCTTTTAACATCGAATGAGAGTTGGTTGGAATATTGGGTCTGATTTGTCTGCATATGGAATCTCTCTCAGATGAGATATTTGTATTACTCATTCGGTTAGCAGGGATGTTCAGTTCATAAAGTTGATGACTTAAAACTAAAGATAATTAAATTTTTGTCTTACCTATATACTCAAATTGTGGAGTTCGGTTTCAAATTCCCTACATGTACCCAGAGAGATGTATTGTTGCTTAGTAGACATATGGACACCATTTTCTGGTATCATTTCTTGGACTTCTTTTTCAGGTACCTTCTCACATTTTAATGGGCATTCCTCACGGTGGAGAGATTTTGTCTGTCTCCTCTTGGTGAAGCATGCCTTAGAAAGGACTTGACTGCCATACACGAGATTTTGGAAAAACTTGGTTACAAAGATGATGAGGGAGCCACGACTGAGGTTCTTTTATTCTCTTGTCTTACTCAAGAAGTTCCATTGCTAGCTCATATTAATTTCAATATATTATATCCATAACTTCATTTCATAGAGTGTGTCTACACGTGCAAATTCTAATAGTTAGTGCGATAATCTCTCTTGTCCTAATCCTAGCTGTGAGTTTGTTATATATTTGTGGTTAATCCTTGTCTCAAGAAGGAACTCTCTTTTCTTATGCCATAGTACATTTGTTCAATCTATTTTTGAAGACGTGTGAGAATTATGGTCTACCAATAACTAATTGGTTGAGTTCTGCAGCTTTCATTCCAGATGTGGACGAATCACATGCAGGACACACTGAACTCTGAGAAGAAGGGAGATTTGGTTTTCGGGCATAAAGATTTCAGGGTGGCCATTGATTGCTACACACAGGTTTTAACTAGTCCTATTTTTTATTTGCAATGTTCCTAAAAAAATAATGAAATTAATTTACTTATCTACAGTTGGGGGCTGATATGATGGTCTTTGATAGCGCAAGGAGCAAGGCGAATAACCTATCGAGTATCCATACTCATCGGGTGGCCAAGTTATCCCCTTTTGTTGAGAACTACGTTTCGTTGAGCTCGTATGGAAAATGATTAGGCATTTGTTGGGAGAGGTATTTGATCATATTATGGTTATATGATATGATATGATATACCGTGACCTTATTTTAGGGAGTGCAATATTTAGGAATTTGGTTTGCAAAGAAGTTGTACTTGTTAATTTGTGTATTTTGGATTTATAATTTTATGTATATCATGTTTTAAAGTTGTGTATGAAAGTACATATTCAATTTCAATGAAGTATGCATCACTAACAACTAACAATTAATTCACGCTTTAAATTGATCAGAAGAACTCACAAGTTATGCTAGCATGATAAAGCCTGAATTTGGAAACTTCAGTACGAGTCTGAGTGAAAGGCTTGGGGCGTTGAAGGTTCAAAATCACCGTAATAATGCCTTCAACAAGAATACTACAAAATCAATAGGGATAATCAAACCAAACCAAGATGGAGTGTATAAAAAATACT
Organism: Striga asiatica; assembly: GCA_008636005.1. Taxonomy (NCBI): domain Eukaryota; kingdom Viridiplantae; phylum Streptophyta; class Magnoliopsida; order Lamiales; family Orobanchaceae; genus Striga; species Striga asiatica. Next base: position 3,239,896 of record BKCP01010514.1, on the reverse strand, counting down.
TCCACCACATTCTCTTTTTACACAAACTTAAGTTGTAATTCACAAAAGTAGACCTCATAAAAACAAGGCAAAAAATCTTTTTCTCACACAGCACAGCACCCTTAAGTAGAGCAAATACCATAATTCTACTATTCCAAACAAAATG